>CM056569.1:1297253-1779753 GCA_029721515.1 Synanceia verrucosa
TCAGCTGAAGTTGCAGCCTTGAGATTCAAAACTCCACCCGAAACTCATTTATCATAAACTTTAAAGTGCAACGTCATCGTGGCTGAATGGCCAACGCCTCTCAAATGTTCCTGAACAGCAGCGACCACACTGCATAAAAACATGTCATGAATTATAACAAAAAGTTCATCGTCAGTATTAATGCAGGTTTGACTTGTGGCTTCGCAGGACTCGCTCTGCAGAGACTTGACCTCAATACTCTCTCCATTGTTGAGCACAGACGACAGGAAATCCATCTTTTAAAAGACTTTGGCCCTAATCGAGTGAACTGACCCGTGCACTCTCTCTTTCCTCTCCGACGTCTGTTTATTCCCGCGCTTCGCTCTGTTTATCAGCTGTAGTGTGAAGGCTGAGTCATCCTGGGGCTCCATGTGTCTCTTCAGCTTAAAGGAGCATCCTGCACAAATTCAGCACCAATGTTCATTTTGTTATCATGTGATCAGGATTTGATTTGTCCCCCCAAAAACTATAATAATATACAGTTTATCTGAAGTACTATTAAAGCATTTATTAAAACTCTCCTCTCACCAGACTCCATTCACTAAAGCTGTAATTTAAGCTCTCCTCTCACCAGACTCCATTCACTAAAGATGTAATTTAAGCTCTCCTCTCACCAGACTCCATTCACTAAAGCTGTAATTTAAGCTCTCCTCTCACCAGACTCCATTCACTAAAGCTGTAATTTAAGCTCTCCTCTCACCAGACTCCATTCACTAAAGCTGTAATTTAAGCTCTCCTCTCACCAGACTCCATTCGCTAAAGCTGTAATTTAAGCTCTCCTCTCACCAGACTCCATTCGCTAAAGCTGTAATTTAAGCTCTCCTCTCACCAGACTCCATTCACTAAAGCTGTAATTTAAGCTCTCCTCTCACCAGACTCCATTCGCTAAAGCTGTAATTTAAGCTCTCCTCTCACCAGACTCCATTCACTAAAGCTGTAATTTAAGCTCTCCTCTCACCAGACTCCATTCACTAAAGCTGTAATTTAAGCTCTCCTCTCACCAGACTCCATTCACTAAAGCTGTAATTTAAGCTCTCCTCTCACCAGACTCCATTCACTAAAGCTGTAATTCAAGCTCTCCTCTCACCAGACTCCATTCACTAAAGCTGTAATTTAAGCTCTCCTCTCACCAGACTCCATTCGCTAAAGCTGTAATTTAAGCTCTCCTCTCACCAGACTCCATTCACTAAAGCTGTAATTTAAGCTCTACTCTCACCAGACTCCATTCGCTAAAGCTGTAATTTAAGCTCTCCTCTCACCAGACTCCATTCGCTAAAGCTGTAATTTAAGCTCTCCTCTCACCAGACTCCATTCGCTAAAGCTGTAATTTAAGCTCTCCTCTCACCAGACTCCATTCACTAAAGCTGTAATTTAAGCTCTCCTCTCACCAGACTCCATTCACTAAAGCTGTAATTTAAGCTCTCCTCTCACCAGACTCCATTCACTAAAGCTGTAATTTAAACTCTCCTCTCACCAGACTCCATTCACTAAAGCTGTAATTCAAGCTCTCCTCTCACCAGACTCCATTCACTAAAGCTGTAATTTAAGCTCTCCTCTCACCAGACTCCATTCACTAAAGCTGTAATTTAAGCTCTCCTCTCACCAGACTCCATTCACTAAAGCTGTAATTTAAGCTCTCCTCTCACCAGACTCCATTCACTAAAGCTGTAATTTAAACTCTCCTCTCACCAGACTCCATTCACTAAAGCTGTAATTCAAGCTCTCCTCTCACCAGACTCCATTCACTAAAGCTGTAATTTAAGCTCTCCTCTCACCAGACTCCATTCACTAAAGCTGTAATTTAAGCTCTCCTCTCACCAGACTCCATTCGCTAAAGCTGTAATTCAAGCTCTCCTCTCACCAGACTCCATTCACTAAAGCTGTAATTTAAGCTCTCCTCTCACCAGACTCCATTCACTAAAGCTGTAATTTAAGCTCTCCTCTCACCAGACTCCATTCACTAAAGCTGTAATTTAAACTCTCCTCTCACCAGACTCCATTCACTAAAGCTGTAATTCAAGCTCTCCTCTCACCAGACTCCATTCACTAAAGCTGTAATTTAAGCTCTCCTCTCACCAGACTCCATTCACTAAAGCTGTAATTCAAGCTCTCCTCTCACCAGACTCCATTCACTAAAGCTGTAATTTAAGCTCTCCTCTCACCAGACTCCATTCGCTAAAGCTGTAATTTAAGCTCTCCTCTCACCAGACTCCATTCACTAAAGCTGTAATTTAAGCTCTACTCTCACCAGACTCCATTCGCTAAAGCTGTAATTTAAGCTCTCCTCTCACCAGACTCCATTCGCTAAAGCTGTAATTTAAGCTCTCCTCTCACCAGACTCCATTCGCTAAAGCTGTAATTTAAGCTCTCCTCTCACCAGACTCCATTCACTAAAGCTGTAATTTAAGCTCTCCTCTCACCAGACTCCATTCACTAAAGCTGTAATTTAAGCTCTCCTCTCACCAGACTCCATTCACTAAAGCTGTAATTTAAACTCTCCTCTCACCAGACTCCATTCACTAAAGCTGTAATTCAAGCTCTCCTCTCACCAGACTCCATTCACTAAAGCTGTAATTTAAGCTCTCCTCTCACCAGACTCCATTCACTAAAGCTGTAATTTAAGCTCTCCTCTCACCAGACTCCATTCACTAAAGCTGTAATTTAAGCTCTCCTCTCACCAGACTCCATTCCGTCCTGCCAGAACTTCCTGTTCCCAATTTCAGATCTGATCGGTACTCAATTTACCAAAACGTTAACTAAATATGTGATGTGTTGAAATTTCAGCCACTGATCAGTGTGAACATAAGTCCCAATACAAACTCTGAAAGCTTGACTTATTGACTTGATAGAAATGAAAGAGAAAGAGAACAGACAGAAGCGTGGAGCGTCTTAAATAATGTTGGTCAGAGTCCAGACAGCAGCTGCAGAGGCAGCAGATGAGTTTCATTTCATCAGCTTACAGAGCTAGTGTTGATTAGCGGCTGCAGAGATGGAGGGCGGAGGGTCGCTGGTGGAGATGGAGGGTCAGTGTTCTCCCTCATCATCATGTCGGTGGAGGAGACGTGATGAATCTGATCTGAGGACAGGAAGCTCAGCTTCGCTTTCTGCTCCGCTTGTCTTCTTATTTCACTCTTTAGTTCTACTTTCAGGAACTCATCGGCTGCTTGCAGCAACAAACACTTTTCTTTCTAAACAGTCTAGACCTTCTACCATCACAACAGATGAGGTTTGAATTGTGGTTGTTGGATTTTTGAGTCTTGAATGTGGATCCTGTGGTTGTCAGGACGACATCAGTCAGTGATAATCAGGCCTTTTCTTTTTCTCTTACTGTCTCTCTTGTTATTGAGCTCACAGCCCTTTAGTTTAATCTAAATACTATCTTTCATGCCAAAACAGAATTCTTGTCCAGGAGTTGCTGAACTCAGTGAAAGCTCTGAATGAAGCTGATGATATTAAACTCATTTGAGCTCCTGACGACGCTGAAATATGAAGCCGAAGTGTGATTATGATTTTGACTTTTCCTTCTTCAGCACCATCTTTATCCCTGCTTGGATGGTTCGTCTCCTTGGAGTGTGGTTACCATGGTTACTGAACGGACAGGAAGCTCCACCTGTAGTTGGCAGCTGGTTGGTGTCAGAGCCTTTCACCTTTCCTAAACTCTTTCGCTGACACATGAAGAAGAAGAGGGGAGGTGTGAAGCTTGTCCTGAGGAGTTCAAACAGACGGTGAGCTTTTCCAGCTGCCCGCCTCCTCACGTCCTGAATGCATCACCGCCACCGCTAAAGTACGCCGGGCCGCCGCCCCTCAGGGTGACTTTGACCCTCTCCGCCACGATAACAGCCGGCGCCATCAATAAACAGCTGACTTTATCACAGCCGACTGACAGGAAGCAAAACAGTTTGGCTTCACGCGTCGACTCAGATACCTCAGTGTGGTTTCCCTGAGTCACTATCAAATGTTCCCAAAGGGCGATGTTTAGCCGTCCTATCGCTACATCACAAGGTGCGTTTTTAGCCACATACCTGGTGTATCTGCACCGCTAAAATAGATCCGCTGTGTTTACTCTGTGATCCCGTCTCTTCTGGAAATGTAAATATCTGTCAAACACAGATAAAAATAAGAGTGGAGAGTCTGGAAAGAGCCGGAGGGTTTACATTCACAAGTGCTTCTGCACTTTGTGGGTAAAAACATTCCCATCAGACCTGTGAGGACCTGACAGCCTGGTTTCACGCATCACGTTCATTTGTCAAAGGCAGGAACAGTTACACCGTTAGGTTTACCGTTAACCTGTTTCATGTGAGGATGGAGATAATTCAAGTCTCTTCGTTCTTTAACGAAACGTTGGCTGAAGTTTAAAGGTGCTAGATGAGTTTAGGAGCCAACACCTCGCTGGTGCCTCACAGTTTATGAACAACAAGAACAAAAGAAGAGCCACCGACTCTCCAGCGAAACCAGTTCACTCTTTGACAAACTGCTGCAAATATGTGGCACTATTTGAATATTTAGGGGTGTCTATGTGAACTACTTAATACCAAAGAGTCCTGATGACTTCCTGTTGCAGGTCTGCAGCTCATGAACAGTAGCAGGAAACCATTTCAGCCGTCTTACATCCACTGTATGAAAAGGAATAAATCTAGATGAGCTAAGATCCTTTGGTCCGGTCAGATAAGGTCAACGTGAACTTTGGTCGACTTGTTGACAAAGATGTACAGAAAACGTTTTGTTATTTCGTGTTTAGCAGTATTTCCTGGGAAGTGTCCTCCTCCTCTTGGAGTTTAGAGACACTTCTTGTCTCCACAGCCCTTGACAGAGCTGTTCAGAGACCGTCCACCAGTTCAGACGGCGTTTCCTCGACAAACAAATCCCAACAGCAAAAAGTTTTGTTCCACTGCAGGTGATAAACGTTCAGCCTCACTGAATCAACAGTGAAGTGCAGAAAAGGCTAATGAGGAGACAAGAGGACACATCAGTGACGACCATCTCTCAGTCACTGCTGCTGTCTGTTTGTTCCTGACACATAGTTAGGTCGAGAGCTCAGACGCAGATCCTCGTTTAACCCTGGATGGATAGAAACTCTTTATCTGCCTCCTTTTTCACACTTTCAGAGGCAAAAATGAAGCCGTGAGCTCAAAACCAGCGACTCAGAGGCTGGAGGAAAACAGCCGAGAGGAGCTGACAAAATAATGACCAGACCTCCTGCTGCAGGAAGCTGTCAAAATAAAGGCGTCAAGCAATCCTGAACAAGGAGACAAAGGGCAGTAGTCAGCAAAGTGAGGCCAAACTGAAAGTTTTGGGAGTTTAAAGGTGCTAAATGTGCGTTTAGGAGCACATCTGTCAACATGGTGACTGCTCAGCTAATGATGCTAAGCATGCTAACTGTAAAAACAATGGCAGAAATCCATTACTCCCCTCATATAGATGGAGATACTTTAAATTAACATTTAAATCTTTGAAAATGTCTTCAACATTTTCTACATTGACTTTTTCTGTTCAGACATGATGTGGATGTGATCATTATTAATTATCACACTGATAGCCACCTTCAACAATAGATCAATTAAACAATAATTTCATTTATAAATGATGGTTATTATAATTTTTAACATTTTTTTTTCCTTTCTTTTCATGCTATTTATATCTATTTATTTTTATTATTTTTTATTTCTGCTGTTTCTCATGATTGTTAATCCGTTTATCCTAAAGTTTCTGCTGTTTTTAAAGTTTTTTTTTTCTTCCTTCTTGACCAGAAACTTCTAGAAGTTTTCCTCCCCTCCGGCAATAACAACTCTTGGCCTTGCAGCACTAACTCTTCTCGGCTCCTCTGCCCTCCTTTAACCCCCTGAAAAAAACATCTCTTTTCTGTCCCGGTTTCATTTCACTTCCTGCTTCCTATCATCCAGATAAGACATGCAGATACAGATCACATTTTAATAGGAATCCCGTCGCTATCCGACAGCAATCTGCTGGATTTGACGGAGCTGAAGTGAATTCAGTCTCTTTCTCCAAGGTCACCTCATCTTTTTTTAATGAGGAATTAACTCCCAGTGAGATGAGATGCAGCTAATTTCATTTACTCTGCTGTTGTGCAGCTGCAGATACAAACACGTTCGAGAAAGGAGTTAAAAGAATCATATTTGGAGTATTGACAGGAGTGTTTTTAATGAGCTGCTGCTGGAACCTGAAGGAACCTTTATGTGACGTTTTATCTTCCTGGCATTTTCTTCCTCATTATGCAGCAGATCAACAGGAAGCCCAGCGGCTGACAGATGAGGGATGACGCGCAGCAAAGGTCACATGTCAGGAGTCGGACCCGGCGACTCGGAGGTCGAGGTGGTTCTTGTCTCAGACTGACCCGTAGAACGTGGAGGGGAAGCGCTGAGGTACGTAGCACCACCTCCTGGCGGAGGTAACCTTTGTTGAGGAAGCTCTGCTCTGATTGGCCGCTGAGGCAGCGCTGGAGGAAAATGTCACGGCGTGTCAGAGCGACGCCGGGCCTCAGCTGTCCTTCATGGATGACCTTGAGGACTGTTTGCTCACTAACCTGATGTGAATCTTCTCTCCTCTGAACCTTTGTACACTGAGGAGGAAAGTCCTCTGAGACGACTCGAATCTGCAAACCATCAAACCATCGCACTGCAGCTCTGAGCCTGCTGAGTCACCAGCACCGACTGACTAATGGTGGAAAAAAGAATGTGCAAAATAAATGTCTGAAAAAATCTGAGACGTAAGAAAAATAGTCCGAAAAATGGCCAAAATAAATGTAAAAAATATCAGAAATAAATAAAGGATATAAACCAAAATAAATAGTGTAAAAGTGTCACAAATAAAGTAATTACATCAAAAATAAATGTTTTAAAAATATCAAAAATAAAGTAAAGAAATCAGAATGAATGTTGTAAAGATGTCAAAATAAACAAAGTAAATAAATCAAAATAACGGTTGTAAAAATGTCTCAAATACGTAAATAAATCAAAAGAAATGTTGGAATATTTCCAAAACAAATATTGGAATAAAGTCTGAAAATAGATGGAAAAAAAAATCCCAAATAAATTTGGGAACAGTGTGAGGGACAAATGTCTGAAAATGATGAGACTTGAATGTTTGGACATTATCTGACTCTTCTTCTGTTTGTGGCATAAACCTAATTAAAGTGACTTTCCTGTGTGTTTCAGGATGTAAACACATCAACCAAAGGTCAGCTGAACCTGATAATTAGCAGCAGCGACGTTGACGGGACGACGCTGGGGCTCGTGCTGCGATCAGGTCAGGTTTCCTGTTGTTTTTTGTTTGTTTTTGATGTGTATTAATGAATATTAAATAAAGTCAGTTTTACCTGTGAAACCCAAAATCACAAATTTAGTGTTTACTAAGAAACCCTTAACATGAAAAAAGAAATGACCCTGCTGAGGAAGACGTACATTATTAATAAGGCTGTTTATGTATGTCATGCTGCAATGCATCGTGGGTTCTTTCCACGTTACGAGGCGCCTGCATCACACCTGTGTTTAATGATGATATCCAGAGCAACAGAGGCAGCTCTGCATCAGGTGAATAATCCTGTGGTGCTCCGTGTGCTTCTTTTTTTTTTTTTTTCTTATCCTCCTCTTGTTGTTGGATGTTTGTTGGTTAGCTTCGTGCTCACTGAGACACTTCACAGGCTGCACACTGAATTATTCAAATATGGAAATATGAGGACAAAGGTGTGTTCATGTCCAACCTTAATAACTCTCCTCCGACACTGGAGCTGCATGTTTCCTCTCACTTATCAGCCGACTGGCTGTAAGAATCAATGTGGTAGTTTTGCTGCTTTAAGTCGGACTGACAGCTGCTGTTTCCTGTGTTTCATGTTTTACGTGTTTTATGTGTTTCTCGTGTCGCTCTAATCATCACAGACTCTCAGCGTCACTCGGACTGTCTTATTCTCTGCTCCCTTTAATGTCCTGGTGGGTTTTAGCCACATTAGCATCAGACAGTCTCCAGCACATGCTGTGGATGGATTCTGACTGTAATGAATCCAGTACTTTAGGAGGAGTGTCAGGTGGCAGAAGATCAACACACTGTTCAGCCTCCACTGGTCTCAGACCTGTCAAGAATTCTGGTGAAACCAATCAAGCGATCGCTCCAGAGAGACTCCAGTAATGACGAGAAGAGCATGAAAAATGAATGCGTTCATGTTCTCAATAATTCCCATCGCTTCTGCTTTGACATTTTGTCGATCCTTGTTGAAGGAAGAAGGGAGAATTGGGAGTTTTGATATGGTTTTGCAAACTTTTATCTGAGGCATGCAAGAGGGTTTCTTCAAGAATTCACAAATTTTTACACTTCCTGCACAAATGTTTCACATTAAAAGTCCTCATTGGCTCAACAGTTCCAGAAGCTTAACGCTAATTAACAACAAGTAGAAGCAATGAACTCATTAGTGAATCAAAACAGCTTTTAAAAGCTGCGAGTCGTCCTCGTCATTCATGTGCTGTTTATTCAGATCACATTGTGCTGTGAAGCAGTGAATACCTCTGAGATGAGGATGAGTTACAGGTCGAGTGATTTTACTGACAGTTTCCAGCCATCGATCACAGCCCCACAATATGTGATCCATACTTTTAGTCAGTCAGACAGGAATGTTAATGAGACCCATCAAGTGGCTCCACCCCCTCATTTCCCACAATCCACTGACAGGAAGTCAGCGTTGATCCGTGCTGTTGGTGATTTAGACTTCAGCAAACATCGACGTAACATGCATGTCGATCACAGCCTTGTTACCCAAACTCCACCAGCTGAGACCGAAGGATCGGACTCTAATAGAGGTCTTGACCGACGGGTCGGACTCTACTAGAAGTCTTGACCGACGGGTCGGACTCTACTAGAAGTCTTGACCGAAGGGTCGGACTCTAATAGAGGTCCTGACCGACAGGTCGGACTCTAATAGAGGTCCTGACCGACAGGTCGGACTCTAAAAGAGGTCTTGACCGAAAGGTCGGACTCTAAAAGAGGTCTTGACCGAAAGGTCGGACTCTACTAGAAGTCTTGACCGAAGGGTCGGACTCTAATAGAGGTCCTGACCGACAGGTCGGACTCTAATAGAGGTCTTGACCGACGGGTCGGACTCTAAAAGAGGTCTTGACCGACGGGTCGGACTCTAATAGAGGTCTTGACCGACGGGTCGGACTCTAAAAGAGGTCTTGACCGACGGGTCGGACTCTAATAGAGGTCTTGACCAAAGGGTCGGACTCTAAAAGAGGTCTTGACCAAAAGGTCGGACTCTAATAGAGGTCTTGACCGAAAGGTCGGACTCTAATAGAGGTCCTGACCGACGGGTCGGACTCTAAAAGAGGTCTTGACCGACGGGTCGGACTCTAAAAGAGGTCTTGACCGACGGGTCGGACTCTAATAGAGGTCTTGACCAAAGGGTCGGACTCTAAAAAAGGTCTTGACCAAAAGGTCGGACTCTAATAGAGGTCTTGACCGAAAGGTCGGACTCTAATAGAGGTCCTGACTGACGGGTCGGACTCTAAAAGAGGTCTTGACCGACGGGTCGGACTCTAATAGAGGTCTTGACCAAAGGGTCGGACTCTAAAAGTGGTCTTGACCAAAAGGTCGGACTCTAATAGAGGTCTTGACCAAAAGGTCGGACTCTAATAGAGGTCCTGACCGACAGGTCGGACTCTAATAGAGGTCTTGACCGAAAGGTCGGACTCTAAAAGAGGTCTTGACCGAAGGGTCGGACTCTAATCGAGGTCTTGACCGACAGGTCGGACTCTAATCGAGGTCTTGACCGAAAGGTCGGACTCTAAAAGAGGTCTTGACCGAAGGGTCGGACTCTAATCGAGGTCTTGACCGACGGGTCGGACTCTAATAGAGGTCTTGACCGACCGGTCGGACTCTAATAGAGGTCTTGACCGACGGGTTGGACTCTAAAACAGGTTTTGATCGACGGGTCACAGAACAGTTATTCTAAACTCTTTGGAGCTGCAGATCCTAAACTTCTCGGAGTGTTTTAGTCCAGGCGCTGTTGTTCTGCCTTGAATGTGAGGGTGGAGTCGTATTGATTTTGTCTGAAAACGTCTGATTTAACCGTTTTCCTCCAGTTCAGCTAAATGTCAGCTGAGTGTTTTCAGACTTTACTTCACTTATTGGCTCTTAACCTGCAGCTTGCCTCAGCGTGATGGCTGCTGGGATGTTTCAGACGTTCCAAGGGTTAATTTGGACTCCTGTAATGTTCCTGACATCCAGCATCTTCTGCTGCAGCCTGCTGATCTGGTTTCTGCTTGTCTGGAGGTCATAATAATAATGATAATAGTAATAATGACCATGCAGTCAGAAGATCAGTTTGGTCCTCACTTCATTAAGCTCAAGCTCTTCGTTTCTTGTTGAACTGTCCGTCGCCTGATTACCGTCACATTTCTCCCACCCTCTCTTTCCACTGCCTTTCATTTAAAACCTTTTTTTCTTTGAGAAGCAGAAGTCAAAGACAGAGTTCAGCCCATTAGTTCAAAACATCAGCAGCATGTTCAAAAACTGGGTTTTAATGGACTGAAGTTGGGGATAATTAAAAATAATGAGCTGTGTTGCAGCCATGCTAGCGGCTGTTCGTGCTCCAGTGCTTCAAGCTCAATGCTAACGGCAGTAACATTAATAATACGATGATATTTGAGCATAATGTCAACAATATTTGCTAACATTTGCTAATTGCGATGAACACAGAGTACACCAGGGGCTGTTTGAAATATTAAAATGTTGGCCTGATGGTGGCGCTAGAGGAGAAATCAGAGGATAACTGTGATTTATTTTGATGTGAACGATGAACCAGATCTGAGATGTTTCAGTCTGGACCAAAAGAAAAAAGGATGGCAGGACTTATTTCACATTTTATCACTAGTATCCAGTTCAAAGATGCTGATTTTATTCCACAAAAAATCCCTTTTAGTAACAGTCCTGCTGCTCATGACTCAAACATGAAGCATATAATAAACACTAAAACATATTTAAAATAGAAAATAGAAAAAAAAAAATAAAAAAACTTCCTGTTGGAAGTAAAAGACGGAATCATCTGCATACATGTTAACTCTATGTTTAGTTTAAAAAGGTTTAAACTCCTCACTCCTGTTCAGACTTACAACATATTATTCCTTTTTTTGTTAATTGCTGCCAATAGTTTGGAGTTATATTTATTTTTTGTGTTATAACAGAAAGGACAGCATTATAACAGGATTCCTGTGGTTCCTTAAGTCTTAAAATGTCTTAAATTAAAACCTGGGTAATTAATCCGATGGTGCATTTAATGCCAATAGGAAAACACAGCATTCAGAGACTTACTGCAATTTTTAATTTTTCACATTATTTTGTTCACTTCTTAGTTCTTGAAAGTTTTGAAAATTAGTAAAAAAAAATAAAAAAAATGTAATGTTATGCCTTCACTTTATATCGTTGTTTCAAGTGTTACCAAAGAAACCAGAGAAATTGTTATGACATTTAAATATGACTTTTAAATGGTGCAAGAACTCTGCACAGAACACATCACACTTGTGATGTGTACTTTAGTGTTGTTGTTGTTAAATTTCATGGATGTGTAAAAACCAGAGTGTGTTAGTAATATTTGAGCTGCTGTCGCTTCAGGGTTTATTTATTCCACCCCTCTGATGATTAATAACGTGATTCATGAGTATCCATGACTGCAGACCACAAACAAACCAGGTAATTCCTCCAAACCTTTTTGGATTTATTGGTTCAAAGATCTTCCAGGAGCTGAACGGCCAACATTTCATTGCTGCCTTATTTCCCTCGTCCCGTTGCATCATGGGTCGTCAGTGTCCGTCAGCTGAAAAGAATAGAAACAGGAGGATTTGGTCGAGTATCTCAGAGGAAAACCCTGCCTGGGGTTGGATGTGCAGCTGCAGGCTAAACGTTGGATCTAAAGGGGAATTTGAATAATCCCAGCCCTCCAGACTCAGACCTCCAGCCCCCGTGGGACTGGGAAATCCTTGAATGTTTGTGAACATGACCAGAAAGGCCTTGAAGGATGTGGTGAATGTGCAGCAGCTTAAAAAGAGCCGCCGCTCTGAAAGCTCTGTCCAGTTTATCTCCTCTGATAGAGAAATCCTGTGGTGAGGAGTCAGTAGAGTGACGTGAAGCATGATTTATAACATCATTAATAATTATCTCATGATCTGGACACAACCGTTTTTTCATGCACTAATATTCATTTTTAAACCAATATCAAACGTGGCCATGGTTTAAAATGTTTAATGAGTTTCCTGTCGGCGCTCTTTGCTTTTAGGTGAAACCATAAAACAGCAGAGCGTCACTCTTTTATTTCACTAATTAGCAGGAAGGAAGATCAATGGAGGAGCTTCACCTCTGATCATTCTGTTTGATCAGATGGTCTTCATGCTCTTTATTCTGGATTATTGAAGGGTTTTATTATTTATAAGAAGGCGGTGAGGCGTGCAGTCCTTTCATCCAATCAGAATCAGTCATTCCTGGAGGCTCATGCTCTGACATCATCTGGAAACAAAAATATGACTAAGAAAAACGACTAAAACTTTATGAAAAAGTAGAAAAATATGTCACTAAATTCTGAGGAAAGTGACGTGACAAAACTGGAATCACCAGGATTGAATTTGACAAGATGACAGGAAGTCAACACAATAAAACAGGAAGTGACTCTACTAAACACATTTTAATTCAACAATTTCCATTCAAATGTTTCAAATCAATATTTTATTTACCGGTAAATTCAGTGTCTTATTTGTTTTTTCACTTTCATTTATCTTTTTAGCACCTGTGTTTTTTGCTGGTACTTTTATTTTGAATTCTTAGTAGAATCCTCTCGAGCTTTTGACTTGCGGATCAAACCACAGATGACTTCTCTCCATTAATCTTCATTATGCTGCCTGCTCTTTGTCCTAAGTGGTTAATCTACTGTCTCTCTTTCTCCTTCTACGTCGTCATGGTTTCAGAGCGATCAATAGGGTCGTTGATTTATGGGATAATCAATAGTTCAGGAGGGCTGCTGTCTGTTAATCATGAGGCTGAATGCAGCATCACAGACGAAGAAACTCAGATCAGAGCTGTAATTACATGTGACCTGATTTAGATGAAAGAGAGAGGAGGAAGAAGAGGAGGACGGACGGACGGACGGATGGACGGATGGATGGATGGAAGGACGGACGGACGGATGGATGGAAGGACGGACGGACGGACGGATGGACGGACGGACGGACGGACGAATGGATGGATGGATGGACGGACGGACGGATGGATGGACGGACGGACGGACAGATGGATGGACGGATGGATGGATGGAAGGATGGACGGATGGATGGATGGATGGACGGACGGACGGATGGATGGATGGACGGATGGATGGAAGGATGGACGGATGGATGGACGGACGGATGGAAGGACGGACGGATGGATGGACGGATGGATGGACGGACGGATGGAAGGACGGATGGATGGATGGATGGATGGATGGACGGATGGATGGATGATGGACGGACGGACGGACGGACGGAGGATGGATGGATGGATGGACGGATGGACGGATGGATGGATGATGGACGGACGGACGGACGGATGGAAGGATGGACGGACGGATGGAAGGATGGACGGAGGGAGGGATGGATGGACGGATGGATGGATGGATGGATGGATGGACGGACGGACGGACGGACGGATGGATGGATGGAAGGATGGACGGATGGATGGACGGACGGACGGATGGATGGATGGATGGATGGACGGATGGATGGATGGACGGATGATGGACGGACGGACGGATGGATGGATGGATGGATGGATGGACGGATGGATGGACGGATGGATGGATGGATGATGGACGGACGGACGGACGGATGGACGGATGGATGGATGGACGGACGGATGGATGGATGGATGGACGGATGGATGGATGGATGGACGGATGGATGGATGGACGGACGGACGGATGGATGGATGGACGGATGGATGGATGGACGGACGGATGGAAGGATGGATGGATGGATGGATGGATGGACGGATGGATGGATGGACGGATGATGGACGGACGGACGGATGGATGGATGGATGGAAGGATGGATGGATGATGGACGGACGGATGGATGGATGGACGGATGGATGGACGGATGGATGGATGGATGGATGGACGGATGGATGGATGGAAGGACGGACGGATGGATGGATGGACGGACGGATGGATGGATGGTGCTGAAGCTTTAGTTTCAGTCTGATGTTTAGGAGTTTAAGAGTCACTGTCAGCTGAAAAAAAGAAGATTTTCTGAACTGAAGCTGTTTTATTACATTTAATAGAAATATTTATTCATCATGTTCCTTTTGTCCATCTTCATGTGTGTCAACATTTTAGTAACAGGACGTCCAGTCTAACCTGTGACAGAACACATGATTACACTTTTTTTTTTTTGCTACTCTTTCTTTTTTCATGTTGAGTCATCTGGAGTTTTTTTTCTCTCCTGGATTTAATATTGTCATAAATACAGTATATATATATATATATATATATATATTCATCAGCAGTGTGTGAGGACATCTCTGGAGGACAGTGTTTGATGTTGACTTTGAGAGGAACAGGACAGATTTATTCCAGGTGTCTCACATCCTGTTAGTTTTCTGCTCTCTTTCTACTGTTTGACAGCAGCAGACCATCATTAAACTGGATATCGTGTGTCTACATGTGTTTTCATTCATATGGAACAAGCTAACCCTCTCTTCCTCTCTTTTCCTCTCTCTCTTCCGCTTCCTCTCTCTTCCTCTCTTTTCCTCTCTTTCTCTCTTCCTCTCTCTTCCTTTCTCTTCCTCTCTTTTCCCCCTTCCTCTCTCTTCCTCTTTTCCTCTCTCTTCCTCTCTTTTCCTTTCTCTGCCTCTTCCTCTCTCTTCCTCTTTTCCTCTCTCTTCCTCTCTTTTCCTCTATCTTCCTCTCCGTCCTCTCTTTTCCCTCTCTCTTCCTCTTTTCCTCTCTCTTCCTCTCTTTTCCCTCTTTTCCTCTCTCTGCCTCTTCCTCTCTCTTCCTCTTTTCCTCCCTCTTCCTCTCTTTTCCCTCTCTTTCTCTCTTCCTCTCCTTCCTCTCTTTTCCCTCTCTCTTTCTCTCTTCTGCTCTCTTCCTCTTCCTTCCTCTTCCTTTCTCTTCCTCTTTTCCCTCTCTATTTCTCTCTTCCTCTCTTTTCCCTCTCTTTCCCTCTTCCTCTCTCTTCCTCTCTTTTCCTCTCTCTCCCTCTTCCTCTCTTTCCTCTCTCTCTCTTCCTCTCTTCCTCCCTGATGTCTTTCTTCATGTTTCCTCTCCTCCATCCTTCTCTTCTCGTTATCGTTATGACACAAAGATGAACGTCTGTTTTCTCTTCGCTGAGTCGTTATCATGTTGAACGACGTCTTTTATTGTTATTAACAACAGAATCCAATCTGCTGCCTCCTCGTTTGGCTCTGCTCCTCCTCTTCGTCACTTTAATCTTCAGGACTTTTATTTTGGCAGCACTGACATACCAAAGTAAAAGCCCGGGAAGGGTTGTGCTTGCTGAACTCTTATGTTGTTTCGTTGCCATTTTAATCAGATTTTAATGAACATTTTGCTCCTTTGTTTCTCATTTTTACTGAGTCGTGTAATAACTCTTCACTGTGCGCCTGGTGGCAAATAAAAAGACTCTCTGTTTGCTTTTCTGTTCAATCATGATCATTCCCACTCAAGCTTTTTCATCTCCAGGCTGTAAGACTGAAGCAGCTCAAAATTACTTTTTTTTCCTCTGGAAAATCATCTTCAGGGATCATTTAATTATAACAACATTAATATTATTCATGGTTTTCATCGTTTTCCTCGGAGAGTTTGTGCTTTGATTGAACAGACGTCTCCAGTTTGATTTGAAGGAACCGAGTCTTCTAACTTTAGTACATTAAGGAAGCGTCGAGGGTTCAACAGTTCCTGCAAACATCAGTGTTTGGATCAGCGACCGTTTAGCGACACAGCTGATTTAAACCAGAGCTGACGAGACGGACCAAAGAAAACTTTTTGCCTGTCTCCATCTTGTTTTACGGCCATGAGAGGAGGCCTGCGTGATCACTTTATTAAAGATGAGAATCCTTAAAGTGGCTGCGTGGAGTTGTTACCATGGCGACCTTGCTCTCATCCCTTCCCTGACGACGGCCGAAACATTAAACCGTAGTCCACAAACCAGCGAATGTGAACAACCACAAGAATTTCACTTAACTGCAAACTTTACAAAATAAACTCTGAACACCACTGATTATCCGGACGTGTTTTCATTGTAAATGTTCAAAGCTTTTTATTGTTCTACTTATTCTTATTCCTTTTTCACGAGACAGAATTATTGGTTTTTTTTGTATCCGATAATTATCAAAGTTATGACGTGAATGTTCCTGCGGAGAGTTTCACAGTCCAACCTTTCTGCTCCTTATCTGCTGCTTTCCCAGCAAATTAACATTTAAAAAGGTCGTTTGTGTTTACTCTGATTTCCTTAAATTAATCAGTAGCTGTCTGCGTAGTAGACGGCATGAAGTGTGATAAGTTATAGGACAGCATCCGTCCTCGTCTGTCTGCTTCTGTTATATAATATCATATCATATCTGTCCTCTTCCAGCTCAGTGAAATGTTATTTGCAGCCGACATGCTTCAGCAAAAGTGAAAAAATCAATCAAGTCTGGCAGCGTGGGCTGATTAAAAACAGATAGACGTCACCGCTCACTAGTGTGTGTGTGTGTGTGTGTGTGTGTGTGTGTGTGTGCGCGTCATGACTCAGCGCTTTTCAGTTGTTGACAGCTTCAGTGTCAGCTCGTGGAAGCAGAGCATGCTGGTCTGTCTCACTAATGATAGCACTCAGACAGATGGACCAATGGATTCTCTCAGCTGTTAGGAGTGTGTGTGTGTGTATGTGTGTGTGTGTGTGTGTGAACACAGGTAACTGTGACATCATCCACTGGTTTGAAGCCTCAAGTTCAACATTTCAGTCGTCTCCATCTTGGTTTTCGGTCGTCTCCATCTTGGTTTTTGGTCGTCTCCATTTGGTTTTCAGTCGTCTCCATCTTGGTTTTTGGTCGTCTCCATCTTGGTTTTCAGTTATCTCCATCTTGGTTTTCAGTTATCTCCATCTTGGTTTTCAGTCGTCTCCATCTTGGTTTTCAGTCGTCTCCATCTTGGTTTTCGGTCGTCTCCATCTTGGTTTTCGGTCGTCTCCATCTTGGTTTTCGGTCGTCTCCATCTTGGTTTTCAGTCGTCTCCATCTTGGTTTTCAGTTATCTCCATCTTGGTTTTCGGTCGTCTCCATCTTGGTTTTTGGTCGTCTCCATCTTGGTTTTCAGTTATCTCCATCTTGGTTTTCAGTTATCTCCATCTTGGTTTTCGGTCGTCTCCATCTTGGTTTTTGGTCGTCTCCATCTTGGTTTTCAGTTATCTCCATCTTGGTTTTCAGTTATCTCCATCTTGGTTTTCAGTTATCTCCATTTGGTTTTCAGTCGTCTCCATCTTGGTTTTCGGTCGTCTCCATCTTGGTTTTCAGTCGTCTCCATCTTGGTTTTCGGTCGTCTCCATTTGGTTTTTGGTCGTCTCCATCTTGGTTTTCAGTCGTCTCCATCTTGGTTTTCAGTTATCTCCATCTTGGTTTTCGGTCGTCTCCATCTTGGTTTTCGGTCGTCTCCATCTTGGTTTTCGGTCGTCTCCATCTTGGTTTTCGGTCGTCTCCATCTTGGTTTTCAGTTATCTCCATCTTGGTTTTCGGTCGTCTCCATCTTGGTTTTCAGTCGTCTCCATCTTGGTTTTCGGTCGTCTCCATTTGGTTTTCAGTCGTCTCCATCTTGGTTTTCGGTCGTCTCCATCTTGGTTTTCAGTCGTCTCCATCTTGGTTTTCGGTCGTCTCCATCTTGGTTTTAGGCTGCCAGTGACCAAATAGTCATGTTTTTAATGTTTTCTGAGGGAATAAATCAAGAGACAGATTGGACTGATGTCGGCCGGAGGAGTCGCACCCTGCTGGCTGGTAAAGAGGGAGCATCTTTTAGGCAGAGTTGGTGTTTATAATATATTGTATATAGTTTCTTTTCTTTTATCAGTCTGTGATCGGCTGATTGATCTTCACAGACCTTCCACATTTTTATTATTACTGATATGAAGACCAGAGTAGTGATGAATCAGATTCATGTTTTAATGAGCTAAAACATGCTGTGGTGGTGTTTTTCCTCCACCGACTGGCTCACACTCTCTTAATTATTCTTTTAATGAATCATCTCTCTGTGTGTGTTTGCTGTTTAACACTGCATTCATCTTCTTTGTTCCCGCACTTTTTTCCGTCTTTTAAAACGCTGTCGCCATGTTTGCATTCGTTTCTCATTTTGCTGGGAGCTTAGAGGCTCAAAGTGTGAGTTGAGAGGGAGGGAGCAGGAAATTGCTTTTGCCATGAGGACACACTGGTTTATATATGTGTTTATATATATCTACAGTGTGTATGGATTTATGTGTGTTACTTCCTCCAAAGCGATCCAGCCACCTTCAGGGGGAAATCACTCCACATTAAAATGTCACACACCTTTTAGAGTGAGTCCACACACACACACACACACACACACACACAGCGCAGGATGCTTTAACCCTCATGAATGCTAACTACTCTTAATCCAGACCCTGGAGAAATCAGCTGCCAGTTAGACTTTTCGCTGCCTGTGTTCGTCTCTTTTCATGCCACAGCCTCAAAATGAAATATGTATATTTCTGATTTAATTTCCCAGTCTGTTTATGTTTCAGAGAAATATAAATTAAAGCAGACACGGTGCACAGGGTTGGTTATGTTTAGCTTCTGTTCTCTTTGTTTCATGGCTGTAATCTGCAGATGACCACAAACGCCTCATTCCTGACGTTTGGTCAGAGGTTCAGGGATTCAAACTAGCAGCAGCTGGAGATGTTAGGTTCAGGAAAAGACAGTGAGTGTGTGACAAACGAATCGACGTTAACTTGGGTCGTCCTGTAAAGACTGCAGGCGTCAGGACTTGTTGTCATCTTGCTTTGGATCGTCAAGATCAGAATTTCTGGTCGTCACTAAAGGGGGTGGAGCTAAGACAGACTGAGGTGACAAAAATGTGTTTATTTGACGCCGATGACATGAAAACGGTGAAAAGGTGATGGTAGTCGTGCCTGAAAACATCCACAGCTTTACGGTCTGTTTGACATGAAGAGCATGAACTCCTGTTTCCATGTTCACTGTGGGAATAAATCACTTTGTGTTCAACTCATGTGGAAGAAGATTTTTCTTGTGTGTTGCAGCAGTAAGAAACGTTGTCGTTGGAGTCTGACACAGCTCCACGTTAAAGTGGACTAAATTGCCTGGAAAACATTCAAATTTGACACGTTTAGATGCTTTTTCCTGAACTCATTAAGCCGTTTGAACCTGGACTTCTCCTCAGATCAACAGATCAGTTTGCTGCTGCAGGGCGATTCATCCATTTGGACGTTCTTAAACCAAGTCGGCTGGAAAAGTGCTGAGTCAGTCTGAGTCATGATGCTGAAGTTTGGACGTCTCAGAGAAATGGACGATGTGTTGTGCTAAGAGCTTTTACTTTCACTTTAGAGTTTCAGCTTCTTTCACCTGAACTGAAAGAAAAAAAAGGATGACGTTCATGTCTGCAATCAAAGCGGTTGATTTACTGAGTAATTCAGACGTGAATGGAGACGAATAATGACGCTGAAATGCCATCTGATGCATGTTCACAGGTGCAGATGTAATACAGTCAAAGCATGATGAAGGTCATGTTGCTCATTATTCAACAACAAGGCAGGAATCATGTTCAGCAAGTCGCCTTTTCAGCATTTAGCATGTTGACCTTTATGGAGGAAAGTAGCTCCATAATCCTGACGACACAAAGACACCTAATGAGATGGAAATTATATTTACTGAAAAAAAGATCCTTTATTTTGTGAAACATGCAGTCAGACGCCTCATTAATTCCTTTCTTTATCTTTAAGAGCCCTTAATTGCAGTTTCTCAGACTGTCTAGGATCGTTTCTTTGCTCCAGCTTCTTCTGGTTGGATCAAAGTGAAGAACTGGACTGATTCATCATCGGTGTGTCGTTGATAAATCAGGATGCTTCCTAGAGAAGATGAGGTCATCACAGAATAACTGTTTTGGTATTCAGGTAGTGATGTGTATATTTGTGATGATGAGCAGAAGCACATGATGACGTTAAACGATGTGATCGTCATGCAGGAGAGAAAAGAGGCGACGCAGGAAGCTTGACGCCTTCTCCGTGTTTATTGATGAGCTGCTGGGTCTTGTTACCAAACAGGGTGCATTATGGGATGCTGCATGCCCAGCCTGTAGCACCGTATGTAGAGGAGGCGTCAGCTGTGACAACAGAACCTCTAAAGTGTGATTTAAAGATGTGGGGAAACGTTGCTGATACATGTGCATTTGTTTCCTTTATTTGTCCCAAAATAATGTT
This sequence comes from Synanceia verrucosa, assembly GCA_029721515.1. Classification (NCBI taxonomy): domain Eukaryota; kingdom Metazoa; phylum Chordata; class Actinopteri; order Perciformes; family Synanceiidae; genus Synanceia; species Synanceia verrucosa. Next base: position 1,317,736 of record CM056569.1, read on the forward strand.
TCATGTGACAGAAAGTCTTCATTCAAAGCTTAGTCTTAAATCAATAATGACTTTAGAAGAGCTCAGTTATTTTTTTCTTCATTATGCTGAAAACACAAACAGTGCACATCTCCTCACTGGCCTCATGTCAAACCCAGTGTTCTCTCTATAATAACTTCAGTTTTTACTCCTTCCACTTCATTCCTGGCCTCCCTTCTTCTCCTCTGGTTTGTCAGAGCATCTTTCTCTTTTCCTCCTCCTCCTCCTCATCGTCTTCTTCTCTCTTCATTCTTTATTCCTTTTGCTGGATCTCTTCCCTTCATGCTGACACATTTCATTCCCACCACTGTCGCCTCCATCTTGGATGATGGCCCTCACCACAACAAACTATACCACAAACAATGATTAGAGCCTCTGTGCGTTTTGTTTACATTTATGTAAATCCATATTCAGCTTAGGAGGTGACTACTGCAGTGAAGCTTTATGGGAAATGTATCATATCACAGCTGGAGCCTTCTCTCTGAAAAGATTCTCATTTCAGATTTTACCAGTTAATTAACTTTCTCTCCTTTTTTTGTCACCACAGCAAATTGAAATGTTAAAAGTCTCAACAGTTTCACGAGTTTCTGTAAATGGTTTTATTGCTGCAGCTCTTCCTCTGGTCCCCTGGACAGCGTGACCTTTTTTAATCTGTTAAGAGTCAGATCACTGAGATAACTGAGGGCTGATTTCAGCGTCCAATCAGAAGCTCTGTTGTTGTGAATTATTTATGTGGAAAAAGGCTGAAAACCTGCAGGATGAGCAGCTAAAGGACATCAGCTTATGATCATGAGTCACATGAACAGGATTTTTACAGTGATGGTCCTCCACGTGGTGTAGTGGTTAACACTGTCACCTCACAGCAGGAAGGTACTGGGTTTGATTCCCGGCCCGGGGTCTTTCTGTGTGGAGTTTGCATGTTCTCCTCATGTCTGTGTGGGTTCTCTCTGGTACTCCGGCTTCCTCCCACCATCCAAAAACATGCATGGGGATTAGGTTAACTGGTTAATTTAAATTGACCGTAGGTGTGAATGTGAGTGTGAGTGGTTGTCTGTCTCTATGTGTCCTGTGATGAACTGGACACTTGTCCAGGGTGTACCCTGTCTTTCACCCTAAGACAGCTGGGATAGACTCCAGCCCCCCTGACCCTATGAGAGGATAAGAGGGAGAAGATGGATGGATGGATGGGTCCTCCACGTTTCATAGTTTTATTGTCTGATGCTAACTTTGTAGTTTTATTGCTTGATGCTAACTACATGTTTTTTTTTAGCCTGATGCTAACTACGTTTTTTAGTCTGATGCTAACTACATAGTTTTGTTGTTTGATGCTAAATACATGGCTTTGTAGCCTGATGCTATCCACGTGGTTCTGTTGCCTGATGCTAACTTGTCATGATGGGATAATTAGTCCTGGAAGAACCCCACGCTACGGTTCTTATCACACTAGGAACACAGAACAAATTTACCGAACTTATCTGAAAGTAGTCCTGTCTTCTCCAACTCATCTGGGACGAGATTTATGGTCTGGACCTCAACAGGACTTTACCTGGTCTGCTGGGATTGGAACTGAAACTCATCTGGATCCTCCTGGACCGTAGAAACCCAGAGGACCATCACTGTGAAAATCCTCTTCATGTGACTCATAATCAAACTCTGTGCAGCTGATGTCTTTTAGCTGCTTCTTTTAACTGAACTATTGATATCTAGCTCCGTAGATATAATAGTATATTCTTGTATTGATAATTTGTCCCCCTATGCTCTGCCGCTATCATCCAACCCCCAGATGAAAGAACATCTATTAGAGGGATGGTTTTTATTCTCCTGTTGACCTTCATAATCAATACTGAGCTGCAGTGACGCTCCTGAGGGACCAATTTATTTAATGAAGCCAACTTTCAAATCAAGGCAACAGTTTTTTCCAAGTGCTTCACATAAGCAGACAGAGTATGCATATCTTTATTTATGATTTGAAATGAGGCTGCAGCTGTGATGTACCTACATTAGCATGACGCTCCATCAGTGACCTCTACTTCTGTGTTAACGAGCGTTCCAGCGTTAATGGCGTCCTGAGTGCGTTTAAAAGTGCAGTTTGCAGTATTTCTGAGCGTGTGGCAGATATTATGATCGAGTGCTCTTTGACACGAGCGATGCTCATTGAGATTCTGCGGCGTTGGATGTGACGTCACTTCAGAGTGTGTGTGGTCGTGGAGCTAAGCTGGAAGTGTGTGATGGGATTATGAGGCTGAGGATAATTGGTCCATCAATGTCGAGGCTTAAAGAGGAGACAGACAGCAGCCTGCCGTCCTCTGACCTCCATTTGTCGACAGGTTTCTCTCTCTTCCCTCTCTTCCTGTCCTGTTACATGTCTTCCTCATTACGTCCTCTGAAGACACTCTGCTCCTCGTTTGTCTCTTTAATTAACCCCACATTTTACCTTCACCCGCTCACCTCTTCCTCCTCGCTGACATTTCTGTCTTGTTGTGACCGTTAAGGTCTCTTCGCCGTCGGCACCAATAAAAAGACTAATATGATCTCTGTGCTGAGGCAGAGGTGTGATTAAATTATCCTGTTAAAGATATGATATGTGTTTAACACCAGGAGCGTACGTTCATCCCAACACGTTCTGTCCTGTGTTGACAAAATATTGATTTTTAATACCTTTTTTTTTTTTTTTTTTTTTTTTACCTATACTGAGTGTATAGTTTTATTGCCGTATGCTGACTACATGGATTTATTCCCCAGTGCTAACTACATAATATTATTGCCTGATGCTAACAGTAGTTTCCTGTGAAGAACATTTATTTTGAAAAGTCTGTTGGCATGTCACAGTCTGAAGTATTGGTATTAGTTGCATTTCCTTTTCCTCTCTACTCTGCCTTCTTGTCTCTGTTAATTAGACGTATAAAACACTACAAACAGAAAATGCTCAAACCGGGTTGCCTCGCCGCCGGCTGATGGGCCGGACAAGATGAAACGCTTCATCCTCACCAGCTCATTAGATCCAACAGAGTGCCAATCATACGGATCAGGGATTAAAGGTTCCTTCTCTCTTTCTACCTCTTTGTCTTTCGCACAGATTGTTATGCAGTCAAAGCTGACAGGGAGGAAAGCTGGAGAGAGAAAATCAGATGGAGATGGAGAGCGGCACACTTCCTGTTGAGTATGGAGCCTATAGGGGCTGTTAATCCACAGCAGAGGCAGGAGGCTGAACAAACAACCACACAACCAAATACCAGCAAACACTGGCTCCTGCGTCGCCATGGTGATGCCAGGCATCACTCCAGAGGAGGATGAGGAGCACCAACGGTCTATCGGGATGAATTTGTGCCTATTTTTACTTCCTGTTGGCAACAATCCAGCGGCTGTAGCTGGACTCAGTCCTAGCTGCTGAAATCCTGCCAATGTACATTTTTCTAGCATTCAGTTCATGAGCTAAATAAGAGAGAGAGTAGGAAAAATTTAGTTAAAACAGGGCTGTTGAAGTGAAACCAGAGACAAACTGCTTGAAATACGTTAGCCGATACGTGCTAGTTTTGACAATCCTACTGTGTTTCTAAAAACAGTGTCTGTGTCTTTTTGTCCATTTCTCGTTACAAATTAATACTTTAATGATGCTCGTTGGTGGATTATTAGTTTGCTGAATTCCAGGAGAAGCTTGGACAGAGTCAGAAAAGATGCTTAATCTAATTTTATCAGCATGTTTGATCGTTAGTTATGACTGTGTTTTAGTTTCCTTGATTTTTTGACTGGAGTTCTGCTTCATGACCTGCCAGTTCGTCGCTGGCAGTTTGTCCAAGTAGCGTTACTTTTACGCAAATGAACGATTTAATCTGGATTAATCTTGTTAACTCTCTAATTCCGCCTCCTTGTCTATTTTCTCTGTATTTAAGCCTCTGGTATCGTCGCTCTTAGATAGTTTAGTATAAACGAGCTCGTTCGTTGTGATATATCGAAGGTAAATGTGTTCAAAGGTCAAACATGATGTTCACTTAGAAAGACGACACCAGCAGTTCTTATTGTGAGGCGCTGTGCTGTTTGCTCAGGAGATGACGGATTAGCAGCTCTTTAATCCAGCATGTCGTCACCTCCTTTCCAGTGCAGAATAGAAAGAAAAGAGGCGTTTAAATGTTCTCATCATTCATTTCTGTCATCCTGGCAGTGATGGACTGGTAAGACCTGGTGCTGCTGCTGGTCTTCATGTCTCCATCATCCAGACGCTGTGATTGGCTGTTAGAGACGGATGAAGGAAGAACTGTGAGTTCAATAAAATATTTCTTTTTTAGTTGAGACAAAGAACATTTCCTCGCTTCTCTTTCTCTTCTTATTCTAATCACTCTCTTTACTTTCATTTTCATTCATGTGGAGGAAGTCAATTAACTAAAAGCCTTAATTACCTTTTGTTTTCTTTTGTGCCGTCTGGCTTTGCTTTGTTCTTCTTTCAAAATGACTGAGTGATTTAATTACCATCCAATTTTGTCTTTTTTCCTTTAATAGTCTGAGGTATAAACAAGAGCAACTATAACTATAATAATTAGCTTTTGATCAGTAAATAAAATACCCCAAAAGTCTGACAGCTTGAAAATTAGCCTGACATTTAGTCTTAAAATTTGCTCGACAGTTACTGTCAAAGTTAGCCTGACAGCCTGACAGTTACTGTTAAAGTTAGCCTGACACTTAGCCTGACAGTTACTGTTAAAGTTAGCCTGACAGTTAGCCTGACAGTTACTGTTAAAATTAGCCTGACAGTTAGCCTGACAGTTACTGTTAAAGTTAGCCTGACAGTTAGCCTGACAGTTACTGTTAAAGTTAGCCTGACACTTAGCCTGACAGTTACCGTTAAAGTTAGCCTGACAGTTAGCTTGACAGTTACTGTTAAAGTTAGCCTGACACTTAGCCTGACAGTTACTGTTAAAGTTAGCCTGACACTTAGCCTGACAGTTACTGTTAAATTTAGCCTGACACTTAGCCTGACAGTTACTGTTAAAGTTAGCCTGACAGTTAGCCTGACAGTTACCGTTAAAGTTAGCCTGACAGTTAGCTTGACAGTTACTGTTAAAGTTAGCCTGACAGTTAGCCTGACAGTTACTGTTAAAGTTAGCCTGACAGTTAGCCTGACAGTTACTGTTAAATTTAGCCTGACAGTTAGCCTGACAGTTCATCTGACAGTTAGCCTGACAGTTACTGTTAAAGTTAGCCTGACAGTTAGCCTGACAGTTACTGTTAAAGTTAGCCTGACAGTTAGCCTGACAGTTACTGTTAAAGTTAGCCTGACAGATTGCCTGAGAGTTTACCTGACAGTTCATCTGACAGTTAGCCTGACAGTTAGCCCGGAAGTTAGCCTCAGGCTCTTCATTTTCAAATCACCTGAATGAAAGAATGAATAGTTTCCTCTTTTCCTCAGATAGATCAGATCAAACTATCTACTATTTCATTCCTCATTAAATGATCCTCAAACATCTTGAAGTCCTTCCTGTTTCCTGTTTTCACTCTTCTTATTTTGTTCCTCTGTGACCAGCAGTTTATCTTTATGAAATCCTTAGTGTTCTGACAGATGGAGGCTGGCAGGCATGCAGCCATCATCATACAGTTCATGTAGATAAGATGCATCCAGGGTTCATACACAACACATTAAAGCTCAGGCCAGATAAGAGATAAGAGAGGGAGGATTCAGAGCATGAGGAGGTTGAAAGGTCACAACGTGGTCAGAATATAAAAGTGGACAATGACTGTGAGATAAGACGGTGACGGGACGGAGGAGGACGTCCTCACAGTGAATTCACATGGATGATGTAAGAAGCCACAAGATGAGCTCCGGGTCGTTTCCGTGCAAAGTGATGAAAACTAGCAGTGAAATGCAGTTTACAGGCGGTGATTCTCCTGCAGATTTACGTCAGACGCTGCTCTTCTCTGCACATACTAGATAAAGACGAGGCGCTGGTGGATCTGTCGCTGGCGTTAATCAAGAGGAGGCGTCAACGTTTTGTCGTTTTGTGTCTCAAAGCCTGACCGTCCTTCACTGATCTGGACATTAAACTGCGCTCACCGCTGACTCAGCTCTGTTGTTATTTGGCCATCAAACCTCTGACATTTTCAGTCGCTGAGCAGATTATGGCCGACATCTCTGATTCATCCCAGTCTGTGGACGACCATCAGTCCGTCCACTGGTTAGACAGAGGAGGGGAGTGAGCGAACAGTTCAGACAGTGTCTTTCTCTGTCTTGATTGTAAAATGAATATTTTTGGGGTTTTGGATGAGACATCTGAGGACATTTCTTTGACTTTGAATAAATGTAAAACCATAAGCCTCTTCATCGTCATTAGTTGATTTTCAGTCCATTTCACTTAAATTCTGGAGCCCCTGCTAGCAGCTAGTTAGCTTAGCTTAAACTCAGGACAGGAAACTATGCTGTCAAGGTTAAAAAAGCACCTTTAACGCTCACTTTTTCATAACTCTTAATCACTGAGCCTCGTTGCTTGCTTCAGTCTCCTGGTTGAATCCATTCCTTACTGAGACTCCTGAGACGTTCATTATTAGCAGCTGGAGACTCGAGCAGATTGATGACGGAGAAAGAAAATCCTAAAGATCAGATTGTAAATGTCATTCCTGCAGAACGTCAGGAGGCATTTTGAGGGAAAGCAAACAATCGATTTTCCTCTTTAAGCCCTCCCGGACCAGTGAACATCACCTACGCATCGTATCGATTCATTTATATTTCGACTATTTTGTCTAAATGAATGAAGAGAGCGTCCTCTCATCGGACAGCTGCTCCACTTCACACCAAATAACAGATGCCTTGTCTTTGTCTTTGACAGATTAGCATTGTGTGTGTGTGTGTGTGCTTATAGTTCTGTCTTTGTGGGGACCAGCGTCAGAGCGGGGACGTCTGTGAGAAGACATTTACTGGAGACTGAGGACATTTGGAGCGAGTCAGGACAGCTTTACAAAACGAGGATATGTTGATATTTTTCGTCTGGGAAGTGAGGACAGGCAGTTAAGACGGGGGTCAGTCAGACCTTCTGTGTTGTGAAAGTGAAAGTGAAACTAAAAATGAATGAAGTTTTTCATCACAAACTAAATGGCTCCTTAGGTTTAGCAGCAAAACACGTACTTCCATAAGTTAAGGGGAATATTGGGTGTTTTTTCTTAAAAATCGGTTTGCTGAATTAATCAATATACAACTCACAACATAATCACACCAACACCAGTGAAGCTCAGCAACACTATCTCACTACTCTTATGTACACCTGTGATATGATACACTATGAATGTATTATTGTTGTACAAATGTTATATATATTATATTATAAATAAATAGTATCTTTCTGTGCAATAATGACCAACAATAATGTGCAATAACTCCATTTCTGTGAGCAATAATTCCATTTCTATGTGTAATAACTCTGAAAATATACAATAACTTTCTCTGAGGCAATAAGCGTGTCTTACTAGTATTCTTATTTTAGTGGTGAACAGCAGGATGAATACTAATAATAATGATAGTAGATGTGCAGACCAGTCAACATCATGAAGACTCTGGTTGGCTCGTTGACATCATTGATCAAACAGTCATTCATAATAGAGATGATCAATAAGAGAGGTTTAAATGAACCAAAATATATTAATAATATCGGTAAAGCTGGGATACAGCTGTCTGCAGGCTTTCTGCTCTCTGATGTGCTGATCAGTGAATATTCTTCTCAAATATAACGTGCAAACATGTTTATTAATGGCCCACATCAATATTTCTGTTTGTCTTTTGCCTTTGAACAAAGGAAGTGTGTTTGCAAGTCGTCTATATCCTCATACTTTCATATTTTCCCTCGTCTCAGACGGCAGAGAGATGGCCGACTCTGCCAAACACCATTAACGTCTGCTCTGCTGATTGTCGCTGGGCTTCCCTCCTTATCTGTCCATTAACAGCAGCTGACAACAAAACGCTGCATTACTGTCCAGATGGAGGAGCGATAGAGCGATGGAGGGAAGGAAGAAAAGAAGTGACACATCTGGATGTGAGAGCAGAAATCATCAGGTAATGAACGAGGCCTGAGCTGCTTTTTTTTTTTCTTTTTTTTTTCACATCATGACACCAGAATGGAAATTCAATAAAAACCCACTGAGTTTACGCGCCTGTTAGATTTGAAGTCATTTAGACTGAAACTGAAAATGAAAGGAAAGGAAACACTGGAGAGTTGAATGATCGGCTCTGCTACACCTCACGGGTGTAAGGGCACAGCCTTCATGGCTACTTAGCCATTAGCCATTAGCCACAGTATGGAAAAAACATGAAAAACATCCATTAGATGAAGAAAAAACATGAACAATGAAAAGGAAAAAAAATCTGAGAGAGAAAGATAAATAAGAGACAGGTGATGGTTTAGTTATTCATCAGTGGTGTTTTATTGTTTTATTAGAGCTGCAGGAGCCCATTTTCATGTTACACATGAACCAACACCTTATCCTGGTCTCAGCAGAGGGTCCAGACCACGAGCGATTCATGCTAAAACACACATAAATTAATGTCAGATGATGCCGTTTGTCTGACAGAGAACTGTTAGAACTCATGAGGCGACTGAACCCAAAAGCATGACTCAACGAAAAAGGTTTAAAAAACATACAGGTTTATTTTACAAAAATAAGAGAACAGGTACAATACATCTATGAACTTATGTATAAACAAAAGATGCTTCACGAGGAAGGGAAAATAATACTGAAGGCAAAACACAGCTGGAGCTGATCTGATGACTGATACGAACTGAAAATCACTCCTGATGAGGAAACAGAATTAAGACAACCAACTCAAAGCGCTCTAAAAAGATGAGGAGAAAAACGAAGAAAGAAAACAAACACTGACGACACTCAACTGATCGATATGAACAAGACGAACTGGCACATGACGGGGGACTATTTAAACATGAGGAACAGCTGGAAACAGTCAGGAGACGCTGGAACAAAAGAGGGCAGGAAGTGACATGGCTGAAACAAGAGGGAAACAGTTACTACAAAATAAAAGAGGACATGACAACATAGAACAAAACAAGACAAAAACTTAACATGGGCAACTGGACATGGCATGACACAAACAAACTCCCATTGTTCCAGTGAATCCATCTGAATTTTCTGTGGCAGCAAATATCTTCCTGCTGCATCCAGCACCTGATGAACATAAGTCCAGTATTTTAAGCACAATCTTCTCCTAAACCTAATTAAGCTGCTTCCCGCTGTTTAACTAGGTCTGTCTGCCTGGAAACACTTGAAATGCTAAATGCTAATTGTGCCATAAATCAAAACTCCACAGAGACAAACGAATTCCTGCATGTATTAGATTATTTTGAAATGAATCCCTGTCATTCACGTCATTACATCACGCTTTGTTCACTGAGCAGGATCCACTGTCTGCTAGCAGCTAATTAATTTGTCGCTAATGCCTGGATTAGCCCTTAGCGACAGTGGAGAGGCGTTCAGGGACTCATGTGGCTGCTGCTGCTCTCCAGATTAGAAGGTACAAGAAGTGGTGTTGCTGTTTCCTGCAGCACACTGAAGCTAACTGATTAGCGACCAGGCTAACTGGGAGAGAGACAGACAGAGAGAGAGAGAGAGAGAGAGAGAGTAGGATGGTAAACAAGAAAACAGACAAGAAACAAACAGTCACCACTTCCCATCATGCTTTGTTCTGTTTCCAGCTCAGACCTGAGGGGAGGAGCTCACATTATAATAACAATCATAAAAGATAATGATAAATTTGATTCATAAAGCACTTTTCATTACAAAAGAGATTACAAAGAGAAAAACACAAGAGACACCATGAAAAACACTATGATCAACAGTTAAAGAATAATAAACAGGAACTGTTGCAGAAAAAGAGAATCCAGATTATTCTCAGGATTATAATTTGAAAAATGACACTGTAAAAATATTCCTACAGATTGTAAAAAAACACTTTTAATGACTGAATGAATTTATTTAGAAATAGTAAAGTCATTTTTTTTAGTGTTGTCTAATTATAAAAATTGCATTCATAAAATAAAATATCTTCAGTTAATCTTTTAAAAGCCGTGTGAAGAAGGAATATATATACAGTACATATCATTTTCTTTTACTGCAGTTTAAAATGTCTTTCAGATGAGGACACTAGAACCAGCAGAGCTCATGTTTACTGTGCAGTTTAAATGCTGTTTTAGTGTTGTGGCCTTCAGGCGTCATGCAGAGACCCTCTGCAGCACTTCAACACTTCACCAGGAGCTGTTTCTGAACGCTCTCCACTCTCTGAACATCCAGATCATCTGTGCAGAGATAAAAGAAATGTGGGTCAGGAGGAGGAGGCTGATCTCACCTCGTCCTCCTGTGGGCTCCTTTTATGAAAACTCCATGTTCTGCCTGTTCTAAAGCTGGAGGTGATGAATCTGAGCGAAGCTAACAGGATAATCAACTTTTATCTGCTAGCATGAAGGATGAATCCAAAGAGAAACGCCTGCTGAAGCTGCTTCTTCTGGCTTTGGACCACACAGAAGTTTGACAAAGAGCCCAGAGCTTCTGAGGTTTCATTTGATTCACTCAGCGCAGCTTTTTCCTGTTTGATCAAACTGATCTGAAACGAACATATGCGACAAATACATCATGATGACACCAGTTCTCAGGCTTTTTGGGAGTTAAATTAAAAAACAGAAATATAGTATTATGAATTATTAAAGCACTATTATAAAAGAGTCCTTTTATAATATATATATATATGTCTGCATATTATAATAATAATAATAATAATAATATGTTTCTTTTTGCAGATGCACCACCAAACCAGAACATCTGAAGCTGTTTTTCCAGACGGTAAGCGCTGAAGTTTGTTAAAAATTAACTAAAATAACTAATTTTAGGGATTTCGCGTTCAGAGACTTCCTGTCTCATCAGGAGCACGACCATAAATAATAATAATGATAATAATAATAATCCTGATGGAAATAATGGTGTTTTGGGCTGAATTTTATCCGGAGCCTCCGTCTTGTTGGTGAAACAAACCAAACGTGTTGAACAGCAGTCAAATGAAGTTGTTCCTCTCAGCTCCACAAAGAACGTTATGTAAGAGAGGAGAGGAGAGCCAATAGGAACAAGGAGGACAAGGAGGACAAGGAGGACACAACAGAGCTTTCAAATGGAAATGAAACCTCCCTCCTCCTCCACTCTGAAATAAAGCTGCTGGCATCAACTGGATGGTTTATTATGAAAAGAAGTCTCACAAATAGTCAGAGAGATGCCTCTCAGCGCCGCTCCTCTCCTCGTTTTATCGTGAAACATCAGCAGGTTTGACCTTGAGCGTCGCCGTGGCGACCGGCCACTGTCCTGTATGAACTCCCCACTGAAATGTGTCTGATTTCTGACCTGAGCGTCTTCAAATCTAGATTGAAAACTTATTTTTTAGGATGGCTTTTAATACCCAGTAGTGTGGTGACTATTTTATTTTATTTCTATTCTATATTATTTTATTTCTATTTTATTATGTTTAATTTAATTTAATTTTATTCCTATTTTATTCCTATTTGCATTTTAATGTTACTTTATCTACATTTCATATTATTTTGTTTTATTTATATTTTTTCTATTTCTATGTAATTTTATTTCTATTTAATTCTATTTAATTTTATTTTATTTCTAATTTATTTTATTGCATTTTTTGCTTTTATTGTTTTCATTTGTAAAGCACTTTGGTTCGCTGATTGGCTGTATAAATAATCAATGTTTACATTCACTTTTTCAAACCGTGAATCTATTTTCCCATCTGGCTGCAGACTGATGGAACGACTCGACTTTATTCGCCTTAGTCATCGTCAGATGTAACGTCACAGATCCTCTGGTCATTTTAATGTCAGAGAAACAAAATCCATTCATTCAACGAAGGACGCTCTTACTTTGGAAACACATTCAGATGGGACAGGAAGTGGACAGGTGTTTTGTGTGTCTGCTGTGTGGCCTCGTTAATCCTCCCCTCACCTTTAGTTGAGCGACCCTGAAAACTGTCCTGACAGGAAAGCGCCGCCTGGCGAAGGTGAAGGGAAGGAGGACACCTTGACCTCCACCATGACCTGCTGAACCTCGTTATTAATAAGCCTTGTGGAAAATGTTTCTGTGGCCTGCAGGCTGCATCACTGATCCAGATACAGAGCTGATACAGGCAGTCCTGTTGAAGTTGGTTACTGCATTGTTCTGGGGGAGTTTGGGATGTTTATTCGTTTTAAAATAAATATTCTATAAAAAATAACAGACCTGTCAGATTTTCCGGTGAAAACCATCTTTAATCATCTTATGCTGCCAGATATGCATCGCTAACAGCTAAGCTGCTTTCCTTCGGCTCAGATGAACAGAAAGCCGCGGTGCGTTCAACCTTACGTTCGCATTTAAGCTGCGTTTTCAGCTCATCCATCCTCTCCATCAGCCTCCATCGTGCTGCACCATCAGCAGCTCCTTCACTGGGAACAGCAGCGAAAGAAGCTGCAGGGATTTGATCCTGAACGGCCTCAGAAACATGAATCACTCGTTCATCTGCAGCCGGCCGCCTGCACACTCCATTTATATTAATATACTCTGACATATATAATACATTATAGCCATTGATCCCAGAAACAAAACCACCAATCTTTTTTTTATAATTTATTTCACAATTTTAGGAGAAGCAATACTTTTCTCTGTTATCAATAAGACCAATATAACATTAAATAATACATGTTTGCAGCAGACCCTAATGGCAGAATTAAACATCAGAAACATCCTTTAGTGGAAAACAAGCAGCTCTAATCATTATTTCCAGTCACATCCAAACCATGACTGATAGATGGTTCCTCTATCCGGCCATCTTTCAAACGGCATGTTTTCAAACGTGTTTGAAGCAGAAACTTCCTGAGGATCGCTCAGCAGGCAGGTGGATCAGGACTAAATGGATTTTCATGTTTGAGAAGCCATGAAAAGGCCTCAGGGTGGAGCAGCATGGAGGTGAAGATAGAGGAGAGGAAATGTGACGCTGAGGACTCGGAGCAGACTGGGAGGGAACCAAAGAGCATCGTCACTGCTTCTAGTCAGCGTCGGCTGGAGGCTGACCTGTTTTAACGAGACACCGAACTTTAATAAGGTTCAGGTGTTTCAGCTGTGACTGTAAAATCTCCACAGACCTGAGGGCGAAAGTTTGCTAAATGACCATCAATATTTTTGTTATTTATTAGTTGTATTTTTTAATTAATTAAATTATTTATTAAAACTATTTAAATATTTTTTTATTAATACCGTTATTTATTTTATATAATATAATTTTATGTTTTTATATTGTAATTTAATTTGTAATTTTATTCTTATACAATAATTTATATTTATATAAATAATAATTAAATAATTTAATCATAATTAAATAAATTATTATTAAAACCATATAAATCTTTTTATTAACACATTATTAATTTTACATAAAATCATTTTTATGATTGCAATTTAATTCAATCACATGCAATTTAAATAAAATATATCATTTTTATCAAATATTTATTTTTATAAAAATAATTTAAGTTTATATTAATAATTTTATTAATTTATTCAATTGTATTTTTAATCAAATGATTTATTAAAACATTTAATTTTTTATTAATGCCGTTATTGATTTTACATTATATAATTTCGTGTTTTTGAAATTGTAAGTTAATGTATTTTATTTTTATAACATTTTTACATTATTTTATAAGAGATTTTTAATTTGTAGTAATAATTTATTAATTGATTTAATTGCATGTTTTAATTAAATACATTATTTATTTAAATTATTGAAATATTTTTATTAATCTCATTATTTCTGTAATACGATTTTATGTTTTATTTTTATGAAATTTAATTTCAATTTGTATTAATACTTTCATTAATTTCCCTGTTTTGTGTGCAACTTGCCATCTGTGGGATAATAGAGTTTTATTTTTGTAAAGTGAAAAACAACGATAACACATTGTTGTTCTAGTGCAGCATTCAGCCTGTTTCATTCTCTAATGATTCACTAATGATTGTTGCTGCAGCTCTGAATGAAGGCGCTGACAATCTAATGAATGTTTTTTTTTAATAAATAAACAAAAAACACACAGAGGTAGTTTGTAAAAGTGGGTCACATATGACGACTGAGCCCCTCATGGGCATGATGGGTAAATAATCCTGGTTTTATGTGACACTTGAGCCGTGAGTCACTGTGCTGCTTTTTCCACGCCTGGATGCTGCTAATTCCACAGAAATATAAATATGAGTGTATTTCTATATTTCTCTATGTGCACCCGATTCATCCCAGACCTGGGATAAAGAAATAAATACAAATATAGAGCTCAACGTTACCAGGACACGCTCAGTTCTTACAACTAGAAGTCCAGGTTTAGGTTTAGGAAATGTTGTCAGTCCTGCTAATAGTCACGTGACTCGTTAGGGTCGTTAGTCCTGCGAGTCGTTAGTAGTCCAGTTAGTAGTTGTGAATTTCTCTGTGAGATGAATAAAGGATCTATCTAGTCGCTCGTCCCGTGACTCGTCGTTAGTCTTGTGAGTCATGTTTCGTCTCGTCGTGACTCAGCTGTTAACCACGACCGTTTCCTAACCCTAGCTAAGCGGTTGTTTTAAAGACCTCCTGAGTGGAACGAGTGACATGTGGAGGAAACCTTGAGGTTCAAAGCTCAGGTCCTCTAGTCTGTAGTCTCCAGTCAGGATCAGATCCAGTCTGATCCTCTCACTTGTTTCCTCATGGAAAATGTCTCTATGGCGGTGCTGAAGGCGACCATTCATCATCTATCTCTATGATGTCACTCTGAGGCCGATGATGATGATGATGATGTCACAGTGATGAATGACTACAGGAAACAACGAGACGTTCAGAAATGAGACGACCAGAATGAAAGAGCAGAGTGATGACATGCATAATGATGAGCCGCAACACATTGATCGGATTTGACCTTGACTGAAGGTCGTAGAAGTTCATATCTGCTCCATTTGTTATTGTTGTGCAAAACACTGCATGCTTCTGACTTCTAACTCTGCAGATTCTCCACAGGTAGTGTTTTTTTCCTCCTTAAAACTCCCACAGCTTTAAGAACGAGCTGTGAGAGACAAGACTTTCAAAATAAAAGTAGTTTGTGTTTCACAAAAGATAAAATTCTACAGTAAAGGAAAAGTTTTTTTTTTTCATGAAAAGACCTTTTTATGAAAAGTCCCCTGTTGGGAAGACGAAAATATTTCAAAATAGTGTTGCTGCATTATTCTCCATGACTGCAGCAGGAAGCAGGGAGCTACAAAATAAAAGCCTGTAGTTTTTTTTATTATCTACACAGCGTTCGTTGATTGGTGGAGTTTATTTTTCCTGTCGGACATTAGAAATTCATCAGGGATGGAAAGAAAGTAAACAGCAGGAGAATCGTCCATCCTGGTTTTTGTCTTAGTAGGAAATGGACACTGGGAAGTGAGGACGTTGGGAACAGAGGACACTGGAACACAAGACACTGGGAACAGAAGACATAGTGAACAGAAGACACTGGGAACAGAAGACATTGGGAACAGAGGACACTGGAACACAGGACACTGGGAACAGAGGACATAGTGAACAGAAGACACTGGGAACAGAAGACACTGGGAACAGAGGACCCTTAAAAACAAACATGGAGACGATCTGAAGGGAATCCTAACTTCGCTCTGCTGGCTGTCACAGAATCTATTATCTAGAAAAGAGTGACAGCTTCGTTAACGAGTTCATTCATCACTGAACCGCTGTGAAGTGTTTTCATCTGTGGACGTCATTTACCGCACACATTCCTTCATGTCTGCATCTCCTCTGTGGTCTCAATCAACTCAACCTTCAGCATCAGTCCTGACGAACACACACCGCTTTCCTCCTTTCAGCTGTGACAAATGGATTCAGCTAAGACAAATTATCCAGCTCAGCCAGGAACAAATCCCTGTTTGGATATGAGTCATAACCAGAAAAACACACACACACACACTCTGCTTTTACATCGTTCGCTTTCTTTTTACAAGTTTGATTATGCGCACCATCTGTCTGCATAATGTGTGAAAAAGAGATGATGGATGGAGTTCAGGTTGTGTATTTGCATGACAATTGATCTTTGATTAATAATGGATCATAAAGCGCCTTGAACAAGTGTCCGAATGCGATTTTAAAGATTGTATCTTCTAACTCACATAAATCTTGCTTTGGACTCCTGTTGGATCAGATTTCAATTGTTCTGTGTCGTACAGACACACTAATTTGAAAAGTATTAGCACCAATAAGCTGTAAAAGGTGAAAGATTTCTTGAAATTCAAATCTTGGTTGTCAAAACTCGATTGTCGTTTTTGCGGAAACACCTCGTGCTGCTGCTGAATCCTGATGAGATGCAGCCTGCAGGTTTCTTTCAAGGCAAAGATGTCCCAGAATTGGGGATTTGGGAACCTTTGATCCTGAAAAAGTCGATCAATAAATGTAAAAGCATCAATATTAATGGACATGCTGCCGGCGTTTCCCTCCTGAGTCATGGCAGCAACATTAGCAGCTGTCAGTGATAATGAAAAGCTGAATGTCCTGCAGAGGAAGGCTGGTTGACTGGTGGGGAGCCGTCTGAATTATTGCTTTTATTGCTTCAGTGATGCACCGGTAATATTAAAGTCTGTCACACTGCAAAAAAAAAAAATATTTAGGACGCCTTTTTACGTCCCAGGATTGTCTTAAATAGGTTAATTTGTGTTCCATGTTAATTTCTGAGCATCTTTATGCTAAGCTAACTCACTGAGTCAGTATGAGCACTGTAATTTTTTTCATGCTAATAATCGTCCTTCACCTTAAATTAAAAATGTAACCTTGTGAGGACCTGTTTGTTGTTCCCATCAGTGTTGTGGGGACCCCGATCACACACAGCACTGCGGGGACCCATGGTCCCCGCAGTGCTGTGTGTGATCGGGGTCCCCACAAGGCTTCAACTCAACATTTGCAGTAAAACACGCAAAAGCACATGTGACTTAATGTCGTCTTGACTGACAAAGCTGCCGCTGCAGGACGGTGGTTTCCTGCTTCCGAACGAGACGCACGGCGTGAAAGACGCCACCGGAGGTTTGTGGCTTCATGGGCATCGAGCTAATCCTCAGCGTTTGTGAAGCGTCGACAGCAGCAGCTTTTCACCGCTCCAACAAATGAAGCTTCATTTCATGGCTCAGATGAGCTTCAGGAAACAACAGAAAACAACATCTACTGGTTGTTCTGATGTAAAAGATGGACTCAGAAAGCTTCATGAAGTGACATTGATTTAGCAGTTGTTTGGCCACACTGTGTTTATGTTAAAGGACTTCATTAGCACAGTTCCTCTCCTGTGGATCAGCGCTAACGGGCTGATGTTTACGGATTTACTGGTATTAAAGTGTCCAAAGGTCAAAGTTCGTAAAATGAGGCGATCACCAAAGTTACTGGGGTTTGTCTTCTGGGCATCACGGGCGTGTGACCCCAGTTTTAGTTCTCGAGCCATTAAAAAAAACAAACCTTCAGAGGACGAATCAGGAAGGTTCGTCCTCTGGGGACCATAAAGTGGACTGGCTGGGTCTCAGTGGTGCTGCTAGCGTTGCTATGAAAGGAAACCAGTGTAGATCCTGTTCCTGCTGAATAAACCACTTCTTCAAGATACTCAGCGTGGTCCAAACACCTCAGGGAATACTTAGCTAGAGCGCAGTGAGTGTTTGAGTTAGCGTAGCATCAGTGGAAGCAGAATCTGGCCCTGGACCAGCTGGTCTCTTTCCTGATGCACAAGAAGCCACATAGATTTTAACCAATAACAAGATGTCTCACATAGAGATTTTTTTATTCCAGGAACGTGAGAAGAAGCGTCAGGATCAAAGAGCCTGGATCTCTTTTTCTTTTGTGCCGCCCAGATGATCTGGCTTTAATCCGACAGGTTTTTCCTGGAGAACGTCCTGCTTCTGTTCAGCGTTATGGAAATGAAAGCAGCCTGAAGGCCATCTGCTTCACACACTTCAGCGTTTTCATGGCAAATCTGCCGCTGACAGGCGTCATGTTTGACTCTGCTCAGCTCTCACTCGTCCTCCTCTTCTTATCCTCGCAGGAGGAAGAAGGAAGAAAAACAAAACATCTCCCAGATGAATGAAATAACATCCGTCTCATCGACCTGGAAGCAAACATCTTCCCAGTGATGAGCAGAGTAAACAGCAGTCAGTGAGACTGGAAGAAGAAAAGAGTGAGTAAATAAAGTGTGGAGCTTTTTATTCCAGCTGAGGAGAGAGAGAGAGGAGCTACGATCAATAGAAGAGAATTTAACAAGATCTATGGTAGAAACTTTACTCCATGGATTGTGACTGTTACTGGATGGATGATGGATGGATGGATGATAGATGATAGATGATGGATGGATGATAGATGGATGATAGATGATGGATGGATGGATGATAGATGATAGATGATGGATGGATGATAGATGGATGATAGATGATGGATGATGGATGGATGATAGATGATGGATGGATGATAGATGGATGATAGATGATAGATGATGGATGGATGGATGGATGATAGATGATGGATGGATGATAGATGATAGATGATGGATGGATCGATGGATGGATGGATGATAGATGATGGATGGATGATAGATGATGGATGGATGGATGATAGATGATGGATGGATGATAGATGATAGATGATGGATGGATGGATGATAGATGATGGATGATAGATGATAGATGATGGATGGATGGATGATAGATGATGGATGGATGATAGATGATAGATGATGGATGGATGGATGGATGATAGATGATTGATGATGGATGGATCAATGGATGGATGGATGGATGATAGATGATAGATGATGGATGGATGGATGATAGATGATGGATGGATGGATGGATGATAGATGATGGATGGATGATAGATGATAGATGATGGATGGATGGATGATAGATGATGGATGGATGATAGATGATAGATGATGGATGATGGATGGATGGATGATAGATGATGGATGGATGATAGACGACGATAGACGACGGACGGATCGATGGACGGACGGACGATAACGACGGACGATGACGATGATAGACGATGGACGGACGGACGACAGACGACGGACGGACGATTAGACGATAGACGATTGACGGACGGATGGACGACGGACGGATCAACGGATGGACGGATTGGACGATAGACGACGGACGGACGGACGGACGATAGACGATCGACGACGGACGGATCAACGGACGGACGGACGGACGATGACGATGATTTGACGGATGGATGATAGATGATGGATGGATGGATGGATGATAGATGATGATGGATGATGAATGGATGGATGATAGATGATGGATGATGGATGGATGATAGATGATGGATGGATGGATGGATGATAGATGATGGATGGATGGATGATAGATGGATGATAGATGATGGATGAATGGATGGATGGATGGATGATAGATAATAGATGATGGATGGATGGATGATAGATGATGGATGGATGATAGATGGATGATAGATGATGGATGGATGGATGGATGATAGATGGATGGATGGATGAATGGATAGATGATGGATGGATGATAGATGATGGATGGATTGATGGATGGATGGATGAATAGATGATGGATGGATGGATGAAAGGATAGATGATGGATGGATGGATGATGGATGAATGGATGGATAGATGGATAGATGATGGATGATGGATGGATAGATGATGGATGGATGGATGATAGATGAGGGATGGATGGATGATAGATGATAGAT
The DNA here is from genome assembly GCA_029721515.1 of Synanceia verrucosa. Lineage (NCBI taxonomy): Eukaryota > Metazoa > Chordata > Actinopteri > Perciformes > Synanceiidae > Synanceia > Synanceia verrucosa. The sequence goes on from CM056569.1 coordinate 1,337,522, forward strand.
AGATAGATGGATGATAGATAGATGGATGGATGGATGGATGATATACAGATAGATAGACAATGGATGGATGATAGATAGACAGACAGATAGATGGATAGATAGATAGATAGATGGATAGATAGCTAGACAGATAGATAGATAGATAGACGGATGGATGGATGGATAGATAGATGATAGATAGATAGACAGACGGATAGACGGATAGAGAGATAGATAGATGGATGGATGGATGGATGGATGGATAGATAGATAGATAGACAGATAGATGATGGATAGATAGATAGATGATAGATAGATAGATAGATGGATAGATAGCTAGACAGATAGATAGATAGATGATAGATAGATGTGATGTCACACAGACAGAAACCTCCATCACATCTGTTCCTCTTTGAACTCTTCTTTGTGACGTGAACCAGCTTCTTCCTACTTCCTGTGTTCTCTGCTGTCACCTGATCAAGGCGGCGTTCATATTGACTTTATCCTCTGCAGTTTGTTTTTGATGACAGCATCAAGCAAACGCAGCGAGTGTGTTATGGAGGATATGTGGTGCATGAACTGAACTGAGTGAGCATATCCCTTTGCAACCATTGAACGTAAAAACCAGCCAAGAGTTTCATTTCCTCTCATGAAAACATAAAAAAATGATTAGAAACATTTACTTTCAGAAGTCTCTTTAATGAGGTACGTGTTAGCGTGTTAGCATGTTAGCGCTCAGCTCAAAGTTGAGCAGAGTCTCTGGAGAAGCTAAACACAGTGTGAGAAAGGACGTTTCACCTCTCTCACTTCCTCTCTTCCAGTCGACTTGTCGTCCTCTCTCCTGAGTGGAGGAAGGACTCCTCTTCCTCGCTGCCTGCAGGCGTCGAGCTGCTGCATGTTGTAGCTGCTGAAAAGCAAAGTGTTTTCCTGTCTCTGCTCTGCCAGGCGGCTGTCATCGTCATGTTTTAATCCCGGGCTCTGTGCCACTGGCAGGCTCATTACGGCGACGCTTCAAACGCCGACAACGAACAAATATAGAGGGACGTGTTACAAAGTTTTCAGTGGAGAGGTTTCCTGATAAAATGTGTGCGGCGACAGAGATGGAGTGTGTCAGGCAGAGTTTAATGCAAGCGTGGGAAATGAAGTCTCCCTGGGACTGACTGATGGATATTATAGCATCCCAAAAAACTCTCCGTGTGATGGAAAGTAACACTGTGCATGACCTATGTGACACAATACAGAGTGGGTGTGCTGCTGCCGGCTGGATGGAGCCTTAAGCCTCCTATTCACACTCCGCTGGTGGTCCTGACAACTGTAATCTGTCTTCTGATTGGTCGCTCTGCAGCCCAAAGGATCCTTCAGCCTTCAGCAGCATCATGGAACCAAACGTTTCACCACATCAGCTGACTTTGTTGTCATAGCTGTATGATTTGATCTCTTCACAAAGCTGCACTTTGTAAAACCTGCATCCTCTCTACCAGCCAGCAGGGGGCGACACCTCTTCATCTCTCATGATTTATTCCCCCAGTAAACATTGTAAACATGAGTTTATGGTCTCAGTCTCTAGTTTTAAGTCTTCTTCAACACAGCCTGATGTTCATTTAGTAAATTATGGTCCCAAACAGACCAGAAAGCAGAGGATGCTTTAGGGCCTGATTGACAGGTCGTTACCACGGCAACGTGGACAGTAACGGTCCTTTAACATGGACAGAGAGAAGAATAACAATAGCAATAATAATAATGGACGTTGGAGGTGACTGAGCTTCTGTGTGATTAATTAAACATCATGTCAGTAACCACAGAGAGCACAGTGCCCTTTAACAGGCCTTTTAATGAGATGAAGCCACCAGCTCGTAAATAATCCATCACAGAATGATGTGAACGATGCCCTGTGCCGCCATGTTGGAAGAATGAAGACCACAAGGGTTTCAGTTTATTATTCCTCGATGGAGACAGACGGGGTTTTTTCAGTGTTTGGTGGAGGACAGAGTCCATTTTTCAACCTGGGCCCATGTTTTAGTGTCCAATGAGGACATTTTTTTCTAAATAAGCTCTAACGTCAATGTAGAGTCCACTTAAGGTGTTTGCTGTATAACATGCTATTTATTTTAATTTGATGCTTTTATTTTGTGGCTTCGACGCACCCTTACTAGCAACTTCCTGCTGCAGTCATGGAAACAATACACTTCTGAATTTTATTTTGAAAAAACCTAACATGCACCTTGAGTAAATACTGAATTAAACTATCAGGGAAAGTACTTCCAGTTTGAGCTAGCAGCTACGAGCTAAGCTAATGCTAACGGCTAACAGGCTCCACAGATATAAAGGAGCTCTGCAGCACTTTTTGTTTGTTATGCACTCCTTTATAATGTGTTGAACATTAACCTCAGTGTGGAACAGTTTAATCCTTGCAAAAAAATCCCAGAGTAAACTTTTGAAAGTCTCCTTCCTCCAGACCAGAGTGTCGTTGCAGCATTTCGCTCCTCTTGAAGACGAGACTATTTCTGAGGTAGACATCCTGTCACCTGAGGCTCAGTTCAGACTTCAGACACAAAATCATGAAAAGAAAAACAGAGGCCAGGCTGAAACGATTCACTGTGTTATCACGTAGAATATTATATTATATTCTAAATATTGCTGCTCTAAAGTGTTCATCGGTTTAATGCAGCAGCTGGTGAAGGTGGAGCTCATTTTAATCACTTTATATTCTGCTGCTACAAAAATCTACAAATATATCACCGGATTTTATTAGTTGAATAGATTTAGTTTCACTTAGCTAATCTTAGTATTACAATAAGGAGCTTTAATTTGAAATTATGTCATCTGTCCTCCTTTTATTACAATGAGAAGCTTTATTTTGAAATTACCTGTATGTAAACTGATGTCACAGAATAAAATAAAACTAATGGTAGTCACTGTCAGCAGTGAGTAATTCCTTAAATTACTTTAAAAAAAGTAACTAGTAATGTGTAATCCATTACTTTTTTGGAGTAAATACCATACCAGTGCTTATTAGTAGCTTCTTAGTTACGAGTCACATCTTCATCATCCAGATTATTCCAGATTATTGCAGATTATTGCAGATTATTGCAGATTATTCCAGATTATTGCAGTTGTCGAGGCCACTCTGTCATATTCACACTTGCTGCATGAATATTCTGGTGGTGTTGATCTCTGTTCTCCTGAGGTTTTCCTTCAAACAACGCCTGCTTAACGCACCGCGAACATCTGGACGCTCACGCTCAGCATCATCGCAACACGTCACGCATGCATGAGCTCTCACAACCACAGGCACACACACACACACACACACACACACAATGGATCGCCGTGGAAACGAGGCGGGATGATGACAGGCTGTACACTGTGACCCACAGCGGCTGGTCGACTCCAGAGTCCTGAACGAGCGTCGCTTCAGCTTTCATCACCAGGGCTGTTCAGGGCGCTTTTATTGTGAAGGGGCAGTGCAGGGCAGCTTTCATCTGACTCATTAATAAACATGAGTGTGGCTTTACGCTGCATACATTATGCATCTACTGCGTGATGATTTTATTGGTTTTTACTGTACCTCTTATATTTTTAATCTGACTGTATTCTGTTCTGCTACCAGGCGTCAGAAAGTGCGAAAACCTGATATCAATGTTTAACTGTTAGAGATCAGTGTCTAACCTTCATTCTACGCAGCATTTTTTCACTACTTCTGTCACTTTTTCACATGAACGACCGAGTGCAATGGCATGAACAAAGCCTTGTCACCGGAGACGTTCCCAGATTATTGTTAATTGTGTTTCAACACATTCAACATATCTAAAAAATGTTTCAGTGTTAATCGGCAAAGTACTTCCTGTTTGAGCTAGCAGCTGCATGCTAAACTCATGCCAGTGCAGCTAATCAGATGGACTTTCGTGGAGACGGCTGTCCACATGGCGGCTCCAGGTGGTGTTTGACAGGAAGTAGCTCCATGGTTGTTGCTGATGTGCCTCCACAGTAAAAGCCATCATGAAACCAGTGGCAGCATGCTGAAGGTGTAAGGGTCATATTGAAGCTTTTGTTTGACCTGACGACCAACAGCAGGAGTGAAAAAAAGGAGGATCAGCGCCTCCTGCTGGTCGCTGCTCCTCCCTTTGGTTAGGAATGAGCCTTTTCTCTTTCAGGAGGCTTTTCAGCAGATCTGTTTTCACTCCAAACATCTCCCTCAGCAGCTATCAACCCATCCTCCTCCTCATCCTCTAGTCTTCTTTTTCTTCTCTCCTCCTCCTGTTTTCTTATTCCTTATTCCTTTCTGTCTTGTTTCTTTATCTATTTCCAATGCCCCCCCCCCCCCCCCACCTCTATCAGTTCTCCTCCATCCCTCCACCCACCTCCATAAACTAAAACCTCTCCTCCCCTGATCCTCCACTGGGCTTTTACGCGCCGTGCGTAAAGCGCTCTTCAGTCCCGTGTCCGCGTCCAGAGCGCACGGACGGAGCGAACAGAGAGAGACGAAGCAGTGGAGGCGGTTTCAAATCCCGAACTAAAATCCTCCCTTTCCCTCGTCTTCCCTCCGCAGCTGAGGACGTAACGCGCGGCCGAATTCACCGGCGGGTCCCGTCGATCCAAAGTGACTGAGGTGTGGATGGAAGCGCAACTCTGAGGCGGAATGGTGTGATTTGTTTTCTTAAAAGACGAGAAAACAAACCGGGATCCTGCTGAGCTGCTGGTGTGAAGGGAAGCACAGGATGTGGAGTTAAGCTGGCGTCCGTCATCAGGCTCTTTTGATGGGATCCGCGAGCGCTGCCGGGACCCGGAGACACGGAGAGGTCAGTGTGTCAGGCACGCGCGCACGCACGCGCAGTCACTGTGAGACGCGTACTTGCAAACACAAATAGCCGGACACACGTGCGCACACATCTGGAAGAGAGCGCGCAGCCTTCACTCGCTCACACCCGCGCGCGCATAGCAGGTCATCACAGGAGAAATAATTTTTTTCACCTGTTTTTGTCCAAAATGACTCAGTCACGATGTTTAACAGCAGAGAGGAAAACTAAACCATCATTCTGGTATTTTTAGGTCCCAAAAGTAGAACTATAAATACTACATCTCGCTAAAATAATAACACTAATCTATTCTTCTATTAATATATTAACCGATGTCCACACAGCGTGTGATGAGGGAAGGGTTCTTCTTCATGCAAAACAGATTTTAGGTTGAAATTTAAAATTTTAGAGGCTCATTATGGACAGAAAATTTGGACAAAACAAGGGTCAAGATGTCAGAGAGGTTTGGTGAGTTTTTAATGTGCTTTTATTTATTTTTTAAACAGTGATATTTCATGGTAGTATTCCAGTGTACACACAGTACTCACTGTGTGTACTGTTAGAGTCATTTTCAAGGCGCACCTTCCTCATTAAGCTGAAAATATAACATGCATCATTTTCCACAGGCAGATTTTTAGTGGTGTTTAATGAGCGAGAAACACACACACACACACACACACACACACACTTCTTATCCTGTGTGTGATAAGGAGAACCGAGAGGACGCTGTTTAAATATTAAACCATCACTTCCAGCATAAAATGCTCTGTTCTCTCAACTTGAGATGATTTGCTCCATAACTCATTCACATTTATAGGCTTTACTCTGTGTGTGTGTGTGTGTGTGTGAGCTTACATCACACTGTCATTTTATTTTATTATATCATATAATTTCAGAGTATAGCTGCAGAAACAGTGTCATTGATGAGCCTCAGAGCTCTAATCCAAAAGAACAATCTGACCAGAGGAGCAGTGTTTGACCCACATCTAATAATTTATCACTCTGACTGGATTTTAATATCCTCGAGCCGTTCAAGTTGCTGCACTTTGCTCTCAGAAATTGAATCGGTGACTCAGATTATTGGGTGGTGATATTACTGTATTCTGCGGCAGCAGACTGGGCGAGCGGTCCAGATTCAATAAACAAAATGTCATTTTTATGTATGGAGTTTGGTTGGCAGACGCCTGTCAGGATGTTTAGTCCTGGTGGTTCTGATTGATTCGATCATTTTTTCAGACAAATTTTGACTCTTTGAATGAAATTAATCTGAGTCATAAAGAAACCTGAGAGAAGTTTTCCACTTTCTGGACTTTTTTTAGACACCATGTAGAGGAAAAAATGCACTTTTCCACTCTGCCTGTTGTCTTTAAAAGCTTGTTTTTAATAATGTACAGACAGGAGGAAACACTTTAATGAACACAAACAAACAGACAACAAGTCCTCAAACAACAATTTAAATTTATTTCTTATTTTTTCTTATATTATCCTTCTAATGTCAAACAAAACTACTTGGTTAGGTTTAGGAGAAGGTCGTGGTTTGGATTAAAATAGTGAAGACCATCTTTTTGTATGTTTATCATTTTCAAATTAGTGTATCAAAGTGATTTCCAGGCTGTTTTCAGGTTGATTTAATTGGTAAAAGTCAGTGTTTTTGCACTGAGTACACTTTTAAATCAACAATAAAAACAGTTTTATTTAGTTTAATTTTTGCATCCTGTAGATTAATTGCTTAGATTAATTATTTAAAGTTATCATTTAGAATAATTGTTCAGATTGATCAGCGGCATGTTTTAGGTCCTTTACCAATTCCAGACTGTGGCCAATCAGGAGCCAGCAGAGTGGGTGGTTGGTGTGTCGTCATGGTGACGGGCAGGATGGCTGTTGTTCCCTCAGACTCAGACAAAAAGCGACACGTGTCTCTGATTTCCTCTGCTGCCAAACACACACACACACACAACAACAACAACAGGATTCAGGATGTAGAGGAATCCACTCTGCTCTAATGGGGTTACCATGGAAACCTGTCAGTCATTCTGAAGCCCCGCCCCTGTCCTTTTAAAGATGCAGGCGAGGAAAGAAGGAAGGGAGGGAGGAAAATGTGCGAGGGAAGGAATTGAGGGACAGAAGGAAGGAAAGGATGGGAGGGAAGGAGACAGAAATGAAAGTGAGTTTAAACAAATTAAAAAGGTCGTCTGAGTTCATCTCATCTTTATTTATCAATATTTATGATATTCATTGTTTTTGGCCCCAGAGAGGAGGAGGAGGAGGAGGAGGAGGGGAGAGGAGGATGGAATATATATTCAGATATATAGGAGCATTATTATTGTTGTTGTTGTTGTTATTATCTGATCTATGAAGCAAACACATTATGCTTCCTTGCTTCTTTTCCTCCTCTCTCCTGGCTTCCTTTCCTCCTCTCTCCTCCCTAAATCCTCTTAAATAGATCCTGCAGTACTTCTTTTTCTCTCTTCCTGTACTTCTGCCCTCTCCAGGTTGATAGAAATGTCTGGATGTTCTTGTATGAAACAACTTCAGCTCCTCTGACTGAACTCAAACTGTCTGAACTTCAGCTCTTCATGTTCTTCATGTTCTTCATGCTCTTCATGTTTTTCATGCTCTTCATGTTTTTCATGTTCTTCATGCTCTTCATGCTCTTCATGTTCTTCATGCTCTTCATGTTCTTCATGTTCTTCATGCTCTTCATGTTTTTCATGCTCTTCATGTTTTTCATGTTCTTCATGCTCTTCATGCTCTTCATGATCTTCATGTTCTTCATGCTCTTCATGCTCTTCATGCTCTTCATGTTCTCCATGCTCTTCATGCTCTTCATGCTCTTCATGCTCTTCATGTTCTTCATGTTCTTCATGCTCTTCATGCTCTTCATGCTCTTCATGTTCTTCATGCTCTTCATGTTTTTCATGTTCTTCATGCTCTTCATGCTCTTCATGCTCTTCATGTTCTCCTTGCTCTTCATGCTCTTCATGTTCTCCATGCTCTTCATGCTCTTCATGTTCTTCATGCTCTTCATGCTCTTCATGCTCTTCATGTTCTTCATGCTCTTCATGCTCTTCATGTTTTTCATGCTCTTCATGTTTTTCATGTTCTTCATGCTCTTCATGCTCTTCATGTTCTTCATGCTCTTCATGTTTTTCATGCTCTTCATGTTTTTCATGTTCTTCATGCTCTTCATGTTTTTCATGCTCTTCAGCTCTTCATGTTCTTCATGCTCTTCATGTTTTTCATATTCTTCATGCTCTTCATGCTCTTCATGTTCTTCATGCTCTTCATGTTCTCCATGCTCTTCATGTTTTTCATGCTCTTCAGCTCTTCATGTTCTTCATGCTCTTCATGTTTTTCATGCTCTTCATGCTCTTCATGCTCTTCATGTTCTTCATGCTCTTCATGCTCTTCATGTTCTTCATGCTCTTCATGTTTTTCATGCTCTTCATGTTCTTCATGCTCTTCATGTTTTTCATGCTCTTCATGCTCTTCAGCTCTTCATGTTCTTCATGCTCTTCATGTTTTTCATGCTCTTCATGTTCTTCATGCTCTTCATGTTTTTCATGCTCTTCAGCTCTTCATGCTCTTCATGCTCTTCATGTTCTTCATGCTCTTCATGCTCTTCATGCTCTTCATGTTCTTCATGCTCTTCATGCTCTTCATGCTCTTCATGTTTTTCATGCTCTTCATGTTCTTCATGTTCTTCATGCTCTTCATGTTCTTCATGCTCTTCATGTTCTTCATGCTCTTCATGCTCTTCATGTTCTTCATGCTCTTCATGTTTTTCATGCTCTTCATGTTCTTCATGCTCTTCATGTTTTTCATGCTCTTCATGCTCTTCAGCTCTTCATGTTCTTCATGCTCTTCAGCTCTTCATGTTCTTCATGTTCTTCATGCTCTTCATGTTTTTCATGCTCTTCAGCTCTTCATGCTCTTCAGCTCTTCATGCTCTTCAGCTCTTCATGCTCTTCATGCTCTTCATGTTTTTCATGCTCTTCATGTTTTTCATGCTCTTCATGCTCTTCATGTTCTTCATGCTCTTCAGCTCTTCATGTTCTTCATGCTCTTCATGCTCTTCATGTTTTTCATGCTCTTCATGTTTTTCATGTTCTTCATGCTCTTCATGTTTTTCATGCTCTTCAGCTCTTCATGTTCTTCATGTTCTTCATGTTCTTCATGCTCTTCATGTTTTTCATGTTCTTCATGCTCTTCATGCTCTTCATGTTCTTCATGCTCTTCATGCTCTTCATGTTCTTCATGCTCTTCATGTTTTTCATGCTCTTCATGTTTTTCATGTTCTTCATGCTCTTCATGTTTTTCATGTTCTTCATGCTCTTCATGTTCTTCATGCTCTTCATGTTTTTCATGTTCTTCATGCTCTTCATGTTTTTCATGCTCTTCATGTTTTTCATGTTCTTCATGCTCTTCATGTTCTTCATGCTCTTCATGTTTTTCATGTTCTTCATGCTCTTCATGTTCTTCATGCTCTTCATGTTTTTCATGCTCTTCATGTTTTTCATGCTCTTCATGCTCTTCATGCTCTTCATGTTCTTCATGCTCTTCATGCTCTTCATGTTCTTCATGCTCTTCATGCTCTTCATGCTCTTCATGTTCTTCATGCTCTTCATGCTCTTCATGCTCTTCATGTTCTTCATGCTCTTCATGCTCTTCATGCTCTTCATGTTCTCCATGCTCTTCATGCTCTTCATGTTCTTCATGTTCTTCATGTTTTTCATGTTCTTCATGCTCTTCATGTTTTTCATGCTCTTCAGCTCTTCATGTTCTTCATGCTCTTCATGTTTTTCATGTTCTTCATGCTCTTCATGCTCTTCATGTTCTTCATGCTCTTCATGTTCTCCATGCTCTTCATGTTTTTCATGCTCTTCAGCTCTTCATGTTCTTCATGCTCTTCATGTTTTTCATGCTCTTCATGCTCTTCATGCTCTTCATGTTCTTCATGCTCTTCATGCTCTTCATGTTCTTCATGCTCTTCATGTTTTTCATGCTCTTCATGTTCTTCATAATCTTCATGTTTTTCATGCTCTTCATGCTCTTCAGCTCTTCATGTTCTTCATGCTCTTCATGTTTTTCATGCTCTTCATGTTCTTCATGCTCTTCATGTTTTTCATGCTCTTCAGCTCTTCATGCTCTTCATGCTCTTCATGCTCTTCATGTTTTTCATGCTCTTCATGCTCTTCATGTTTTTCATGCTCTTCATGTTTTTCATGTTCTTCATGCTCTTCATGTTATTCATGCTCTTCATGTTCTTCATGCTCTTCATGCTCTTCATGTTATTCATGCTCTTCAGCTCTTCATGTTCTTCATGCTCTTCATGCTCTTCATGTTTTTCATGCTCTTCATGTTTTTCATGTTCTTCATGCTCTTCATGTTTTTCATGCTCTTCAGCTCTTCATGTTCTTCATGTTCTTCATGTTCTTCATGCTCTTCATGTTTTTCATGTTCTTCATGTTCTTCATGCTCTTCATGCTCTTCATGTTCTTCATGCTCTTCATGCTCTTCATGTTCTTCATGCTCTTCATGTTTTTCATGCTCTTCATGTTTTTCATGTTCTTCATGCTCTTCATGTTTTTCATGTTCTTCATGCTCTTCATGCTCTTCATGTTCTTCATGCTCTTCATGTTTTTCATGTTCTTCATGCTCTTCATGTTTTTCATGCTCTTCATGTTTTTCATGTTCTTCATGCTCTTCATGTTCTTCATGCTCTTCATGTTTTTCATGTTCTTCATGCTCTTCATGTTCTTCATGCTCTTCATGTTTTTCATGCTCTTCATGTTTTTTATGCTCTTCATGCTCTTCATGCTCTTCATGTGCTCCATGCTCTTCATGCTCTTCATGTTCTCCATGCTCTTCATGCTCTTCATGCTCTTCATGTTCTTCATGCTCTTCATGCTCTTCATGCTCTTCATGTTCTTCATGCTCTTCATGCTCTTCATGCTCTTCATGTTCTTCATGCTCTTCATGCTCTTCATGTTCTTCATGTTCTTCATGCTCTTCATGCTCTTCATGCTCTTCATGTTCTTCATGTTCTTCATGCTCTTCATGCTCTTCATGCTCTTCATGTTCTTCATGCTCTTCATGTTTTTCATGCTCTTCATGTTTTTCATGTTCTTCATGCTCTTCATGCTCTTCATGTTCTTCATGCTCTTCATGCTCTTCATGTTCTTCATGCTCTTCATGCTCTTCATGTTCTCCATGCTCTTCATGCTCTTCATGCTCTTCATGTTCTTCATGCTCTTCATGCTCTTCATGTTCTTCATGCTCTTCATGCTCTTCATGTTCTTCATGCTCTTCATGCTCTTCATGTTCTTCATGCTCTTCATGCTCTTCATGTTCTTCATGCTCTTCATGTTTTTCATGCTCTTCATGTTTTTCATGTTCTTCATGCTCTTCATGTTTTTCATGCTCTTCAGCTCTTCATGTTCTTCATGCTCTTCATGTTTTTCATGTTCTTCATGCTCTTCATGCTCTTCATGCTCTTCATGCTCTTCATGTTTTTCATGCTCTTCATGTTTTTCATGTTCTTCATGCTCTTCATGTTATTCATGCTCTTCAGCTCTTCATGTTCTTCATGCTCTTCATGCTCTTCATGTTTTTCATGCTCTTCATGTTTTTCATGTTCTTCATGCTCTTCATGTTTTTCATGCTCTTCAGCTCTTCATGTTCTTCATGTTCTTCATGTTCTTCATGCTCTTCATGTTCTTCATGCTCTTCATGTTTTTCATGTTCTTCATGCTCTTCATGTTATTCATGCTCTTCAGCTCTTCATGTTCTTCATGCTCTTCATGCTCTTCATGTTTTTCATGCTCTTCATGTTTTTCATGTTCTTCATGCTCTTCATGTTCTTCATGCTCTTCATGTTTTTCATGTTCTTCATGCTCTTCATGTTCTTCATGCTCTTCATGTTTTTCATGCTCTTCATGTTTTTCATGCTCTTCATGCTCTTCATGCTCTCCATGCTCTTCATGCTCTTCATGTTCTTCATGTTCTTCATGTTCTCCATGCTCTTCATGCTCTCCATGTTCTCCATGCTCTTCATGCTCTTCATGCTCTTCATGTTCTTCATGCTCTTCATGCTCTTCATGCTCTTCATGTTCTTCATGCTCTTCATGCGCTTCATGTTTTTCATGCTCTTCATGTTTTTCATGTTCTTCATGCTCTTCATGCTCTTCATGTTCTTCATGCTCTTCATGTTTTTCATGCTCTTCATGTTTTTCATGTTCTTCATGCTCTTCATGTTTTTCATGCTCTTCAGCTCTTCATGTTCTTCATGCTCTTCATGTTTTTCATGTTCTTCATGCTCTTCATGCTCTTCATGCTCTTCATGTTTTTCATGCTCTTCATGTTTTTCATGTTCTTCATGCTCTTCATGTTATTCATGCTCTTCAGCTCTTCATGTTCTTCATGCTCTTCATGCTCTTCATGTTTTTCATGCTCTTCATGTTTTTCATGTTCTTCATGTTCTTCATGCTCTTCAGCTCTTCATGTTCTTCATGCTCTTCATGTTCTTCATGCTCTTCATGCTCTTCATGCTCTTCATGTTCTTCATGTTCTTCATGCTCTTCATGTTCTTCATGCTCTTCATGTTCTTCATGTTCTTCATGCTCTTCATGTTCTTCATGCTCTTCATGCTCTTCATGTTCTTCATGCTCTTCATGTTCTTCATGTTCTTCATGCTCTTCATGTTCTTCATGCTCTTCATGTTCTTCATGTTCTTCATGCTCTTCATGTTTTTCATGCTCTTCATGTTCTTCATGTTCTTCATGCTCTTCATGTTCTTCATGCTCTTCATGTTTTTCATGTTCTTCATGCTCTTCATGTTTTTCATGTTCTTCATGTTTTTCATGTTCTTCATGTTTTTCATGTTCTTCATGCTCTTCATGTTTTTCATGTTCTTCATGCTCTTCATGTTTTTCATGCTCTTCATGTTTTTCATGTTCTTCATGCTCTTCATGTTCTTCATGCTCTTCATGTTTTTCATGTTCTTCATGCTCTTCATGTTTTTCATGCTCTTCATGTTTTTCATGCTCTTCATGCTCTTCATGTTCTTCATGCTCTTCATGTTTTTCATGCTCTTCATGCTCTTCATGTTCTTCATGCTCTTCATGTTTTTCATGCTCTTCATGCTCTTCATGTTCTTCATGCTCTTCATGTTTTTCATGTTCTTCATGTTTTTCATGTTCTTCATGCTCTTCATGTTTTTCATGCTCTTCATGCTCTTCATGTTCTTCATGCCCTTCATGTTTTTCATGTTCTTCATGTTTTTCATGCTCTTCATGCTCTTCATGCTCTCATGTCCGACATGCTGTTTGTGTTTGCTGCCATCCACTCACTCGCTCTCTCTCTCTCTCTCTCCCTCTCTCTCTCATCCATTATCTCTCTCTCTCCATTTAGCTGCACATCTCCACGCTCTGATTTATTCATCGCTCGCTTTTCTCACTTCTCCGTCTCTTTGCATCACCTCTATTTCTGTCCTGGACTCGGGGAGCGTCACCGTTTCACTTCACGCACTCTCCCCATCGGCAAACTACAAGTTGATTTCTCCTCCGGTCGTCAGGAATAATGATGGTGGTGGAGTCTGCACAGACAGAATATTTATAATATTTCTAGACATCACTTCCTCTTTAAAGTCCATGCAGCCAATTAACAATAAGCGCTAACTGTAGTTTTTTTTGTTTTCTTCTGAACTTGTTTTTCTTTACATTTGGAGTCATTTTTGATGTTTTCATTGTCTGCTCATGGAGGTATTCCCACACAGACACTATGTAGGTTTTGTAGCTGAGATCACCAAAGTCGTACGTTGAGTTTAGCTCAATGAAAATGGTTTGCTGTCGCTCTCCGTGGTGCTTAAGCAGTAGACGGCTACAGAAAAAAAACAACAAAATGTTTCATGTTCTAGAGAAACGTCTGCATGGTTTCACTCGTTCACGGTGATGAATGAATGAGGCTCCTGAAGAGATGCATCATGGTCGCCTTTGTTGAAGTTTAATATTAAAACTTAAAGTCTAACTGTGTTGTCTTCTACAGCAGGTGACCAGGCATAGCTATAGAAAAAAATTATCACTATTGAATCATCTAATCATCTGTTTTTTTCTGTTGTTACTGTTTTATTTTTTAATTCCTCTTAAAACAGAAAAGGTCGTATCATCTGCAAACAAAAGCAGTATTTCAGAAATAATATTAACCTCTTCTGATTTGCTTCTTTCCAGTTAATTTAGTCTTTACATTAACGCTGTAAATATTAAAATCCCAGTGAAATTTGTGTTTTTTTAATATTTCTATATTTTTATATTCATCTTTTATGTCTTTATTTCTATTTCTTATTTGTGTGTGCCTTTAAGCTGACAGACTTTCATTATCCGTGCATGAGGACTATAAAGACTATTGCATCTTGAATATTGACGACACTAATGTTAGCGGCTCGGTAACTGAGCTAATTGGACTCCAAATTTGATGCTAATGGTAGCCATTGTGGCTAACCCCAACACTAGCAAGTGAGCATCCCAGCTGCTGGGAGATCTCATTATAAGATCATTTTGCCTCTTTAAACATTTTTTTTCCGCCACAAGATGAGTAAACACATTTATTCTTATTCTTAGGGGTGGAACAGGCCTTTACTTTGAAGGGCCAGTAGCACAGGAATCACTGCTCTACGGGGTAAAACGTGACGTTTTTCATGTCCTGCTGGATCAGGTTCTGGGGGCAGGTCTCATGTGGTCTGATCAGGTTCTTCAGAGCCCAGTCTTGGATCTGTTATCTGGAGCAGCTGTTTGAATCTTTCCTTCCTCACCTCCAGGCTCATGGACAGGTGGTTTTTACAGGAAGTGAATTTCAGGAGCAGACGATGGAGGCGGTGGAGCTCCAGACGGCAGCTTGTCGTCCATCTGTAATCATCGGCCTGACACTAATCCTCATATTGCGAGGCTCAGAGTGTCGACAGGAGATCAGCTTTTTCTCCTCCTCGTCTGGTCGGGGAGTAATTCACACCTGGAGGAGGAGGTGAAGCTCCTCTTCAGTCTGGAGGCTCATTCATTCTTTCTTTACATGATCAGACAGTAAATATTTGGCAGAAATGGTCGTGGATGAAAGAAGCTTCTGTTCCAGTGGAGTTAATCCTTTCCTTCTGTTTCTCTTTCTGGACGTGATGAACTCTTTTCTCTCTTTTAAGCTGCAATATATCACAATAATGTATTGTATTGTGACTCAAGCATCGTAACGTGAAGTCCACCCTCTTGCTCATTTTTCTCATTTGTGCTTTTTTTTGGTGAAAGAGCAAAACAAACAAAAGAAAACCAGGTGGTTTCTTTGTGGAAATGTCACATATAATTAGTTTAATTCCACCTGCAGCTGCAGGGTGACATTTTAACGGCGCTGGCATTTTAAATCTGTGACATGAGGCGATGATTGTAAACGATCCTGAGCTATTAATTTGTATTTTTTGGGGGGATTCAAGCATGTTTTGGGCTTTTGGTTTTGACAGGAGCTTCACGCTGAGGTGCTGCTGTTCCAGCCGACATGGAGATGAACAATGTGAAATCTCATTCCTGATTAATAGTTAATCGGCGCAGTAATGTCACTTCTCAAACTTTAATGGGCTGCTGGGATTCGGTGGAAAGCTGCTGTTCCACTTTCTGCCAGGCTGTGATTTCTTCTTTGTCTTTTGGTTTTATCTTCACTCTTTTCTCCGTTTCCTCTCTAATTCCTCTGTTTCCTCTCTGACGCTGAATAATTCAGGAAATGTTCAGAAACACCTAAACTGGAGCTGAAGGAGGACAGGAAGCTGCAGGGCCTCTTCTGATGGCGAACAGGAAGTGTTTCTGCAGGAACAGCAGGCGACATGTTACTGAAAAACTGGAATTAACGACCGGATTGGACCCACTCTCAGGCCTCTCGGGGGATCCGGACCTCATGTTTGACCACATCCTTTAACTGACAGGACAAACTTCTCACTCAGTTCTAAATATTTCATCTCTTTTATTCTCTGATTTGTCTTAATAATTGAAACCACGCAGGTGAGTCAGAACTTATCCCCACATTGGTCGTTAATAGTTCTCAGGTCAGTTTCGTCGGCTCGTTCTTCCAGGAGAAATGTAAATAAGAAGCCGGCTCTCCTCTGTGATAAATTTCCAGCAGCTCCTCTTTCCTTTCGCAGCAGATGACGCCTCGCTGTCGCTCTGAGGCAGATTCGCTGTGCTCAGACGTTTTCCTCCAGGTGGAGATGTGATCGTATTTTAGCACAGAGTCGTTTTAAAAGGACAGAAAGCATCAGAACTGGTTTATTTCTGATTTCTGCTCTCAAAGCATGTTTACATCCTCATTTACTTCCTGTTTCTTTCTGCAGAGGTTGATCTTTTCTGATTTTGTATCACTCAGTTTTGGTTCTTTTTAATATTCCACCATTTCTGAAAGAGTGTGAGCGTTTTTGCGTCTTTTATTTTGTAGTAATTTGGTGCTTAGCGTCCTCTTGTCTGCAGTGAACAGGAAGTAACCCTCTACTTTTTTGTTACCTTCGTCTCTCTCCTCTTGTTCACTGAAGTGGACACTTGGCCTCCGGTTGAGCAGCTCGGGAACAACTCCACGGTCATGTGACCTCATTAAACCCACTTCGCATGAGCACTTCTTCTTCTCTGACCATCATGACCTCCTGTTTCAGGTTTTTACTGGGAGCTGATGTCGGCCTGGATTTTTGAGGCGTGGCGGCGTGACTTCCTGTGTTAAAGCGCCGCCGGGCGTGACGGAGCTGTTGACGCCTCCGTCTGACTCTTTTCTCCTTGATCCACTTCCTGTTTCATCAGCGTCAGGGCCGAGAGCTGGATGTGACTCTGAACAGTGATTTGCTTTGTCATGTCGGACGGTGGTCACATGACTTAAAGCAGAGCTGGGCCTGATCGATTAGAAATCAATAGAAATCAATCGATTTAAAGGCCACTAAGCAGCTCAGTGAGTCTTAAACAGGTTTTACAGCCATCAGCTCATGAAGCAATAATTCAACCACTTATCAGTCACACTCAGGCCTCTTAATTTCATTTCTCCTGGGATAACGAGCAGAGAAAACTTAAACTTAAGACCTTAAAACCCCCAAAAATATTAACGACCAATCTGGGAATAAGTTCTGGCTCACCTGCATGGTTTTAATTATTAAGACAAATCAGAGAATAAAGGAGATGAAATATTTATAAGTGAGTGAGGAGTTTGTCCTCTGAGCCGCATGTCAAAGGATGTGGTCAAACATGAGGTCCAGGAGCCACAACTGGCCCGAGAGGGGATCCAATCCGGTCCGGTGGGTGAAGTCCAGTTTTTCACCACAGTCACCATCTTGGTTTCTGTCTGATGCCATGTTGCTTATGGAGCTGTGGAGCCAAGTTAAACTGAGAACTTGGTTATTTAGATTCAGTGTTTTTTTCTTCCAGTGTTTCTGATTTCCTTCGTGAACAAACATCCTTAAACCTGTGGAGAAACCACAGAAAAAGAGACATTTCTTCAGGTTCTTCAGGTGTGTCCAGTGATGGTTTACATAAATGCTAACAGGAGCTGCTAAGTGCTAATTCAGCTCTCTTTTAATGGAGATATTGTGACTCAGTGTTAGCAGACAGACTCTGGCAGAGCAGAGGATGATGGAGGGAAACCCTGCTCCTTTAAAACCTGCAGGATCATGCCGACTTGAAAGAGATCCTCGTCACCTTCATGCTTCGTTTGGCGCCGCTTTGTTCTCGAAAGGATCCCAGAGAAACAGGATTTCTGCCTCTGAAGGAAACTCAGAGACGCCCGGAGCTTTTCTTAACCTTGGCTTCAGTTTGGGTCGTTCAGACGCCTCTGAGAGCCGCTGGGTGATCAAATCAGAGCGCTCCTCACGCTGTGGACACCCCTTGATGTTTTCTAATATCTGCGTCTCTTTGATTTGACCGACGGTCGTCCTCAGAAAGAGACGCAGCAACATTTCAATGAAACCACTTGATAGTGAAATGACTCTTTGACTCTCTTTGAGGTTGTAGTTTAGAAACACGGAAGATGGAAGAAAACCATTCAAAATAAATGACTGTCAGATTTGTAAACCTTCTTGATTTGATCTGAACCAAACCAGCTTCTACCATACATAGTCATGTTTTGTGGTTGAACATTATTAAGTAATGTTATTTAGCATCATGTGCAATAACTTAACATTGTGTAAATTAATTTAACCTAATGCATTTTGACTAAAATAGCAAATTGCGTGTACACCTCCAGAGCAGAAGGTGGCAGTAGTGTGCGATGCAGTGTTCATTGTGGAAGACGCTAAGCTAAGTCCTTTACTTGACTTCAAATTCTGAACGATTCATTTCGTCACTGAATGTTTCGTGGTGTGCTCACTGATCGTAGCAGCATTAGCAGCTAACCATGGCAGCATTAGTTAGCTACTTAGCATTTGCATCGCTTGTTAAATGAGTGTATTATAATTGGGTTGAAATCACTTTACAAATTTTTTTATGTTACTCAACAAATGATCATATAACTGAGTAATAGTAACGCCTAATGTTGACCCAACATATTTACATTAATATCACTCAACAAAACAATTTATTGCTGAGCTAACACAGTATAATTGGATTAGAAATACTTTCCTGATTTTTTATGTTCACCCAACAAATGACTATTTGAGTATTTTGAGTGTTTTCTCTGAATGTCCGTCCTCTCCCCTGACTCTTCTTCTTCTTCTTATTTTCCTGCAATAGATAAAGAATAGGATCCACTGGATTCATAAAATGAATGAAAAAAACAATAAAAACAAATCATTCATACGCTCTGCTGTGTGACTAATCACCAGTCTGCAGCTCATGAGTGGTTCGTCTCAACATGAGGCTGAAAGTTGAACATTAAGCTCAAACTGTGTTAAATTAAATCCAGATTAAACTGATGAAAAGACTTAAATAAGTCCTGTTAGGCCTCGTTTGTGTCGTGTTTCTTTAAAAAAAACACTCCATGGTGTTTATTTATAGGCCAGCACTCATTATGTGGAGCAAGTGTCATGTCTTTTTTTACTATTTTATTTTTATTATTTTTTGTCCTCATCAGGAGCTGCAGGTCTGCTGACGCTTTGACGGCTGCTTCGCTTCCTCATGAACAGCAGCTCAGAATCTGAAGCTTTTCTCAGCATCAGCAGTTTTTAATTCTGAGCCGTCGCAGCGACTCGTGTCGCTCTTTTGCTACGCTCGTCTTTTGAATGTTAAGATGGGCTGATGGTGATGCTGCTCTGCTCAAAAACTCACCTGGAAAATAACTCAGACGTGCTAACATGTTGCTTTACGGTAAAGTTTCCCATCAGTCTAATAGAAAAGGATGCTACTTCTCTCTGGATTTATTCCCTCAGTAAACATTGTAAACATGAGTTTATGGTCTCAGTCTCTAGTTTCAAGTCCTCTTCAATACAGCCTGATGTTCATTTAGTAAATTATGGTCCCATTGAAGCAGAGGATGATTTAGGGCACAGCAATGTCCGGTATTTTCTTCTTTGACCTTTAACCCTTTCACAGTGAGTTTTCTGTTCGTTACCGAGATGGTGACGGTCAAAAACCAACATGGCGATGACTAAAATGTCAGGTTTGAGGCTTCATCACCACAGTCCACAAACCAGTGAGCGTGAAATATTTTCAGATTGTTTGAGACGTTAAACGATGTTAACTTTGTTGGACATGAGTAGCTTCTCTCTTCTCTCTTGACCAGGAAGCTTCTTCTTCACGTTAAAGTCTCAACTGAGGCTCAGCTTCATGTTTCTCAATTTTCTCCTTCAGTGAGGCGACTTTTTCAACTCACCACCTCACCGTTTTGGTTTTGTTTTGCTGTTTATTGTGTTGACGCCGTCACCGATCCCGTCAGTGGCGAGCGAGAGCAGCAGGAAGCTGAGCGCCGGCGGGCGAATGAGCTCGCTGGACTGTGAGAGTGTTGGTTTCCCCCCCGAGGCCGTTGGCTGGCCGACATGACGGAGGTCACAGAGGTCACAGCTGGTGTCACTTCCTCCCACCTGGGAACCAGAGGTTCAGTGCCAGTCCACAGCTGGATGGAGGCGTTGCCACGGCAACGTGATGGCCATAAAAGGTGTCATCCGAGACGGCGTCCATTCATCTCAATATAAATTCAGAATTATTGTATTGTTGTTTCCCACATTAACATTTTTTCTTTGATATTTTATATATGAGCCGCCCAGTACAACCACCATGTGTGCAGATGGATTAAAATAATATTTCTATCATCTCTGCACCACCATGCGTCTGTTTATCGTGTTATTTTATATCTTCTGATGACGTGAATAAATACTCCGACACGTTTGGCGTCCACTTCCTGCAGAAGAACCTCGGTTTCCGAATAGAGGGTTTTATTTTTTAACGTTTGGAGTCTCGTGACCGTTAACTTCCCGACAGGTGCGTACCTTGACTGATCTAAGTCCATCTGAGGACCAATCAGATCAGAAAGCTTTGTTTTCTTTGGAGATGCAAGAAAAAGTAAAAATGTTGGTCTCTGCGCTTTTTCCTCCACATTAAACCATTTCATCAGGTTATCAATAATGATCAATAAATGTAAATATGCATCTATATGAACATTATAATTATGTGCTCGTGTATTTGGACAGAATATCAGATTTTCTGAGGCTCTACTTTTGGCTGTAATCTGATCTCATTTCTGCTTTAATCCAGGATTAACAAAAACCCAGATTAATATTTTGGATGATGACCTGGTCATTAAAGCTCCTGTTGTCTTCTGGGTGGACAGAGAAATAAAGGACATTTGGACAGTTGGATTAATCCTCTGTGGGATTAACAGGAACAATGATGATTTCCTGCTTCAGCCTCATGAATCCATTAAGCCTCATTGATCTGCTGTCACCTTTTGTTTTTTGACCTGTTTATAAAAAATAATATTTCGTATTAAAAATTCCAGGTTTTTCAGCTGAGACATCATGAACTATATGAGATATAGATTATAAATGCCTTGGTTATTTTGGCATATTTGTCCACCAACTGTTTCAGTTGAAAACCTGGAAAATGATTGACCAATTTTCCAGTCATGGAAAAAGAGAAAAAAGTTCAAATGTCCTGGAAACAGTGAAGTTATTCTGGAACAGTGAAAAGTAATTTTTAATGAATATTTTTTTGTTTTCCATGGTCAGTAGTTTTTCCAGGTTTTCCAGGACCCTGTGTTTACCTGTCCTTCACCTCTCTCAGAGTAAAATGGTGTCGACGGCTGATCGCCGGTGATCGGACATGGAGGCCGCCAACGCCACGCAGGATGAACTCCGCCTCCTGGCCCCGCTCGACGACGACAATGGTGATCTCGGTTACCATGACTACGGCGGGGATTTGGCGCCGGCTTTGCCCACGCTGCTGTTTGAAGGAGTGGACTTTCAGGAGGATCCCATCAAACTGCTGAGTGTCCAGGTGAAGAAGTAAAAGTACTATTGGCACTGTGGAAATATTGCAGGACTAAATACTTTGATGCATCCCGCTCTGACAGCTGCTGTTTGTTGTTGTTGTTGTTTACAGGTGGTGTTGATCCTGGCCTACAGCACCATCATCGTTCTCGGGGTTCTGGGTAATTCTCTGGTCATCTACGTCATCTACCGCTTCAAAACACTGCGCACCGTCACCAACTTCTTCATCGCCAACCTGGCTGTCGGTATGTTCACACACACACCATCATCATACTGCTTTTCAAAATAAAACCCACCATTCAGTGGTAGGACGCTGTGTCGAAGAGTCAAAATAAAAGCATCTTCTGCGCTCTATTGATCATCCTCTCCCTCACTATTGATGATTATTCATCAATAGTCGAGAACGAGAGGATTTCCTCCCTTTGAGGGGTTCGTTCACCACAGGATCTCCTTCCTCTGTCCTTTCACTTCCTGCTTGTGTCTTCTTTCTTCTGGCCTGAAGCATCACAGGAAGCAAAAGGTCATCAGACATCTCTAACTCGATGTGGCACGATGCCCTTATCACAGATGGAGCGTCCCAAACTGACGGAGGGTCTCTGGCCCGGCTGACCCTCTCTGAGGCCCGGGTCGGTCTGTGCTGGACCCTCCAGGACCAGACTGGAGGTCAGCATCGGTCCTCCTTCAGGTGGACTCTGCAAACATCAAAGTGGTTTCTATCGCTGATGATGTGAAGCAGAGATGTGCTTTGACTTTTACAAACTGAAACCAGAAGAGCGGAAATCATTTTGTTTTCTGCATGTCTGCTTCAGAAGACGGAGGGTTTATTCCAAGGAAAATTCATGTCGGTCAATCTGCTAACATGGAATATCATCTCTGTCTGTAGGAATAATAATAATATTACCAGTCTTTATTTATATGGCACATCTAAAATAACCTCAGTTGAAAAAATGCTGCACAGACTGGAGCACAATAGCAAATAAATAAATGAATTAAAAACTGAATGCATCATAAAAGGTTTGATCAAAGCTCAGCAGAACAGATCGATATGTGTTTTTATCTTGGTGCTGAAGAGAGGTTTGATCAAAAGATGAAGAAATTAATGCACCAGTGAGCATCAGAGGCTGACGAGCTCAAAGCTCACCTGTGATTCAAAATACAATATATATATATATTATATTTACCAATCCTTACAGAGAATACAGCAATAATAAACAAGACAAGCAAGGTGCAAAACAATGGAGATACTGGATGAATGGATGGATGGTTAGATAGATGGATGGGTAGATGACGGTTAGATGGATGAATGGATGATAGATGGATGATGGATAGATGAGTAGATGGATGAATGGATGATGGATAGATGGATGGATGGATGGTTAGATGGATGAATGGATGGATAGATGGATGATGGATGGATCAATCGGATGGATGGATGGGTAGATGATGGTTAGATGATGAATGGATGATAGATGGATGGATGGATGGATGGATGGTTAGATGGATAGATGGATGATGGATGGATCAATCGGATGGATGGATGGGTAGATGATGGTTAGATGATGAATGGATGATAGATGGATGGATGGATGGATGGATGGTTAGATGGATGAATGGATGGATAGATGGATGGATGGATGGTTAGATGGATGAATGGATGGATAGATGGATGATGGATGGATGGATGGATGGATGGGTAGATGGTGGTTAGATGGATGGATGGATGATAGATGGATGGATGGATGAATGGATGGATAGATGGATGGATGGATGGATGGATGGTTAGATGGATGAATGGATGGATAGATGGATGGATGGATGGATAGATGGATGATGATGGATCAATCGGATGGATGGATGGGTAGATGATGGTTAGATGATGAATGGATGATAGATGGATGGATGGATGGATGGATGGTTAGATGGATGAATGGATGGATGGATGGATGGATGGATGGTTAGATGGATGAATGGATGGATAGATGGATGATGGATGGATGGATGGATGGATGGGTAGATGATGGTTAGATGATGAATGGATGATAGATGGATGGTTAGATGGATGAATGGATGGATAGATGGATGGATGGATGGATATTCCACCAGCAGTGGTCTCTATCTTCCCTGTCAGATCATCTCATTGGTGGCTGATCTTCCCTCAGAGGAACCTGCAGTGACTCTTCCTCTCTTCCTGTTTGTTCTTCAGCTGACCTGCTCGTCAACACGCTGTGCCTCCCCTTCACTCTGGTCTACACGCTGCAGGGAGAGTGGAAGTTCGGCAGCACGCTCTGCTTCCTGTTGCCTTACGCCCAGGGGCTCGCCGTGCACGTCTCCACGGTGACGCTCAACGTCATCGCCCTGGACCGCCACAGGTGGGTGGAGCTTAAAGGTGGTTGATGCAATCAAGAATCCTGAGGGAAGTCGTACACTCATATTCCAGAAGATGAGTCATAAATCTATGAGGGGAAACACCTCCTAATTTCATTGTATTCTCCCATTTATGTTGTTGATGTGTTGTTGTTGTCATCATCGTCCAGGTGCATCGTGTATCACCTGGAGACCAGGATGCGTAAAGACGTGTGCTTCGGCGTAATCGCGCTCACCTGGGTGCTGAGCGCCGTCCTCGCCAGCCCTCTGGCCATCTTCAGAGAGTACGGCTCCTTCACCCTGGAGCCCGGACACACCATCCAGGTAGGCACACACCTGTCAGGGTCACGTGACCTCACCATCCAGGTAGGCACACACCTGTCAGGGTCACGTGACCTCACCATCCAGGTAGGCACACACCTGTCAGGGTCACGTGACCTCACCATCCAGGTAGGCACACACCTGTCAGGGTCACGTGACCTCACCATCCAGGTAGGCACACACCTGTCAGGGTCACGTGACCTCACCATCCAGGTAGGCACACACCTGTCAGGGTCACGTGACCTCACCATCCCGGTAGGCACACAAAACAAAATTAAAGTCAAACGTCATCATGACTTTAGCTTTTAGCATTTAGCTTCACACGCTAAGGTTGCTGAAATAGCCTGGTCGGACGCCCGGATATTAGAGGATATTAGGTTGTTCATCTGCCCTTCAAAAAAAGATACAACATTTCAACAACAACACTACGGGGAAAATACAGAAGGAGGAAAATGTTCTCTCATTAAAGTCATGTTTTTATGTTAATTAGACACATAAATGTCTATATATTTAGTATATAGATATGGTCTTTTAATGCTGTGCGTTTATTTTGTGGCTTCATTGCACCGTCATTAACTCAGCAGTTAATGACGGTTCATGCAGCAGTCATGAAGAAGAACGAGAGCAATATGCTTCTAAATGGTTAATTTTATTTAGAAAAACTACCAGGCAGCTCAAACCTAATCTGCTTCTTGTGTAAAAATTTAATCAAAATATCAGTTGTACTTCCAGTCTGAGCTAGCAGCTAGGAGCTAAGCTAATGCTAGTGCGGCTAATCAGAGGGATGCTAACGGCTAACAGGCTAAAGCTACTATTTCTCAGTGTTTTAAGCTGCTTTTCGTCCTGCAGGTGTGCACCGAGAAGTGGCCTGGTAAAAACACCGATGGCACCGTCTACAGCATCTCCATGTTGATCCTGCAGTACTTCCTGCCGCTCTCCATCATTTCCTTTGCCTACGCCCGAATCTGGTCCAAACTGCGTGGCCACGTCAGCCCGGCGGAGAGCGGCGGTGGTGGCAGCAGTAGCGCCGGCTCGGAGCGCCACCGCCGCCGTCGCAAAACCACCAAGATGCTGGTGACCATGGTGGTGGTGTTCGCCGTCAGCTGGCTGCCCTTCCACGCCTTCCAGCTGGCCACAGACATCGACAGCACGGTGCTGGACATGCGCGACTTCCGCCTGCTCTACACCGTCTTCCACGTGGTCGCCATGTGCTCCACCTTCGCCAACCCGCTGCTGTACGGATGGATGAACCGCAACTACCGCGCCGCCTTCCTCGCCGTCTTCAAGTGTCGCAGAGGAGGCGAGAGGGGGAGGGGAGGCCGGCTGGACAGCATCCACCCCGTCGGAGGAGGAGGAGGAGAAGGAGGAAGAGGCAGGGCTAAGAAGATCGTGCTGGAAACTCAGGACGTGGTGTCGACTCATCTGAACGCCACTGATGTGTGAGAGACAGGAAGTGGAGAAACAGGAAGTCATTGTCAGGGAGATAATAAAGAGATAAAGATTTGAGAGGAAGGAGACGGGGATTCGACAGGCTTAGAGGAAGAGTCGCCAGCTCTTTAAGGATGTGACGAAGAATTTTTTTTCAGCTTTGCATGAAGGATTTGTGACGCTGACTGAAACGTTTGAGCAGGAGGTCGCCTGAAGAGAAAAAACAACCATGTTGGACTTCACTGCAAATCAGGGCTTCATTCCATCTCCATTGAGAGGCTTACAGGAGGGTGGAGGTGAGGAAGATTCTGGGGGATTGAAGCTGTAAAAATTAGGGCGGCAGCAGCTCCCTTCACAGCTGATTGTCCACGCCGCCGCAAATGTGTCACATTCAAGAGCAGCCAAAAAAAGTGGATTTTTGAGTTGAGGAGGAGGACGAGGATGCATGATGCAAGCTGTGTGAAACGTCAGGCCTTGTTCTGTGGTGGAAATGTGTGTTTAAAGAGAAAAAAAGACAGCGGGGACTCGGATTAAACACTTTATTTGTTTCAGCAGATGAAGGATGGAGAGGACGAGTAGGAGGAAAGACAAGAGACGGCATGTGGTGACGAAGAGCAAGCAGTTTAAGCAGGATGAAGCGATATTAACGGTCATTTAAAATGTTTGAGCTCATTTCAAGGATGCATCATCTTCCAAGGGGCCCTTTTGCCCTGAACGTCGCCTCTCAGGCCATAAATGAAAGAAAACCTTCAGATGCATAAGAAGATCAATCTTTATTGTCCGGAGACTCAACTTTACTCGGTTTTAATAAATGCAGCAGAATTCTTCTTACTGGTGCCTACATTACCCACAATGCATCTCAACAACGGACAGTTCAGTCAGGTGTGTAGCTGCTAATGTAGCCGCTACAGAAGTCTCTTTCCTCTTGTCCTCCAGATGTTTCCAGATGGACATTTATTAATAATTATAATGTACGGCCTTTTTCCATCTCTTGTCTTTTCCTCTGAAATCCCTCCGTCCTCATCTCATCCCTCATTCCTTCTCCATTAAAGCATGCCTCAAAAAAAGAAAGAGAAAAAAACAGTGAATGGCGTCGTCCTCAGAGGACGAACAGAAGTCACAGAGGAGACAAATGTCTATTTTATTTTTAATATTAATGACTAAAAAGCAGCTTCCACTGGCTGCTCTCCAGCCGAACGACTCAAATATAAAATCAAATTAACAGCGGACCATAACATGCTTTAGTTTAATAACAGCTGCAGTTATGTTTTTACACTCGATGTTTTGCACGCCCTTATTCAATAAAGATAATGAAAATGAGAATTAAGAATACATAAGTAGAATTTAAGTGAAGTTATCTCGCCAGCAGCACAGAATTTATTTGCGTATCGATTTGTTGTTTCTTATGAAAATGCATTTTGGGAGTCGTAGTCAGCTTCTTCCTTTATGTTTTTTTTTTTTTTTTTTTTTTAGGTTATTCTAGTTTTAGTTCAAAAATTCTTTTTTTTTTAAATTTCTCTTTCTGTTCCTGAGCTGGTAAAGCTCCAGGTTTCAGGGAAAAACGAGCGTAAGAAGTAAACAGAGTAAACAAAGATGGCGTCGGTCATGAAAGAATATTCTAAGGAAAGAACTTTTGTCAAACATGAATGTAAACTGCTTCATCAAACATGGCTGTGATGTTGTTTCTGTGTCATTCTGTGTAAATACTGACTGTAACCAAGCACAAACAACAACAACAACAACAACATGAGCTGTTCTCAAGCACAAACACGCCTCAGCTCTTCATTACCGCCTGTGTGTCAGTCTAATTATAATCTGCCTCATGATTTAAAGGTTCACATTAACGCCAAGTCGACCACAAATTAAACCAAAAAATAAAGTTCTAAAATAAATCATCTAAATGTTTGGATCAGTTTAAAATCACTGATCATGCCTTAAATAGTCTAATGTTCTGTAGTTTTTCTTTGAAAATGAATGAACGCTGAATGTCCTCCAAACAATAACATATTATTACACATTATTATTGTTATTACTCATCAGGCAGTAAGAAACAACAAAATGCCAAAGATATGTTTGTATTTTTCATTTTTTTCTCACTGAGTTCTATTTTCAGTTCATATTTGTTTTTTTTTTAATTTTTTTTATAGAATATATCAAAACTACATTTTTATGTCTATAAATGTCCATAAATGTGTGCTCTGTGCTGTTATACAGTGTAATGTGACTAAATATTAATAGAGTTATTCAACACCAACATTTAAGTCTTTTATTTACAGGACAGTGAAGCACTTTAACACAAGAACAAACAGTCCGTTTAATTTAATTTAGTTTTATTTTATTTAAAGTAATATAATACAGTTTAATTTAATTCAATATGATATGATATAATACTATACAGTAACATTTAATATAACATTATATAATATAATGAACTGAAACATTCCTACTCTTTTCAGGTATTAAGTATTAAGTATTAAGTCAAACCTGATTTTTATTGACACTCAATCTCTTGTTTTATTTATATTATGAACTATCGGTATAAAAATCATCAGAGTCTGTGTTATTGCGTGTCAGAGGCTTTCAGGGCTCATTTGCATCAGTTTCAAATCTAATTAGCTCGTTCTCTACAGAGGGGCCGCTGGTCTCCACGGCAACCAGAGGCTTCCTGTATGAACTTCATGTTTGCATCGTGCTAAGGGGCCAGGAGCGCTGTCCATGGTGCTGAAGTACATCTGTGCTTCACTCAGATTAGTCTCAGCTCTAGAATGATCCAGAATATTCTTCACACTGTGAAGTAAAATCGCCTTCAGCTCAGTGACAGCGTGACGTTAAACAGCTTCCAGCTGGTTTCTTGTCAAACATTATTAACCTCTGGATGTATTTTTTTTTTTCCATATTTACATTTTAATACGTGGAGCTCCACTGTGGAGAAGATGACCTCTGACCTCTGAACACTGGAGCACACCTGGACGCTCCAGGTGGGATCAGATCAGCAGAAAGATTCCATGATGTTCAGCCATGGATGGATGGATGGTAGACCTGGTCTGGTCTGGGTTTCTAGTCCTAAACTATGCCCATGTGGACTCCAGATGGAGTCCCAGTAGCTCAAAGCTCTCAGAAGATCTGCATCTCATGCTGCATATGGTTTGATCGTTACAGGTCAAAATGTAAATTATTAAATAGAATAGAATAGAATTCAAAAATGAAATAAATTCAATCCAATCCAAATAATTTTTTTATTAATCCCCCATTCACTTCAAATGAAGTCATAGAATGAGTCATAATAATAATAAACATGTACAGTGTGCACTAAAAAAGAAAAGCAATATATATATTTAATGGCAAATGAAATGAAATGCAGTATTTAGATTTGACGTGTGAATTATGAAGTAGTTATTGTGCTTTATTTTTGAAAGTAAAGCAGCAAACGTTCAACACAAGATCAGGATGGAGAGAGGTTCATGAAAGTGTTTTTAACATTTCACAGCAGGAAAACCAGAAGCTTCCAGGAACAAAACAAGAAGAAAGAGAGAGAGAGACGATCAGAGAAAGACAAACTGAGCATGGAGGAGGAAGATAAAGACGAGGAGCTGCTGGAAGGACAGATTGAGAGAGGCAGCAGAGTGACGGCTCATCCCAGTCTTCCTGGTCCACCTGGTCCATCTGGTCCTCCTGGTCCTCCTGGTCCCAGTGGTCCCAGTGGTCTAGACTTGATGGGATAATGGTCGCTATTAGAGAGAGGGGTCAATAGCTTTGACCCCTGGAAACACACTGGAATCCAATTTCATTCAGGATGAAATGACTGGGAGTGAATGGTTGACGTGTTAAAGTCTCTGCTTCCCTCGAGTACATCTTTAACTCAACGAGAGAAGAAGAAGAAGAGTCCAACGATTGACAGAAAAGACGGATTTAAGAAAAACACCAGAGGAAGAAGAAGAAGAAAGAAGAACATTTATATCCATAATCCATCCACAGAGTCTCTGTTTCCTGTCAATAAATAATCTGTGGCTGGAGAGTGGTCCTTCAGAGTAAAAGCTCCAAAATGTTTTAGGAACATGTCCTTCAGAGTAAAAGCTCCAAAATGTGTTAGGAACGTGTCCTTCAGAGTAAAAGCTCCAAAATGTGTTAGGAACGTGTCCTTCACAGTAAAAGCTCCAAAATGTGTTAGGAACATGTCCTTCAGAGTAAAAGCTCCAAAATGTGTTAGGAACGTGTCCTTCAGAGTAAAAGCTCCAAAATGTGTTAGGAACGTGTCCTTCACAGTAAAAGCTCCAAAATGTGTTAGGAACGTGTCCTTCAGAGTAAAAGCTCCAAAATGTGTTAGGAACGTGTCCTTCAGAGTAAAAGCTCCAAAATGTGTTAGGAACGTGTCCTTCAGAGTAAAAGCTCCAAAATGTGTTAGGAACGTGTCCTTCACAGTAACAGCTCCAAAATGTGTTAGGAACGTGTCCTTCACAGTAACAGCTCCAAAATGTGTTAGGAACGTGTCCTTCACAGTAACAGCTCCAAAATGTGTTAGGAACGTGTCCTTCACAGTAACAGCTCCAAAATGTGTTAGGAACGTGTCCTTCAGAGTAAAAGCTCCAAAATGTGTTAGGAACGTGTCCTTCAGAGTAAAAGCTCCAAAATGTGTTAGGAACGTGTCCTTCACAGTAAAAGCTCCAAAATGTGTTAGGAACGTGTCCTTCAGAGTAAAAGCTCCAAAATGTGTTAGGAACGTGTCCTTCAGAGTAAAAGCTCCAAAATGTGTTAGGAACGTGTCCTTCAGAGTAAAAGCTGCAAAATGTGCTAGGAACGTGTCCTTCAGAGTAAAAGCTCCAAAATGTGTTAGGAACGTGTCCTTCAGAGTAAAAGCTCCAAAATGTGTTAGGAACGTGTCCTTCAGAGTAAAAGCTCCAAAATGTGTTAGGAATGTGTCCTTCAGAGTAAAAGCTTCAAAATGTGTTAGGAACGTGTCCTTCAGAGTAAAAGCTCCAAAATGTGTTAGGAACATGTCCTTCAGAGTAAAAGCTCCAAAATGTGTTAGGAACGTGTCCTTCAGAGTAAAAGCTCCAAAATGTGTTAGGAACATGTCCTTCAGAGTAAAAGCTCCAAAATATGCTAGGAATGTGTCCTTCAGAGTAAAAGCTCCAAAATGTGCTAGGAATGTGTCCTTCAGAGTAAAAGCTCCAAAATGTGCTAGGAATGTGTCCTTCAGAGTAAAAGCGGTGCATGCTCCTGAAAGCATCATTCTGTTTTACTCTGCGGTCCTTTTTTTATGTCTGTAAGTTCAATGAGAGTTCAGGCTCAAATCAGCTGTTTTATTCAAGAGAAGACAAGGTCACAGAAATGTTGAGTTCCATCCCTGGAAGTGAACAGAGAGAAAATACTGAATATATATATGTCCCACTTTAGACACACAGTCATGCAGAATGGCCTTCAAAGAGAAGAAATGCATTTGCATTGTTGCCCCAGGACTCTTTACTGTAAATAAGCACAGTGTTAGCGTGTTAGCTCCTCTAAGAGCATGTGATCAAAAAGAGCCTGAGAAATATCAAAGGCTGAGCAGAGACTGAAGTGATTGGTTGATGACAACAGGAAGCAGGTAGAAAGCCTCGTAATAATGAGATGAATCCCATAAGTGGATGAGAGGACATTGATTCTGTGGATGAAGATCAATCTGACAGACTCGATCTGAAACCGCTCATTTTTCTGTCTTCAGCTTCCTGCTGCCAAATGTTTCTGCTCTCTGAAGTTTCCACCGTTGTGAGGATGCTTTTATTGTTGAAACGAGACGCCGACTTCAGAGTAAAAGCTGCTGAATCTGTTAGGAACATGTCCTTCAGAGTAAAAGCTGCTGAATCTGTTAGAAACGTGTCCTTCAGAGTAAAAGCTGCTGAATCTGTTAGAAACGTGTCCTTCAGAGTAAAAGCTGCTGAATCTGTTAGAAACGTGTCCTTCAGAGTAAAAGCTGCTGAAACATCTGAAGCGTCTCAAAACAAATGTCAAACAAAGTAGAGTTACGTACGTTTTCCTAAACCTAACTAAGCTCAAAAGCGTTCTGTATTGTAGTTTTGCTGCCTGAACATAACTGCGTTGAAGGAAATCTGTTATATTGTCACACAGACTGTCCTTAAAATGTCCTGCTGTTTATGTTTGAGTTGGATCCATAGTGGCTGCAGAGGAATTGATTTATTAAATGGTGCACTGACATTCAGGTCACTGCCGTCGCTCTTTTCCATCACTGCCATCATACAAAAAGAGCGATCGTTGAAACGTTAGATGAGTGGTGGAGTAAATGGAGGACTGACCCTCCTCTTCCTCTGCACTGATGCAGCATAAATCCATGATAACCGCTGTGTTCACTGCTGGTGTCCATGTTTCAGCCTCCAACCTCCTGCTTCCTGATCGTTCCTCATCTATCTATCAACATCACCACGAGATGCTGGTGGCTGGCTTTTCAAAATAAACCTCACTGTTCATATACAGAATAATGTCATTAAATTCACATGAATTATATTTAAAGATACAGAAAGGATGAAATCTGACAGTTATACTGGTACTATTACCACTAGAACTGCCTGTCTCAAGCTTAGACACTGATTAAATGACGGTTTAACTTTCCTGCTGCGTCATTTTACTTCTCTTTCTGGCAGATGGAGATATCTGTGTTTGATAATGAAACTCTGGCAGTTAAAGAGGCTCAGTCTGACTTTCTCATGGACAAAAAACAAAAACCGTTCGCATCACAATCAGAGGATGAACCTGAGATCCTGTCTGATCTCCAGCAGTCTGCATTTCTGCTCAGGTACTGACTTCCTTGTGTATTCCTGACAAAGTGCCTTGAATTTCAAACTCGATGTTTAGTCTAACTTTCACCTCACTGCAGTTATAAAAACAGCGTGTGTCTTAAAAACAAGCCGACCTTGAGATCTGGTGAAGCTTTTTTTATTTTGCTGAACTGAGGAAGTGATGTGAGACGCTGCCTGAAGGCTGTTTTCTGTTATGAAATGAGAGAATATCCAGATTGACAGAGAAAGGGACAAAATACTGGCATGAGGTGAGCCGATAAAGTGTTTATTAAATCTTTTTATCTCCAGATGTGTTTAACAACATGGCAGCAGCTGTGTTCACTCGGACACATTTCCTCGACAAGAACGAAATGTGACGGCGTTATATATATATATTTTTTTATCAGCATGTAATTAGTTATTATCTGGTAAACTCTCCAGGGTCGTCTCCTCCATCTCAGACTTTTTTTTTCCAAGGACATCCTCCATCTGTGCCTAATAATAGCTCCACAAATGTAATTGCTTGTTGTGGTGTCATATCATTTCATTTAGGGAATAAATGAAAAGCTCTAATACTTTCCTGACATTAAAGAGCCACAATATTTGCATTAAAAGTCATTTACGATTAACTGTCCACACACACACTGCTGTTCATGATGATTATTATTATTCATGAGTGCTTCTCCCTGATGGATCTGTTAGTTCGTTAACTGTTATTAATAAGCATCCTCTTCCTCAGAGCTCAGGAACTCCTGGCGTTCCCACAGTTCTCTGCTCAGCTTTTGATTTTGAAATGCAAACATGCGTGAACATGAAGCTGCAGCTTTTACTCCTCAAACTGTGACAGGAAACATTTCCTAACCTGCACACTCAGTGTCAACAGGAAGTCGTGGTTTTGTATTTAAAGCTGCACATTTACCTTGAGTTAAAGAGCATTTAGGTCATGAAGCTGATGGAGGACCAGAGGTCAGCTGGTCAGCTAATCTGATGACTGAATTTAAGACTAAGTTAAAGACAAACTCGACTGATAATTTAACCCCAACAAGCCTTTTAACTTGAAGCCAGAGCTGTCAGCTTAATCAGGATTAAAGTCAAAGCAGAATGTGTTGTGCTTTTATTTTGTGGCTTCGACGCAGCCTTACTAGCAACTTCCTGCTTCCTGTTGCAGTCATGGAGAAGAATGACATTTTATTTTGAAAAGTTCCCAGACAGCTCAAACGTATTTTGCTCCTTGTGTAAAACTGAATTAAAATATCAGGGAAGTACTTCCAGGTTGAGCTAGCAGCTAAGCTAATGCTAGTGCAGCTGATCAGACGGATGCACTAGCAGCTAGGAGCTAAGCTAATGCTAGTGCAGCTGATCAGACGGATGCACTAGCAGCTAGGAGCTTGTCTGTGTGGGTTCTCTCTGGTACTCCGGCTTCCTCCCACCATCCAAAAACATGCATGGGGATTAGGTTAACTGGTTAATTTAAATTGACCGTAGGTGTGAATGTGAGTGTGAGTGGTTGTCTGTCTCTATGTGTCCTGTGATGAACTGGACACTTGTCCAGGGTGTACCCTGTCTTTCACCCTAAGACAGCTGGGATAGGCTCCAGCCCCCCCGCGACCCTATGAGGATAAGCGGTAGATAATGGATGGATGGATGAATCTATATGAATCGGTAAACAGCCCTACTTGAAAATACATGCTACCTCCTTGTTAAAATATTATTAATGAAGTCTCCAGTCATCGGGTCGTTTCCCTTAACGTCCTGACTACAGATCCACTTGATCCAATCAGGTTTATGAACAAAACCACAAAGAGCTAACATCCCTTTAATGAGCAGCAGTTGCCAAAAAAGATATCACAGATAAAAAACAATGCAGAATGTGTTTATGACCCGCACTGGACTTGGACTGGACTTGGACTGGACTGGACTGGACTTTGACATGACTCGACTGGACTTGGATTGGACTAGACTTTGAATGGACTCAGCTTTGAATGGACTGGACTGGACTGGACTTTGAATAGACTTGGACTGGACTGGACTGGACTTTGACTGGACTTTGACTGGGCTGGACTGGACTGGACTGGACTTTGACTGGACTGGACTGGGCTGGACTGGACTTTGACTGGACCAGACTGGGCTGGACTGGAATGGACTTTGACTGGACTGGACTTTGACCGGACTGGACTGGACTGGCCTTGGTCTTTCAGAGACTAAAGGTCCTGCTCAGAGCTTGACTCCTGGAGATGTGTGTTTCTGATCTCCTGATAGCATCTGTCGAGGGTTTTGAACTAATTTCGCAGAAGT
This sequence comes from Synanceia verrucosa, assembly GCA_029721515.1. Classification (NCBI taxonomy): domain Eukaryota; kingdom Metazoa; phylum Chordata; class Actinopteri; order Perciformes; family Synanceiidae; genus Synanceia; species Synanceia verrucosa. Next base: position 1,371,892 of record CM056569.1, read on the forward strand.
GCAGGAAATTATGGAAATTACACGGCTGAGGATCGCACTGATCGGCAGAACTGCTGCTTTAACGCCTGCAATCATGTTCTGTCATTTTCCCAAGAGGGAAACTAATCAAATGCAACTCCTCCTCCATGAAACCCGTCGCCTCGCTCCCTTTGATGCTCGGATGCTGTTGTCTTGATTAACTGCACACATCTCTTCTAGAAATAATTATACAAATACCTGAAAACAATACCTGAAGTGCTTTTTAAGTGGAAGTTAAGGTAGCTAGCCTCACATCCATCACGTTTCAACAGCTGATATTAAATTAAATTTCACTGTGTAATCTATCAATAGCTCCTCTGTAAATACAGGTGTTTATTTCTTATTTATGTGTACCTTTTAGCCAAGAGATGACACAGTTTTTGTTGTGCGTGCATAATGGCAATAAAGACTGTTGAATCTGGAATCTTCCCAGTCTTAAGCTGACTACATCCCAAACTGGAGCATCTTCACTAAAAACTGAGCCCAACACATTCAGGACTTTGTGACATGTTTCCTGTTCTTATGTTACGTTATTTATGTCCCTGTTTCACTCAGTTCACAGTCATTTTTTCAGCCCAACCATGAAGTTGTTCGGCCGCAACTTCCCGGTAAAACCACAACTTAACAAATCTGCGACCAACAACATGGTCCATGGCCTGATCTTGGTGCTTATTTTTGTCATAAGACACAGGATGACTTCTGCAGGTTTCCTGTGTCGACTCTTCTGGATCCTCAGTCCTGATCTGCTGTTTTCTGCGTCTGCAGCAGAAAAACTCGTCATCCTCCCTCAAAGCTTGTTCTGTCTTCAGCTCTAACAAGAGGAGACGGCGTCCCGGCGTCGTCTCCCAGCCCTGCCAAGTCTCGCTCTGTCCCGAGCCGCCGTCCCCTGCCGCTCGGCTGATTGCTTAATGAGAGGGTTTTTTTTTAATCGTTGGCCGTGGCGTCGCTCAGGACGTTCCCTTCTTGGCACCGCCGGCGTTTTCATTTCATTTCAACAGCGTAACGCTCAGCCCCTCTTCATGTGGTTTTGTCTCAGCAGCACCTGAAAAGAGACAGAAAATCATGTTCGTTCAGGTCAGGCTTCATCAGAACAACCAAGACAGGAGTGTGTTGGCGGCGCCACAGGTCAGGAGTGGGCGTTTTTGGATTGGATGGGAAAATGAAGGACCAGCTGCCAAAAACTGGGAAATAAACTGCAGACTGAGGATGAGAAGAGCTGTGGTTGGGAGGGAGAGCAGTCACAGCGTTTAGTGAACTGTTCTGCTTTTTTATTAGGAAGCATGAGTGCATTACAGTGACGTTAGCTTGTTCTTCAGCAAAGATCAGAGTTAATTAAAATCAATTACCGGAAATAAAAACTAGCTTGTTAATATCACATGTCCAGGGCTTTTATTGTGAAAGGCAGTAACATAAGGAGTCTGTTTGAGTTTGTCTGTTTTTTTTCGTAAATATAGACTAGACTCAGTGTTCATCCGAGAAAGCCTTAGAAAAATCTATTTTGTTCCTGAAAGAAATGATGCTTTTTTTGCAGAGTGAGTTTTCACGCAGCTCCCACAATCCTCTCCTGCCGCTCAGATTGAATCCTCTTCGTTTTATCCTCCTCATTATGTCGGATCCTCACGCTGCCGTCAAACTGAGGAGTTGTTGAAGCAGAAAACACTGTTTCCTGTGTTTGGTTTGTCAGGGGAAGACAGAATTATCCCTGAGTGTTTGTGTCTCCTGCCGGCTCAGGAAAAGATGAATCATTCCTCCGACCGAACGCTGCGACTCCTTTAAATTACTTTTCTCGCACACAGCGAGCATAATAATTATTCACCTCTGTTCACCTCTGTTTGTGTAAACAGAGCAAACTTTGTGTTCACATCCCAACCTGTATTTAAAATGTGAGGGTCCATGTGACCTGAGCTCTGTCTATCTATCTATCTATCTATCTATCTATCTATATCTATCTATCTATCTATCTGTCTATCTATCTGTCTATCTGTCTATCTATCTGTCTATCTATCTATCTATCTGTCTATATCTATCTATCTGTCTGTCTATCTATCTATCTATCTGTCTGTCTATCTATCTATCTATCTATCTATCTGTCTATCTATCTATCTATCTATCTTCTTGATCAATTCTCCACCTCTGCAGTCATAAAACTGAGACGTTGTTTTCCAAATTTCCGGAACACATGCGGTCAATTATGGGAGAAACATTTCATAAACAGGAGCCTCTGATAGACCTGCATGTGTGAATATTTTCCCCCCCGGGCAATTTATTCTGATGACGGCGTTATCAGCGAAGGGCCAAGTGTGACGCTGCGCTTCTCATTTCAAAATGAAAATGGGCTGTTTGACAAAACGAGGCTCTTTTTGTGTTGATGAATGTCTGAACAGAAATGTGCCAGAGCGGCTGAGAAAGCACATTTCATTCAAAGAAGGTAAACAGAAAACTGAACGAGAAGCAGAAAGAAGAAGATGCACCCGGAGTCTGTTGAGCAGCTTGTTTAGGTTTAGGAAAAGATGGAGGTTAGGGTTATAATTACTACTGAAACAGGTTAAGTACAGAAATTACGAGACAAATTCATCAACATTGTGGTGAACAGTCCTCCACTCTGACTTCCTCCCTTGTGTCGAGCTCCACTATCACACGGATTAAATCATTAATGCTTTACTTTTCAAAGAAATATCTGCAAATAACCAGCAGGAGTGGATGGAGAATTGAAAAGTTGTTTGAGTAGAGACTGATGTTGGCACAAACAAGCATCATTGACCTTCTTGATTCTCTCACAGTTTCACAGATGTTCATAAAAGGATAAAAAGTCTGAGAGTGAATAACTCTTCGTCTTTGTTAGTTTGTGGCTCCTGTTTGTCTGTCCAGGAAGTCAAACTAAAAAACACCTGGGTTTACCTGCAGATGTTTTGGCAGCTTGGATCACATTAAATGCACTGATGCACAAACTAATAAGCGTGGAGGGTGAAGGACTGTGTCTTTTCCTGAAGTCCAGTGTGAAGCTTAATGAGCTGGACGGAGATTTGAGGGTTGTTTTAAAATGGTAACAATGGACGGACAGACAGAGGGTGGATGGATGATATGGATGATGGATGGATGGATGATGGATGGATGGATGATGTATGGTTGGATGGATGGATGGATGGATGATTGGATGGATGGATGGATGGATGGATGATGGATGGATGATTGGATGGATGGAGGGTTAGACAGATGATGGATCAGTCATAGTTAAAAGAATGTTAAAAAAAACTTTCCCCCAAACTCTTCTGTCACTCGTCTTCCATTATGTCCTTTTTTGACTCTTTCCTCTCCTCTGCAGACTTCTCTTTTTCTTCTCTTCCCTCTGCGAGTTGACAAGTTCAGACGTTTGTTTTTTTTTCTTTTTACATCTGGAGCTAAAACAATCCCAGATTTCCATGGAGACGAAGCTGCCAGACTTTTGATGATAATCAGCATTAACGAATGAATTCGTCTTTATTTCACTTGCTAATCACGTTAGCTGCTCTCTGTCCATCTGTCATCACTCTGTTCACATCATGCTGTGATTATTGAGGCTGAAAGATTATTTGGATTGTTTGTTCATTATTGGAAAACCAGGAACTGAGGTTAGCAGCATTAGCAGCATCATTAGCAGCATCATTAGTAGCATTATTTGCTGCAGCATTAGCAGCATCATTAGTATTATTAGCAACAGTATTTAGTAGCATGATTAGCAGCAGGATTAGCAACATTATTCACAACATTAATAGCAAAAGTATCTTAGCAGCATTATTAGCAGCAGCACTAGAAACATTATTAGCAACATTAATAGCAAAAGTATCTTAGCAGCATTATTAGCAGCAGTATTTGCAGCATTAGCAAAATTATTAGCAGCAGCGTTTTAGCATCATTATTAGCAGCAGCATTAGCATGAGGTTAAAGTGAGAAGAAGTTACACAAAGGTCAGAACAGAAAGAGGAGAAAAGTGTAAACTTGTTAATTTCAGGGTGGAAACATCAGCAGTGAAGTCAGACAGGAAACAGAGGAGTGATGACAGGCGGAGGAAAAGATGATTAGTGTTTACAGACGGCTGACAGAAGATCAGAAGAACAGAGGAGATGAATCGAAGCTCAGAGCGGCTGAAGTGTGTCTATTTTAAACTCTCGTTCTGTCTCTCTGCTCCATCTGATGGTTTCATCTCTCACTTTGTGCTTTTCTGCTGATTTCAGAGAGAAAAACTGTGGTGTCAGCCGTTATCATGAGGACAGTGAACGCCTCTCTGGATCTGTCCTCCAGGTTTCCTGTGCAGCGTAGACACATCCTGGTGCCGATGCTATGCTAATGCTAATGCTAAACTAAGCGTTAATGACACAGACTATGTTGATATATTTTACTTTTACAGTTCCTGGTTTTGGTCGGTGTTAGAGAACTGTTTCCACATAGGGTCTATCTTTTACGTAGCTTAGCTACTGGCTTTATGCTCATCCATGATGTTTTCCTAAACCTAAGTAATTTTGTTGCTTAAACCTGGTAAATCCACTGTCTTTTGTTATGTGGCATTATTATGACGTATGAACGTATTGTCATGTTGTGTTGTTCACAGACGACCAAACGTCATCTATCGAGGGAAAATGAACAGATGAATTTAACGGCTGTCGCATCATTAATGGCTTCTGCTGTGATGTATAAAACGCAGTTTAAGTGTCACAGCAGATGACTGGTAATCCTTAATAAGGTGACCTTATGTCACATCAGTGACATCGCTTAATTTCTCATATAATATAAATGCTGACCTTCTGGTCTCGGGATGGATCTAATAACCTCCCAGAGGCACACACTTCAAAGGCCAGATGAAGACGAAGGGCCGGAGGCAATCCTTCCCCGACCAATTAGAAACCTGACAGTCTGGCCTCTGTGGATTACAAGCAGGAAGTGGACGCTTAACAACGTTTAAGGTGCAGAGGGGATCGCCCTGGTTATCTGCTGCTCAGAAAACATTGAGTATGATGAAGAGGCTGAGATTTCAGCTGTCATACACCTTCGTTCATCTTCCTTTGCACCTTGTGTGTTACATGAATCCCAACCTTTGTAATTCAAAAATACTTCATTTATTTTTCTCTCATCGTGCAGAATTACAGATTGCTATGACTTTTCCTAATGTTGGTTTTTGAGCTGTAAACTTAATTTTAAATTGGCTCTCATTATCTGCAACCACACACCTTTTCTTCAGCAAAGGCTCCTCTAGTTTTTTTTTTCTGTCATTAGTTAACAGTGACTGAAACATGGTGTGATTTGTTCAGTCGCCATATTTTTCTTTTTTTTTTTTGTTGTTGCTTAATTCTTTGGCAGCTTCAGTATTTGGTCACAGCAGGAACAGACTGACTGTAAAGAACCAAACTCAGTGTGGATAAAAAGCAAACACTGTTTTCATATTAGTCTAATATCCAACATGCCAGTTTATGGTGGAAAGCAAAAGCTCCCATTAGAAGAATAGAGCACAGTTTAATGAGAATTCATTTGGGCAGTGGACGTCAGTGCACTCTTCAGGCTTTCATCTAAATTAATCTGACCACATCATTATCAGACACTCAGTGTAAAGAGTGAGAAAGAATGAGTGGATACTGGCAGGAGGTGTAAAGTGCTGTTATATATTCAGTACATTCAAACAAACATGGATGACTCACAGCACTGAGTCACATGACGTTACATAGCTGACATTACTTAAAAAGCGTTCTTATTTTAGACTATTTTAGACGAACCAGCAATTTTACTGACTAAATAAAATTAACGCATCATTAACCACACTAAATTTCACTACGTTAACTCATGGTCCAACATTAACTGCGCTTCACAACGTTAATCCCTGTTACAACGTTAATCCCTGTCACTTTAACCCGGTTAAAACTTTAATCCCTATTACAACATTAACCCGTTTAATCCCTATTACAATGTTACAATCCCTGTTACAACGTTAACACCTTACAACGTTAACACGTTACGTTACCCTGTTACAACGTTACTCCCTGTTATAACATTAACCTGTTACAAAGTTAATCCCTGTTACGTTAACACGTTACAACATTAACACGTTACGTTAACCTGTTACAACGTTAACACGTTACAACATTAACACGTTACTTTAACCTGTTACAACGTTAATCCCTGTTACAATGTTAACACGTTACAACATTAACACGTTACTTTAACCTGTTACAACGTTAATCCCTGTTACAACATTAACACGTTACTTTAACCTGTTACAACGTTAATCCCTGTTACAATGTTAACACATTACAACATTAACACGTTACGTTAACCTATTAAACTGTTACCAAATCCCTGTTACAACATTAACATGTAACGTTAACCTGTTACAACGTTAATCCCTGTTACAACATTAACACGTTACTTTAACCTGTTACAATGTTAATCCCTGTTACAATGTTAACACGTTACAACATTAACACGTTACTTTAAAATATTAACCTGTTACCAAATCCCTGTCATAACATTAACACGTTACGGTAACCTGTTACAACGTTACTCCCTGTTACAACATTAACACGTTACGTTAACCTGTTACAACGTTACTCCCTGTTACAACATTAACACGTTACTTTAACCTGTTACAACGTTACTCCCTGTTACAACATTAACACGTTACTTTAACCTGTTACAATGTTAATCCCTGTTACAACATTAACATGTAACGTTAACCTGTTACAACGTTAATCCCTGTTACAACATTAACACGTTACTTTAACCTGTTACAATGTTAATCCCTGTTACAATGTTAACACGTTACAACATTAACACATTACGTTAACCTATTAACCTGTTACCAAATCCCTGTTATAACATTAACACGTTACGGTAACCTGTTACAACGTTACTCCCTGTTACAACATTAACACGTTACGTTAACCTGTTACAACGTTACTCCCTGTTACAACATTAACACGTTACTTTAACCTGTTACAACGTTACTCCCTGTTACAACATTAACACGTTACTTTAACCTGTTACAATGTTAATCCCTGTTACAACATTAACATGTAACGTTAACCTGTTACAACGTTAATCCCTGTTACAACATTAACACGTTACTTTAACCTGTTACAATGTTAATCCCTGTTACAATGTTAACACGTTACAACATTAACACGTTACGTTAACCTATTAACCTGTTACCAAATCCCTGTTATAACATTAACACGTTACGTTAACCTGTTACAACGTTACTCCCTGTTACAACCCTTAACAATGTTTCACAATGTTAATCACGTTTAACAAGATGAACCTGTTTCACAATGTAAACTGACGTGGCTGTTTTACAACTTTTACGATGTCTCACAGCATTAACCAAGTTTCACCGTTTCATAATAACCATGACAACTTTACAGTGTTGATCACAGAAACTGTTGAGGGGCCAAAAAGCTCCGTCCCTGAGTCCAGGTTAGCAATAACTGCTGTTTTGATGGCATCTGCTTCACACTGGAAACATAATTTGCCGATTTGTCTTTTGACCTATATGGGATGTTCTGCCACTTTGTCAGAGAAGAAATTATTTTAAATAATAAATCAGAATAAAACTGCTCAGAGCCAAGAAATACTAAATTAGAAGTAATGCCATTTTTGAGGAATATATATTAGCAATGCTGATTGAGATTCTCCAACACATGGCACCGCTGTCACCAAAAAAAAGAAAAAAGAGGAGAATCTCCCATGAGTGAGCGGGCTAAGATGTTTATACATTTATGAGAAATTCAGAGGAGCGGAACAGTGGTGCAGTGTAGTGTAGTGGTTAGCACTGTGGCCTCACAGCAGGAAGGTACCAGGTTCGAATCCGGGGTCTTTCTGTGTGGAGTTTGCATGTTCTCCTCATGTCTGTGTGGGTTCTCTCTGGTACTCCGGCTTCCTCCCACCATCCAAAAACATGCATGGGGATTAGGTTAACTGGTTAATTTAAATTGACCGTAGGTGTGAATGTGAGTGTGAGTGGTTGTCTGTCTCTATGTGTCCTGTGATGAACTGGACACTTGTCCAGGGTGTACCCTGTCTTTCACCCTAAGACAGCTGGGATAGACTCCAGCCCCCCTGACCCTATGAGAGGATAAGATGGAGAAGATGGATGGATGGGTGGAGAAATTCAGATTCAGCTGCTGTTGCATGTCATTTCATCACATTATGGTCATGTGAATGCATGTTCGGCTCTCTGTGATCGTGTCAGAGTTCACAGTCCAGGTGGGCTCGAACATGTGTTATTTACAGACAGCACAATTATTTACCAAAAGTGATAAAAGATTCAGTAGGAGCCCGACACACTCAGGCTGATACATACACTCCCTTTTCCTCCCATCAGCGTATGAATAATTAACAGCACATTTTCTCTGGCTCTGCCTCATTTGGCACATTAGCAGCACATTCACAGTTCAGACCAGGCTGTGAGCTGCTGGTGTTCATGTGAAACATTTTTAATGCTTTACTGCCACGTTCACATGTTAACACACACCTGTTCTCTCTCAGGTGAGTCTCAGGTGTGACCTCCATTAAAGGATCAGCACCGTCTGAATTTGTCACGCCGCCGACAAATCCCATGAAAATACCGTGCCGTCTCACTTCCTGTCTGTGGCTCGCACACAAAAAGTCCACCATCAGCTTCCAGGTGATGAGTTTGTGTATGATTACTTATCAGCTACTTTCACGTGGTGTTAAGAAGATAGTTTATAGCAAATAGTTTCACTTTCACTTAGTCTCACTTTCAGTTAGTTTGACTGACAAGTGGTTCATCCGATCAGCTGCCAAGTATCTTTAAATGCTTTTTGCATTTTCCAGCTTCTGATGCAGACGGTCCTGTACAGTAACAAATATCACATTTCATCAACAGTTTCCTAAAACAGCTCATACTTTCTATCACCAAAAAAAAAGGCGAAATAGTCCATATTTGGTGCTGTGGTGAGTGTTAGTGGCAGCAGGATGGTGGATGACAGGTTGAGTCAGAAGCAAAATTTAAGTTTTCTTGTGCTGGAGGTAAAAATAAAGTCTGATGCTGGCTTTGTTTCCTCTGTGAATCGGAGGCCTGAGGGGGGATCTGGTCTGGGACCTGCAGGAATACAAATCAGATGAGATAAAGGGCAGCAAATGATAAAGTACAAACATTGTTATCAGCTAACAGATGACTGTTAGAAAGTATTAACAACAGCAGAAACATCCGTCATGTGGCTGCATTGAATATGAAGCTGGAGTCAGGAGAGGCTTAGCTTAGCTTAGCATAAAGACTGAAATCAGGATGAAACAACTAGCCTGGCCAAAGTTTAGTTCACTCTACATGCAGTCTTTATGCTAAGCTAAGCTAACTGGTTAAATTTAGCAGAGGCGGGGCAGATCCAGGCTAGCTGTTTCCATCTACTTTCAGTCTTTATGCTAAGCTAAGCTAACTGGCTAGCTTTAGCAGCGTGTGGACAAGTGAAACTAAAACGATGTGCGTGCATCTCAGTGATGTAATGATGTTGTTGTTGTTTTGTTGCTGTGTGAACTGACCCATTATCTGGGATGAGCTATTCAAATGCTAAAAGCATGAGAAGCATCAGAAATGCTCCCTGGTGATGTTATTGACCAAAAGTCTCCGGCTTGCCTTCCTGCTGGGCTGCATGCTGAGCTGCATGAGCCATGAAGGCACGACTCTGAAAATGGAAAGACACCCACTGCTCTGTTCAAACACTTTCCACAGGCTGACCGCTAAAGGGTAGCACTCGTTCAAACAGTTTAGCAGCAAGACAAGGAGCTCCTCCAGGGTCAGCAGGTCAAACCCTCTTTGTTCTGCTCAGTTTTATGTCTTTGTTATTCTTCTACCAGCCTGAGGGACAATGTGATACACCACAATCCTACTTCCCTGCAAAAACTCCTAAAAACTATAATTACTGATGTTTGTCCTCAGATCAGGAAATCAGAGCTATACATCTCTGCAGATTCTGCATCCATGTTCAGATAAGATAAGACAAGACAAGATAAGATAAAATAAGATAAAACAAGATAAGATAAGATAAGACAAGACAAAACAAGACAAGACAAGATAAGATAAAATAAGATAAGATAAGATAAGACAAGATAAGATAAGATAAGCAGTAAAGTAGACAGAGCAACATTACAATAAAGACATATACATAAAATAAAAGCATGGATAGATAGTTGTACTGGTCTACATTGTTATTAATCATGCACTTATTTTGAAGGTGCATTGTTTGTTTTCCTTTGTTTCCTTCTGATATCACTGTGTTTTATTTTTGAAATAGGAATAGCAAAGTTGCTCTATTATTCTGTAACGATGCAGAGGATTATGTTATTTTTCTGACTACCAGTGGTCACCCAGATCAGACCGATCATCTTGCCCAGCATTAACAGAGACAGGGGAGCAGCAGAGCCTCGGCCTGGTTCGACCTCTCAGCGCTGGGCTAATGTAAAGTGACAGGCTGTGTTGTTCCTGCACAACTCAGGACCTCTGTTCTCCTTTGGGAGGCTGTTCTACTTAATAAATACTCAGCATCAGAACAACTGAGCCGTGCTGCACAGAAACTCAGAGACCCGTCCAAATGAAAGAAGCATGTTGTAATCTGGTGTCCTGGAGCGCATCATCGCCAGCTGTTACGCTGTCCATCATGTCCTAAATGACATTTTACCTCCAGAAATGTGTCCCTGTTTTCTCCTCCACAGCATCGTGCTTTTAATGACATTTGTGATCATGAAGCTGGAGTCAGGAGAGGATTAGCTTAGCTTAGACTGGAATCAGGATGAAATAACGACCCTGGCTAAAGTTTAGTTCCCTCTACATACAGTCTTTATGCTAAGCTATGCTAATTGGTTAAATTTAGCAGAGGCAGGGCAGATCCAGGGTAGCTGTTTCCCTCTACTTACAGTCTTTATGCTAAGCTATGCTAATTGGTTAAATTTAGCAGAGACGGGGCACATCCAGGCTAGCTGTTTCCATCTACTTACAGTCTTTATGCTAAGCTAAGCTAATTGGTTAAATTTAGCAGAGGCGGGGCAGATCCAGGCTAGCTGTTTCCCTCTACTTACAGTCTTTATGCTAAGCTAATTGATTAAATTTAGCAGAGGCGGGGCAGATTCAGGCTAGCTGTTTTGCTCTACTTACAGTCTTTATGCTAAGCTAATTGATTAAATTTAGCAGAGGCGGGGCAGATCCAGGCTAGCTGTTTTGCTCTACTTACAGTCTTTATGCTAAGCTAATTGATTAAATTTAGCAGAGGCAGGGCAGATCCAGGCTAGCTGTTTTGCTCTACTTACGGTTTTTAGGCTAAGCTAAGCTAACTGGTTAAATGTAGCAGCGTGTGGACAAATGTGCATGCATCTGAGTGAGGAAATAACGTTGTTGTTTTGTTGTTGTGTCTTAACAACCGTTGGATGGATCGCTAAGAAATTCAATGCCAGCATTCATGATCCCCAGAGGATAAATGCCAATGACTGTGTAGACCATGCATGCAGAGATGCATATTAAAACTGAGGCATTAAGACAAACAGTCCCGAGATATGTTTTCTATGAATGTGGCGTCCCAGCTTTGTGTTTTTACCCTGTTAAACCACGAGTTTGAAGACACAGGAGTGACCCACTTGGCTGGACGCTGACAGTCTAATAGTTTGTGGAAAAACGCTGCAAACTTTGGACAAGAAACTCTCCTGTCTGACTTCCTGCGACTCATCTCTCTCTCTCTGCCATTACAGCGTCCGCTGGGAGCGTGGATTGAAGCGATAAAAGATGAGTACAAATTGACTTCCTGTCACGAGATTACGCTGTGAAAACATGCGAGCAAATGCACACTGACTTCAAACGGCCTGCAGATTCAGTCTAACTGTCACACATGGTGGCAGGCAGAGTGAGGTTTGGGGTGGCTGAACATTAAAAATGCATCAGAAGCCAATTAGCATCCGTCCAAGGCTCTGCGAGGGAAAGAGGGAAAACAAGTGGAGAGGAAAGATGGCGAGACCAGAGGAGACAAGGACACAAGGGAGACTAATGTGAGGAAAGGAAAGGAGCTAAATGTGCTAAATGTTAGCTGTTGTCATGCCATCATAGCATCAAAGACACTGAAAATGACTCAAGAGTCTTCCTTTTAGTGTCATCAGCTTAGAGAACCGGTACCCAACATAGGGGTCACAACCCCATAAAGGGTCACGCCAGCGTCCTGTAATGAGGATTCATAAGGAGATAAATATTTGGTTTTCAGGAGTCGAAAAAGTTGGAAACCAAGATGGTTTCTTGGTATATTTAAAATTCTTATTCATCTTCAGGTCTGTGGACACTTGACCACTGCTAAATAGTAGCATTAGCAGCACTAGCATTAGCTTAGCTCCTAGCTGTTAGCTAACACTGGAAGTACTTCCTTGGTATTTTCAGACAGTTTTTATTCTGGCTGTCGAAATGAACACGTTATCGCGATTAATCTTTGTTAACAATCTTTGTTTGTGTGACTCTACTTGGACAAACTGCGTTGTTAGTTTCTTAGATTTTCTTTGTATGCAGCTCTGCTTCATGATCTGCCAGTTCGTCTCTGGCAGTTTGTCCAAGTGTAATTTCGACAAACCCTAGTTTTTATACAAGGTGCGTATTAGTTTTGATGTCTCCACTGAGCTGTCAGGGAGCTTTTTAAAATAAAATGTTGTCGTTTTTTTAAAGGACGGCAGCAGGAAGCAGGAAGCTGCTCACAAAGATGCGTTGCAGAGACAAAATAAAAGCACCAGATTAAAAGTAATAAACTGTTATGCTTTGTTTGTCTTGCAGTGTTGAAGAGTGTCTCTCTTTGTCTCTAGAGTCACAGGAGGAGGAGGAAACCTCAGAAAGCTTGGAGCTCATCATGTGATCTGAAGGCTCAAGAGGTTTCCTGCTGGGAACACCGAACCACCGCAAGGCAATCTGTGTGCAAATGTTGACCTGCCGGCTGTGTGGCTGAACCTGAGGTATTAACTTGTTAAAGGGTTTGATGATGAAGGGGTGAAGAGGGGAAGACGAGCGAAGGAGCTGAGCTGAATTTAAAGTGGACCTCAGCAGACAGACGGTTTGTTTGAACAGTGGAGCTTCCCCTGTGTTAAAAAATAAAATGAATGAAAGCAGCAACTGAAACATCATCCTTCTGACAGTAATTGAGACACAGGAGGGCTGCTCTGTTGGGTGTTCAGATGATCTCCACACAGGAAGTGATCGATCCAGAGGGACGCAGTGTTTTTTTACAGCAAGGAAAGGACAAGGAGTCATCACAGCCTGAGTGCTCTCTGGCTTTTGGTCAAGTTATTTGGATTATTTTCATTCATTTCTGTCATTTTATGCCTCACAGCAACAGCAACAAACACGTACCTGTATTATCTTAATTTGTCACTGTTTATTTTACAGGAAATATTCAGTCATTTATATTTCCCCCGTAAAATAACATGTTTACAGATATTTGCAGTAATTAAATTAAAATTAAATTAATTGAATAAATAAAAAAAACAATTAAATTATATGACTGTATTTAGTTTATTATTTAGTTAAATAAAATAAAATAAAATAAAATTAAATTAAAATAACTTAAATTAAATTAATACCCATAAAGATATGGGTATAAGACAATTCTATTCTATTTTATAATGGTTATTTATTGTATATATTTTAATATTATTTTAATATTTAAATTTATTTTTATTTATTTAATTTTGTTGATTTCTTTTGATGAATATTTTTCCTGCTCCTTTAAAGTGATGCATTGTCTCTGTGTGAGTCTATGTTGCCATCAGATGCATGGACAATTTTTTTCCTCTCATATTGTGTAATTTTGAATCGATTTCAGCGTAAAATATGTTTTTTCATGTAAATATGTGCTTAATTTTGTGTGTGTGGGACGTCACCTTCTGGGTGTTTTTTCCCTGCACATGGAACTGTTTTAAAAGGATAAATGTATGTTTTTGGTATTTCCCTGCACATGGAACTGTTTTAAAAGGATAAATGTATGTTTTTGGTATTTCCCTGCACATGGAACTGTTTTAAAAGGATAAATGTATGTTTTTGGTATTTCCCTGCACATGGAACTGTTTTAAAAGGATAAATGTATGTTTTGGTATTTCCCTGCACATGGAACTGTTTTAAAAGGATAAATGTATGTTTTTGGTATTTCCCTGCACATGGAACTGTTTTAAAAGGATAAATGTATGTCTTTGGTATAAATGTTCCTCCAGGCCTGCAGCAGCTGGGAGGATTAAAGGCTGGTGTGGCTCTTCACCCTCTGCTCCACAATCAATCCATTATAAATGAGAAAAAAAGACAAGTTTTTGAATCTGAAATGATAAAGTTATTAATTGAGGCTCCCGAACCAACAACATCAGAAACTTAAAAGGGACTTCAGAAATGTCCGTCTTCAAACGGCTGAATTATCAAAGCATCCAGTCTGTGGATTAATGTGTGTTTGTGCGTCTTCACTCGTGTGCTGCTGCTGCTCTATTGATTGTTCAAGTCTTTATCTGCGATCAGCCTGATGACTGCAGGGCCTCTTTTCTTTCCAAAGCTCACAATCTATTTCAGGCTTCTTTTATCTCCACGCAGAAACACTTGTGTCACAGTGAGCGGCTGTTTAAACGCTTCACCAGAACTAATTCCCCCACTCATGTTTATTTCATATTAAATATTTAACTTGTGTCTTGTGGAGTGCTTATTTTTTTTAATGATTACACACAAATCACATAAACTGGTCACATGGCTCCATCTAGAGTTTGTCTAGAGTGCTCACTTCTTGTGGCGTGCTTCAGTTTTATGCATGCCATGTTGAAATTTGTCTCATTTAATTTTGCAGGCATACAACCATAAAAAACAACACAGTGAATAAACAAAGGACATATTTAAGAGAAAAAATCACACTAATTTGAATTAATTCAATGTATATTATGTCGAAAAAATAAATAAGAAGTTGTTGCAAAAAAGTCATAATATAATTATTCATTTACTCAGTCTGGAATTGTTAAACTAGTTAGCACTGGCTTATAAAATGTATGTCTATTTTTATACTAATTTAATAATATTTTTTATACTTCTATGTCAGTACCGGAAGCTTTTGACACCAAGTCAGATTCCTTGTGTGTGCATATCACTTTGCTATAAAGCTCTTCTTGATTCTTTGTTCTTGATTTGAATCTTGATTTTTAACCATGTGTGCATTTTTTATACCCATATGCAATATTACAAGCTTCCATTTAACTATTTATTAATTTTCTGAATCTGCAATTATTATGACAACCATATACAGTACCGGCTTAAAATGTATGGCCTTATATTTCTTAGTTAAATTATTTTTTAGTAATTTCATTAATCAAAATATGCTTGTTCTTTTCTGTTCTATGTGAGTGCCATTAGATTGTGTGTTCTTTTCATTAGGTGATAATTTTACTTCTTGAATGTTTTGGATAAATAAAAGTGTTTGGCGAAACTCGTATTTTCTTACATTTGTCCTCAACGAGTTACCGTCTCTTTATACGGCATGACGCGGCGTTTGGCGCCAAATCTTGAAATGAACCCGCCTCTTCGTGACGTTGTCGGACACCATTGGTTAATGACCCCGGAAGCAGTCTGGCTGGTTTGTGTGTTGATAGTTTATCGGAAGCGTTGTTTTTGAACGTTTTGTTCGTTTCTTTCCGCTCTATCAGAATTTTAGTGTCGTTATGAAACGACGGGAAACAATTTTCACAACCAGAAAGCCTGAAGACACGAGTGGCTTTTTCTAAATGTCCACAGGAAGCGGAGATTCGTCCGCAGCAGCGGTGTAGCTCAAACGTTAGCTCGGTTAAACACCGGTCCTCTCTGGCTGATTCGGTAAGTTGTTACAGCTTACCTTTTACCCGACGGTTAAACACTTCAACCCGGTCATTGTTTGTTCCGGTTGGTCTGTTAAAGAGGACAGAGTTGCGACAGAGCGAAAGTAAACCCCACTTGGCGTTTAATGTAATGCTAAGCTAAAATTAGCCTCAATGATAAACAACCGAAACCAGGATGAACAGATACAAGCTAGATAGATACTTTCTTTATTTATTAATAAGGGAACTATAATAACCAGCAGAGTATGTAAAACTTGCAGAAATAAGACCCTACAGAGGAGAAATCATCCAAAAATCAACTAAATCCTAAAAACAGTGCAACTTTGCAAGTGAAGCTACTGAATAAGTGCACATTGACTGCAGTTGTTTGAAGCTTTAAATGATCATTTATGTGAACTCAGTCACTGAGGGTTTGAATGGTATTTAATACTTGTACTGCAGTAAAGCAGCTGAATACTTCTCTCAAACCATCCAAGCTGTTACAGTCAGGTTAATATTGGTTGTGGGTAATAGCAATAATGATAAACTTAAGTAGTGGTGTCTTTATCTTAAAGTGCTCTATACCAGATCAAATGATGCTGTTCAAAGAATTCTAAACCAGAATGTCCTCAGATGTGACCATGTCAGGTCTTGTGTCTCTCAGGTCGATGAATCATGGCGTCCCTCATCAGTCACTCTGTGTTGGGCTTCAAGCAGCTCTCGGTCCACCTGGTGGACTGTTTAAAGACACCTGCAGTGAGGCTGGATGGTGAGCAGCAACACATTATGATCTCCATGTCTTAGTCACATTTGTCCACCATCATGTGTGTTTCTTTATCGTATCATGTCGCTTTGTTATCTGCAGATATATTTTAGTTCCTTGAAGGTGTTGTAGCTGCAGCTTAATGTGGTTTCCACAGACTTTTAATCCATTTCAGTGCTTGAACATGTGTCCTGTCCTCAGGTGGCCTCCTGGTCCTCACTCAGAGAAAACCCTCTGTCTGCTTGGTGGACTGCATGAAAACTCCAGGACTGAATGGGCAGATTGTCCTCGAAACAGCAGAGCAGAAAAAGGCAGACGGCCTCTTTGAGGATCCACAGCAGCTAAACCCAGATCTGGACCAGGACCTGGACTGGTACGGTCTGTGTAAAGAAGAAAACCATCAGTCAGATTCTGAGAGCAGAGACCCAAACTGGGAGGATGGCGGCTCAGACAGCGAGACATGGCTCATACGAAAATACAGAAAAACAGCCAACGGGGATTCAGAGGAAGAGGAGGAGGATGAAGAACCATCTGAGCTGGATGGTGGAGGTAAATATAAATAACTAGAGCCACAACAGTTGATCAATAAGTTTAATAAATGAATCACCATCTAGTTTGATAATCACTTAATTCCTTCAGTCTTTTTTTTAAGATAAAAAAATCTAAAATTCTCTGATTTCAGCCTCTTAAATGTTGAATATTTTTTTTTTTTTTTCCCTCCATGACCGTAAAGCGGATATCTCTAAGATTTGATCCACGTTTTTCACCATTTTCTGACAATTTATAAACCGAACAACTGATCGATTAATCATGAAAACAATCAACAGACTAATCAAAAATAATAATTGGTAGTTGGAGCTCTGTATGTTGGTAGACTCATGTTGCTGTGACTCAGTTTATTTTCCCATCCATCATCTCCCTCTTATCCTCTCATAGGGAATCGAACCCGGTACATTCTTGCTGTGCGGCGACAGTGCTAACCACTACACCACTGTGCCGTGCCAGTTTTTTCTTTTTCTTATCTTATCATGTAAAGATGAAAAATCTTATCTTAGGTGTTGCCACCTTGGACTGAAACAGCAGATTTTAACTGTTTTTCTCTGTTTCTCTCTGAACTAAGTGAAGGAGCACCGGCAGAACCTCGACACCACCTCTCGACACCACCCCTGTGAGGACTGTGGGACATCCTTAACAAATAGAAGCAACCTCCGCAGGCACCGGTGGCACAACTGCAGTGCCGCCACAGGCACTCAGACGCAGCAGGAGGCACATTCATGCAGCGAATGCAGCCTCACTTTCAGGACTAAATGCCATTTACGGCTGCACGTGCGGCAGGAAAATCACAGCAGTGGAGAAGCATTAGAAGAGGCTCCACGAAAGAGACGTCACGCCTGCGAGCTGTGCGACAAGAGCTTCTACATGTCGCAGACCCTGCGGCAGCACCTTCTCACCCACACAGGAGAGAAGCGCTTCAGCTGTGAGGTGTGTGGGAAGCGCTTTGGGAGGGAGGGCTCTCTGAAGCAGCACCGGCTGACCCACACTGGCGAGAAACCCTTTATATGTGAGAAGTGTGGAAAGAACTGCGCCAGGAAGGGCGACCTGAAAACGCACATGCTCAGCCACTCAGAGGAGAGGCCACATCGCTGCAGCATCTGCTCCAAAAGCTTCAAGCAGCTGGCCAAGCTGAGGCAGCACCAACGGCTTCACACAGGCGAGAAGCCCTTCCAGTGCAAAACATGTCCCAAGCGCTTCAGAATCCAGGACTCGCTGGCGGCGCATCAGCTCACCCACTCAGGAGAGAAACCCTTCGTCTGCTCTGTGTGCGGCAAGGCCTTCAGCGGCAGGAACAACCTGAAGAAGCACCAGATGATCCACACCGGGGAGAAACCCCACCGCTGCTCCTTCTGCGGCAAAGCCTGCCGCCTCCTGCAGCACCTGCTCGTCCACGAGCGCAGCCACACAGGTGAGAAGCCGTACGCCTGTGACAAGTGTGGGAAAGGCTATGCCCATCAGTCGGCCCTGAAGCTGCACCGCACCGCCCACGACAAGAAACCTCAGGACCTTACCGAGCTGGAGGAGGCGGTGGAGAAACCGTACCGCTGCTCCCAATGCGACAAGTGCTTCACCCAGGCGGTGAGCTTGAAGGTGCACCTGATGGTCCACTCAGGAGAGAAACCGTACGGCTGCAAGGAGTGTGGGAAGCGGTTCAACCACAAGAGCAACCTCACCAAACACACTCGCATTCACACAGGAGAGAAACCCTACCACTGTGAGGTATGCGACAAGAACTTCAGACTCCTGCAGCACCTCAGCAGCCACCAACGGACGCACAGGAAGCAGTAGAGAGGGAGGACGGAGGAAGTCTCTCCAGAAACATCAGCTTCCTTTTTAAACTAAGGCTGCGTTCAGACTGCAGCCTGAAGTGACCCAAATCCGATTTTTTCACCTCTATGCGACCTGTATCTGATCTTTTAATTACAGTCTGAACGACAGAGATCCGATTTTTTCAAATGCGACCCAGGCCACTTGGATATGTGGTCCTAAAACCGATACATATCCGATCTTTTGACATGTGACTTCAGTCTGAACGATCACATCGCATTCAGCTGACCTACACGTCATCAACAAGCTACAAACATCACTATCCTACAGCGGAAGTAGGCGGCAGCGGGAAGAAAAACGACAATGATGGCGGATGACAATGTGGAGGGAAAACGAGGTTTCTGAGTTAATTCATATTTGAGGGGATAGCTCTAAAACTGGAGGAGTTTTATCGGAACCGGGCTGTTTACACTCCACCGCAAGCGTCCATGTTTACTTCCGTAAACATTGAGCATGCACGCTGCATGCGACGTCATCGCGTCCTCCAATGCGCATGCGGGACACTTGTGAGGCATTTAAGTTCACGCTGAAGATCACATACAAGTCACATTTAACTGGAAATGAACGACCTCACAAAAAAAAATTGGATTTCACAAAAAAGTCTGAATTGGGCATTAAGCCCTGCAGTCTGAACGTAGCCTAAGAGTCACAGTCAGACTTTAGATGCTTACTTCAGTATAAAAAAATAATAAAAAAATTTTCAGTCTTGTTGAGTGTCTTCTTAGTATCAGTGTGTTCTGTTCCTTCTCTTCTCCATCCCCCCTCTCTCCTTCCTTCCATCTTGCCTCTCTTCCATCCCTCATCTGTTTTATTCCTCCTCTCTTTCCATCCCTTCTCTCTAACCACACTGACACATCTGTTTACTGTTGTTGCTCTGCTGGTTTTAAACACTGATGCTGCCAGCAGGTGGAGCTGCTTCTTATGTTCTGACTGACTGTCCAAGAGGCACATATCCCCAGGAGGTCAGTATGATTTCTGGAAATAACTGGTTAATGTTTGAGAAGAGTGTGCCATGAAGGAGTTGAAATCATGAGTAGAGATGCATCGATCCATTTTTTTCTGATCCATCCTGATACCGATACCTGGGCTGAGTGTATCGATCCGATACTACTGATGAATGAATGAAGTGTATACCTTACCATGTGAGTGAAGGCATCAGACTAGACATAAACATTTAGCTTTGTTAAAAAAAGGTAACAAATGAACACAGATATAAATGTACTTCATTTATTTATGAACAAATAACAAAGTGTACATGAGCAGCAAAAAGAAATCAATAACACTTCCATGTAAAGTGCACTGCAAACAGATATTTTCAAATGTAATATCAAATCTAGCATGTTGCTGTGTGTTTGCTTATCACTAGCTGCTGTGTGCTCTGCATTAGGGCTGCTCCATTATGGAAAAAATCATTATCACCATTATTTTGATCAATATTTACATCACCATTATCCAAAGGATTATTTTTGAGTTACACAATGCATTTCTTCATCATTTCTCTGTGTCAAAAAACAACACTGCATATGGTGTTTGATATGAAATATAAACAGTAATATTAGTAACATCCTGTTTTTAAAGCTAGACGCAGAAACAGAACTTTTTTATTATTGTTCTGAATTATTTGGAGGTTTCAGTGCTTCTCCTGATTAAAGTGAATATATAAAGACATAATAGACAGTAGTAAAAGACAGAAGCATTGCATAAACAGTCAGAGTTCAGTTTCAATAGTCAGTGCTTATAGCAGACACACCCCTCTTATGTAGTACTGTCCATAGTTGTTTACGCTGCTCTGTTGACTTGATTTGATTCAACAATAGACACTAATCTTGTTAACATGAACACTGTGTCCACAGTTTGGACACATTTTATGACAGAGGACAAGGAGTGATCGGCGGGGTTGCGGTGATCAGTGAGGGGAGCGGGTTTTCAAAATTAAGTTAATTGCACAGCTCTACTCTGCGTGATGACGTAACCGTTGCAAACAGAATTGAAGTGACTGGATCAGTATGCTGGATCGTCGTCATTCATCAGATATCTGATCCATCCATTATATTATCCTCTCATAGGGTTAGGGGGGCTGGAGCCTATCCCCACTCTAAAAAAAGATACATCATATCTAGTCATTAAAAATGAGGCAACAGATTGCAAGCAATATTATTAATTAAATTTCACAAGGTTTGGTATTGAGTAAATATTTATTAAATGAGGCTCTCAATAGTTATCCATTTAATATGAGTAAATTCAAATAGAATTAATCACAACCTCAACAAAAATATTGAGTTGATTTGAAAAAGACAAACTCCCTAGTGTGTAAATAGAACTAATGAAAATGAATTCAATTCTATGTATCAATGATAAAAAATGTATAATAATCATCTATATTAATCTGCACATTTATTTGAATTTTATCAATGCACTGAATTTAATCTAAATAATCTTCCTTTTTAGGAATAACCAGCCTGTGGCCCCGAACGGACACTTCACCGATGGTGGAACTATAAAAGAGCAAAACATGATAATGAACTCCATAAACTGCCATGGTCAAAACAGGCGCATTAAAACACAAAGTAATATCTGCATTTATAAAGGTGAATCAGCTAAATCAACAAACTAACTGCAAATAACATGGGGGCAGAGGCATGATGGCAAGGCCCACTTCGACAGGAAGTGCTTTTCAATTAAAACTTGCTTCATTACATTAGTTTGAATTAACTCAATATTCTTTCTGTTTGGAATAAAATAAATATAACGCTTATGTTTTATTTCACTACAATGGGTAGATTTTATTTCCAACCATTTTTATTTGAAATTTAATTCAATATTTATCTCAAAATACTCCGGCTTCCTCCCACCATCCAAAAACATGCATGGGGATTAGGTTAACTGGTTAATTTAAACTGACCGTAGGTGTGAATGTGAGTGTGAGTGGTTGTCTGTCTCTATGTGTCCTGTGATGAACTGGACACTTGTCCAGGGTGTACCCTGTCTTTCACCCTAAGACAGCTGGGATAGGCTCCAGCCCCGCTGACCCTATGAGAGGATAAGAGGGAGAAGATGGAGGGATGGATGGATTTATCTCAAAATCAAAAACACAATAATATTGAATATATTTTACCTAAAACATTAATTTAAATCTACATGACCAGAGAATAATTTTTTACAGTGTAAGGTGAAAGACAGGGTACACCCTGGACAAGTGTCCAGTTCATCACAGGACACATAGAGACAGACAACCACTCACACTCACATTCACACCTACGGTCAATTTAAATTAACCAGTTAACCTAATCCCCATGCATGTTTTTGGATGGTGGGAGGAAGTTGGAGTACCAGAGAGAACCCACACAGACATGAGGAGAACATGCAAACTCCACACAGAAAGACACCGGGCCGGGGATTCGAACCCGGTACCTTCTTGCTGTGAGGCGACAGTGCGAACCACTACACCACATCAGGTATCAGGTATACCACATCCAGCTAATTAATCTTTTTTTAACTTAATTTTTGTTGCTGACTCAGTGTTTGCTCTGAGAAAACACAGTGAATCAGATGCCAGGAAGTGGTGCAGAACAGAACAGAACAGCAAACACAGCAGAGGTCACTGGACTCTGATCTGACCTGACGGTTCCTCATGACTCACTGTTTTTTTTTTTTTTCTTCCCCCCCTCTCTCCTGACCCAGGAGGCTTGAAATGAGGCGGCTGCGGCACTGGAGAAACATTCAGCTACAAGTCTTCAGGCAGCGACACCAACAACCATGCAGCGACTCAGCATTCTGGTCTGCCTTGGTTTCATTTGTGCAGTTTGGGTGAGTCGCCTCACGCCACGACGGCAGCTTTAATGAAATCCATGGCTTTTAATCACAAAATGTATTTTTTTTAGGATGTTGTTTTTCTGTCCTGGTAAGCTTTTTCTACACAGGACAGAAGCTGCCAGAATTTAAATTAATTCTAATAAATGTTGGCATCATTTATTTATAAATTTATTTATAAGTGACTTGCTTTTTCTTTAATGTTTTACAAATTTATCTTTTTATTCATTTTCCTAATTAATCCACTTTTATATGTAATGTTCAGTTTTATTTATTTATTCATTTATTTTTATTTGTTAGTAAATGTATTTATTTAATTTTAGAAATAATAAATAATTCTTAAATAAAAAACACAAAATACAATGATGGAATCTTTCTTTTTCTTGTTGGCACGAGCTATTTTAACTTAATACACACAATATTTTCCAACCCATTTTATTGTGGTCTATAAGTAGAGTTTGGCAGCTACGGTAACTGACATGACAGCACAATGTAAATATGATGTTCTGTCTCAGTTTCTGGACTAATCAGTCCCTTTGTGTCCCCAGACTATGGACCCCAGAGGAGCCCGTCCAGTAGAACAAGGAACCAGATCAGAGAAGTGTGACAGTCAGAGGGAGTGGCCTTTCTGCACAGACGACCAATGGGTGCTCAGTTCACTTCCTGTTTGTCTGCAGACTTTGTCCTCAGGATGCCTGTCTCCGTCCTGTCAGCACATCAGACACTTTATTAGACATTATTAGATGTCATCAAACATAATTAGATGTTATTAGGCATTATTAGACATTATTAGATTTTATTAGACATTAATAGATTTTATTAGACATTATTAGACATTATTAGATTTTGTTAGACATTATTAGATATTATTAGACATTATTAGATGTTATTAGACATTATTAGATTTTATTAGACATTATTAGACATTATTAGATGTTATTAGACATTATTAGATATTATTAGATGTTATTAGACATTATTAGATTTTATTAGACATCATTATTAGATATTATTAGATGTTATTAGACATTATTATATTTATTAGACATCATTATTAGATGTTATTAGACATTATTATATTTTATTAGACATCATTATTAGACGTTATTAGATATTATTAGACGTTATTAGATATTATTAGACGTTATTAGACGTCATTAGATATTATTAGATGTTATTAGACATCATTAGATGTTATTAGATGTTATTAGACGTTATTAGACATTATTAGACATTATTAGATGTTATTAGACATTATTAGGTATTATTAGATGTTATTAGACGTTATTAGACGTTATTAGATGTTATTAGATATTATTAGACACTATTAGATCCTTTCAGATGCAGGTATTTACGTTAAGTGTGAAATGAGTAACAAGCCAAAGTCTGTCTTTGTCCTCTCCTCCATCCCTCTTTCTTTCATCTGTTCTTCCATCCCTCCTTCTGCCATCCCTCCTCTCCTTCTGTCCCTCTTCTCTTCCGTACCTGCTTCCTCATCCCTTCTTCTTCCATTCCTCCTCTCCTTCATCCCTCCTTTCTCTCTCCCTCCATCCTTCTTTCCCTCCCTCTGCTCTTCCATCCTGTCCTCCTCCTCCATCAGGGCCCTAAATGTCCGTCAGGCTGCAGGATGCAGGGTCTGATCGATAAATACGATCACAGCACTCTGAAGAGGATCGAGAAGATCCGCAGCCTCCTGCAGCAGAACGAGGCCAAGCACCGCTCTGCAGACCAGGTGACCAAGCAGACCTACGACTACCTGAGGGAGAAGCTCACCCTCGACTCTGGTTGGTCCTCCTGCTCCACAGCAACATGTCTAAATGACTGTTTCTCCACATTTAACCCATGGACATGAAGTTATCAGAGGAGCTAGCTGAGCTAACGTTGGCAGCAGCGTGAAGCTGATCTCTTCAGGGTTTTTCGTGGTTTTAATCAGTTAATCAGTCTGCATGTCCTCCACCAGGCCATGACAGCGACTATTATGGTCTGGCCCAGCGTCTGCGTCAGCGAATCACCGACATGAAGATCAAGATCGACCTGCAGCTGAGGGTCCTGGCCACCCTGAAGGAGCAGGTCAAGGACCAGGTGGTGGAGATGCAGAAGCTGGAGGTACGAATACACAAATACACACACACACACACACACACACACACATACATATTTCTACTGAGAAACTAAACACCATACATGTTATGGACATATTAGACACTAAACATCATAGACATGTGGCATCTCAAGGTGTTTAAACCACCGAAATCTGAGAGGAAGCTAGTTAGCATTAGCAAGAGTTTAATAAATAAAAAATAAAGCATAAATAAAGTAATAATAATAATTCTTATAAATGTAGGCATTCATTCATTGCTGAAATGTGACTTGTTTTCTAATATGAATATATTTTTACTTTCTTTTTAGTAATATATTTACATATTATATCTGTTGATAATATATATCATTAACATACTGATAATATTAATAATATAAATTTTATTAATTCCCCTGTTTTATCTACTTTTTTATATCTAATATTCTATTTTAGTTATTGTACATCCATCCATCCATCCATCCATTTTCTACCGATTATCCTCACATAGGGCCGTGGGGTGGCTGGAGCCCAGTTATTATACCTTTATTTTTTTTATTTATGAGTAAATGTATATATATATTATTTTTGTCAATAGTAATAAATAACATTTCTTAAATTTAGCATGAAATTAGCACCGTGTGTTTAAACCACCACACTGCAGAGTTTGTTTTGCTCTCTGTCATTATTAACTTATTAATTCTTTATTATCGGTGCACCATGATGACAGTGAAGCTCTAGCTACGATCTTATTTTTGAAGCAACCACAAGCTTAAGAAGCTCTTTCCCTGTAAACTTTATTTTTTATACAGTCAGATGTCACCACATGAACCCAGGTGTTTGACTCGATGATGCACTTGTTTGCTAAACAGGAAGCATCTTATTTTATATAATAATTATTATTAATTTTATTCCTGTTCTTCTCCTTCAGGTGGATATCGATATCAAGCTCCGTTCCTGCAAAGGATCCTGTGAAACCCACCATGAGCACCACGTGGACCAGGACAGCTATGTGACTCTGGACAAACAGGTGAGACCAGGACCATCCAGGACCACCTGGTCCTGTTCACATCCAGCTAAAATATAATCCTCCGCAGCAGATCTGCCCATAAAATCTAAAAGTCTCTCAAAACAAAAGGTTTACACTTCTGTTGTTCAGTGACATTTCATGAAAAGTAATTGTCACATTTGTCGTGCTTTTATCATGGACTTGTATTTTAACTTAGCTTTTACTAATCTAACTAATATTTCATCTCATTTAAATGTGGCATTTTAAGATTAAATTAAAACATGTGAAAAGAAAATAACTTTAAGAAGTCAAATTGAGGACAATTTCTTCCTAAAACAACAAGATATAAAATAATAATTTCCCAGCATGCATCCAGTTTAATCAGAGCTATGCAGTTGTTTTACTGTGTCCTTTCAAAATAAGACTGAAAAACCATACTTGTCTTTTGCATTTTTATGCACAAACTTGCAAAAAGGAAGTCAAGATGTGGAAAAACAGTCTGAAGTTTTGCTTTTGGTTGCCGTGGAAACAGCGTGATGCTGGCAGACATGAGACAAAGCTGCTTCCTGTTTGCGTTGCAGGTCAACCAGCTGGACTCCCAGTCGGCTCAGAACATCGTGGCGACGGGGACGCTGTTCGTGATGAAGAGCAGGCAGATGAAGGACGTGATGGTGGACCCACGCTTCAGGTCCAAAGACGTGGACAGCAGCAAAGGAGGACAGAAGACAGAGGATATTTTCGATAACGTGAGGCTCTTTTTTTCTGTCGTTTAGACAGCCTGAAGAACAGATGTTGGTTTTCCTTTTAGTTGGAGGAAAACACCAGAAGAGTCCTTTAACATTACGTCGTTTAGACTGGTGTTTGCTAGCTAGCAGGCTAGGTTTCATTTCCTGATGAATGGACACAGTTAGCCGTTAGCAATGAAACTCGAACACCAGCTGTCAACAGTTCTTGTCTCTGTTGCTGCATCACTTTGCGAGCGCTAGGCTAGCTCATGGTACAAATAACGACGACATTGTCAGAGATGCTGAGGTTGTGCCTCCTGTTCCTCCTCAGATTCAGACAGTCCAGTTGGTGATCGAGGAGGAAGGGTCCAAGATGTCCCCAGCAACCATCTCCAAGGTCCCAGGTACTTCCTACTCTCCGTCTACATCATCCTCCTCCTCCTCTACTACCTCCACCTCCTCCACGTCCTCTAAATCCATCACTGAGCTCGGAGGCGGCGGTGATTTCTTAGGAGGAGGACTCGACAGCACCAGCCACACATCCACCAAAAGTGTCTCCTGCACCAAGAGGATCAAGACAACCACCGTCCAAACTAAGGACGGTCCGGAGGAAAGGAGGGAGGAGGTGATGGAGGGAGGCCCAGAGTGCCAGGCCATGACAGACCTCTCCAGTGGAAGGATGAGCTCCATCTTCCCCAGCCTCACCTCCTCCTCCTCCTCCTTCTCCTCTGTGACCAAGACCGTCCACACCAGTGGCACCAAGGGAAGTCTCTTAGATACCAAAACTAGTTTGGGGGATCCGTTTGCCGACTTTGGCGCCGACCTCGGCGGGTTCTTGACAGCCACGGCGGATGACGACGTTCCTGATTTACACGCCCGGAGTGTGAAAACGACGCATACTGAGCGGCACAGCGATTATGTAGGAAAAGGTACAAAAGCATCAGACGTGGAGTAAAAATCTGCGCCGCCCTGAAGGGCACAGTCAGCTAGCCGGTGTGCGTTAGCATCAGCTAGCCTGCTAGCTAGCCTTATGCACCAAAAATAAGGAGTGAACGCAGTTATTGTTTATTACTGGAGCACATTCAGTAGGTAGTTTGGCTCTTTATGTAATTTAACTGAGTTTTTTTGTTAAAATATTCGAGAAACGAAGATTTTAGAGGGACTACAGGTGATCTTTTACATGTTGAATGAAGTCCAAATTGGCCCAACAAAAAAAAAAAACAGTCGCCTCCATTGATGCGTCTTTATCAGTGCAGCTAACCGGCGGACTGCGGTGTTCCCCTCTGTGTTCGCAGATTGTGTCGAAGCCCAGCAGAAGCACCTGAAAGGGGAAATGAACGGCCTGTTTAAGATCAAACCCGGCGGTGCAGATTCCACGCAGGTAGTAGAGGTTTATTGCCAGCAGGAGGGGCTGATGGGTGGGTGGTTGTTAGTCCAGCAGAGGGAGGGCGGAGCGCTCGGCTTCAACCGCACCTGGGCAGAGTACCGCGATGGGTTCGGCTCGGTGGATGTGAAGGGAAAGGGGGAGTTCTGGCTGGGCAACCAGAACCTCCACCTGCTGACCGACCAGGGCGAGACCATGCTCAAGGTGGAGCTGGAGGACTGGGAAGGGGGCGTGGCCAGCGCAGAGTACACCGTCAGGGTGGGACCGGAACAGGAAGCGTATCCGCTTCACGTGTCCGGGTACGCCGGGGATGCCGGGGACGCACTGGAGATGCCAAAGTCAGACATGGCGTCTTACCTGTCCCACAACGGGATGAAGTTCAGCACCTTCGACCGAGACAACGACCGCTGGGAGGAGAGCTGTGCCGAGTTGTTCGGCGGCGGCTGGTGGTACAACAACTGCCAGGCGGCCAACCTGAACGGGATTTATTACAAAGGCTGGTACGACCCGGAGAAAAACGAGCCATACGAGGTTGAAAACGGTGTGGTGTGGGCGACGTACAAACCGACCAATTACAGCCTAAGGAGCGTCAGGATGTTCGTCCGATCGACTGCTTTTTAAAACTCACTTCTGTGTGTAAAGACAAACAAACCTTCAGACTGTGGATCTGTTCGTGAATCATTCTGAGATTTCTACATCATGTCAAACAGCGTCGGCGTGTTTTTATTGACCTGTTTGTGTTCCTGAACTCTGGCCAGTCAATAAAGATCAGTGTTCACTCCATCTGCTGCTTCTGCTCGTTTCTTTCCAAATAATCAGCTTGTTTCAACACATTCATAAAACACACAAATATTTCAGTCATCTCCCCACAAATTTGATTCAAAGGTTTCAGTTTTACACAGTAAAAAAGAAATTTGACCTTTCATCAATAAATATCCACCTTAATCACTCTCACAAGTATCATTAACAAAGGGAAAAATCACTCACTTTAACTTATAAGTGTCTAAATGCTCGGAGTGACTGAAATCTACCAAGAAATAGCATGTAATTTCAAATTGAAAGCATCATGTTGACTCAAACTGCCTGCAGCATCAGTTCTATTTCATATTAAACAAAATGTTTGAAAATGATTTTTCTTTAATTTTATTCAGGAACCACTTGACTTCAGTTCAAATTTGTAATGAATGTAACTTGACAAAAATAACAAAATTCATCCCAACTTGGAAATAAGGCTTGCTGCTGCGTTATGTTCCATGATGATGATGGATAGAGACGGTCATCGTTTCAGTTTTATATTGTACTTTAATGTTCATTATTAAAGAAATCAGTGACTCATTAAACCTGATAAACCACAAGCTGAGGCTCCAGGGTAAAAACAACTGATTTTAACTCACTAAAAGTCACAAAGTAGAAGAAAGAATTTGTTAAATGTCGCTGAGCTTTAAACCCCAGCATAAAATTTGCTTCCATGTTGGATTTAATTTCAGTTCGGTCGCTGACCTCAGTCCTGTTTTGTTTGTTTCTCTATAGTTTGCGCGAGGCTGAAGCAGAAGCTGAACCAAGATGGCCGATGCAGCCAGACGTACAGGAAGCAGCGGTGTCGTGCGCCACTGGACGTCGCTTTGTGTTCGGACGATGATTGGGTGAGAAACGCCCAGAGCTGCACGACACGGTCCAGCCGATGAAAACATAAAAAAGTAAATGAGTCACCTTCAGCTTGAGCATGAAGATCAGTAGAAGGCTCAGGAGGCCGTTATCATCCATTAAATGTCTTCCAGTCCTGTCATCTTCTGCTTTATCTCATTATTATTTTACTGCAGTATTTTACTGTTCTTTTGTTCCTTGACAAATGCTTATTTTAACCCAGATTATCTTTTCCTAAACCTAACCAACCACTGATTTTCTTCCCCAAAAGGTTTCAAAGTGCCCGTCTGGCTGCAGGCTCCAGGGCTTGATCCGGCAAATGGAGAGCAAGGTGCACAGGAAACTGTGGGCGGTCTGTAAGATGGCAAAGATGTATGAAGAGGCAGCCGAGATATCCATGACGGCGATGGCGAACGTCTACAGCTCCAACCGGCGCGTCATCATCAGCAGACACAGTAGGGCTGAGTCTTTGTTCTGGTGTTTTAATATCATCATCATCATCATCATCATCATGTCTGTCATTATTTGTCTCCAGTGGACGAGCTGAGGTCCGTGGAAGAAGCCCAACGATTGGCCAGGAACCTCACGTCGCTACGGAAACGGTCGTCCCGGCTGTCGCTGCACCTGGAGAAGCTGCAGGGTGACGCCCAGAAACAGATGGAGGACTTGCACCGCACAGAGGTGACAGGATAATAAATCAGGGATAAATACATAAATATAAATAACAGCAATACAACAAACATATGAATACTGAGCCTGATGAATACGAATAAGTAAATACTGACATATTAAGTGGAAATATTGAGATGAATTAATATACATACAACAAATGAACATGCGTAATATCAGTCTAACAAATGTAACTACTCAGCCTGAATACTGATATAATAAGTAACTAATACTAACTAAATATTTACATGTTATGGGTTTATTTATTGAAACAGAAAGTGCAAATATTGAGATGTCATGCATGGAAATATAAATTATATCAATATATAAATGTAAATATGAAATAATAACAATATAACAAATATAAATACTGAAACTAATGGTAACTAAATATTGAGATGTTATATTTGGGAAATAGTGAGCTATAAGTGGCAATATTAAGATATTATCAGTCAAAAATATTGATTAGAAGCAGAATTACGGAAAGATGAACTTATTTTCAGCAGAATTACGGAAACACTAAGTGTAAATATTGAAATAATGCCTGACATGCATAATAAGGCATATTTATTTTTTTTAAACTTTTGAACAAAAATTATGCTATAAATGCATTCAACATACCATAATAAGGCATTTTTATGACTTTTTAGACATTTTAATTGTTTGACATTTTTTGACATTTTAGATATACTATAGTATGACTTTTTCATGACAATTTAGGACATGCTTTATGGCTTTATTACTACTTTTTTTTATGAAATCAGTCTTTGCACTATAATAAGTCTCTCTGATGACTCTTTTATTCCTTTTCTCAGCTGCTGTTCTGTCGTTTCATTGGTTTGTTCTAGAAGAAAAGACGTCCTCAGCAGTAATAAAATAGCAGTCACTGATGATTGTCTTCTTCTGCGATCAGGTGGACATTGACATGAAGCTTCGAACGTGTCGTGGGTCCTGCAGGACGGTGTTACCTTTCAATGTCGATCACCTTGGTTACCAAGCTCTTCGAGGCTCCGCCCAGCACATGAACCAGAAGAACCAGAGGAGGAAGTCTCCTCCTGAAGACCTCCCAATCATGAAGCTGCAGCCTGTGGACTATAAGACCATCCCAGCGGTCCAGACAGACCTGTTTGAGGACTTGGACCTGAACCAGGTGGTTCTGGAGGACCTGGACCGTGCAGAGCTGGACTGAGAGCAATTTGTTTCTGCTACTTAAACAAACACTGCTATGATTTCACCGACATGTTTTCACTGGTTCCAACATGAACATCAAAGAATAAAACCTCATTTTTTAGGTCTCTGAATATGGTAAATATTTAGAGAACTATTTCTCTGCCTCTGCATGTTGACACACTCTGGTCTCCTAAAATCAATATTATTTTTACACTTAAATATGTGAATATGTTTGTGTGTGTTATAACTGTTCCACATTGTATTCCATATCTGGACTGTATTCTATGATACCATATTATCTTTTTGACATCCCGCTGCACTATTATTACAATACTACACCCTATGTTATATCATGCTACTATTTATTATGATGTACTGTATATTCTACTTTTATTTAGACAGTACTGAGCATCATCACAGTACATATTATTCTGATTTACACACTTTACATAAATGCCAGTTTACACTTCATCTTTTACTTCTCTCTTTCATTTCATATTTCAGTCGTTTTCCCTGTTATTACCTCTTGTCAATGACTTTTTTCATTTTTTGACTTTTTCTACTTCATCAATGCGTTCAACATACCATAATAAGGCATTTTTATCACTTTTTAGACATTTTAATTTTTTGACATTTTTTTACTTTTTCGACATACTATAGTATGACTTTTTTTTTAGCAGGTGTTTTTTGACATCCAATAATTTGGCTTTTTTTAAAACATTTAAACACAAATTATGATATAAATCCATTCAACATACCATAATAAGACATTTTTATCACTTTTTGGACATTTTAACATTTTGACATTTTTTGACTTTTTCGACATACTATAGTATGACTTTTTTTTTAGGAGATGTTTTTTGACATCCAATAATTTGGCTTTTTAAATCATTTGAACCGAAATTATGCTATGAATCCATTCAACATACCATAATAATTAATTTTTATCGCTTTTTAGACATTTTAATTTTTTTTACATTTTTTGACTTTTTCGACATACTATAGTATGACTTTTTTTCAGGAGCTGTTTTTTGACATCCAATAATTTGATTTTTTTAAAAACTTAAGGTCGAAATTATGCTATGAATACATTCAACATACCATAATAAGGATTTTTTGTCACTTTTTAGACATTTTAATTTTTTGACATTTTTTGACTTTTTCAACATACTATAGAATGACTTTTTTTTTTAGGAGGTATTTTTTGACATCCAATAATTTGGCTTTTTTAAAACATTTAAACCGAAAATATACTATGAATACATTCAACATACCAGAATAAGGCATTTTCATCATTTTATAGACATTTTCATTTTTTGACATTTTTTGACTTATTCGACATACTATAGTATGACTTTTTTTGGGGGGGTATTTTTTGACATCCAATAATTTGGCTTTTTTCAAAACATTTAAACCGAAAATATGCTATACATACATTCAACATACCAGAATAAGGCATTTTCATCATTTTATAGACATTTTCAATTTTTGACATTTTTTGACTTTTTCAACATACTATAGTATGACTTTTTTTGGGGGGGGGGTATTTTTTGACATCCAATAATTTGGCTTTTTTAAAACATTTAAACCGAAATATGCTATACATACATTCAACATACCATGATAAGGTATTTTTATCACTTTTTAGACATTTTAATTTTTTTTTACATTTTTTGACATTTTTTCGACATACTATAGTATGACTTTCTTTGGGGTGGTATTTTTTGACATCCAATAATTTGACTTTTTTAAAACATTTAAACTGAAAATATGCTATAAATACATTCAACATACCATAATAACTATCTCTTATCACTTTATAGACATTTTAATTTTTTGACATTTTTTGACTTTTTTCGACATACTATAGGATGACTTTTTTTTCAAGAGCTTTTTTTTGACAACCAATAATTTGACTTTTTAAAAAACTTAAAATCGAAATTATGCTATGAATACATTCAACACAACATGATAACTATTTTTTATCACTTTATAGACATTTTAATTTTTTGACATTTTTTGACTTTTTTGACATACTATAATATGACTTTCTTTGGGGTGGTATTTTTTGACATCCAATAATTTGACTTTTTTAAAACATTTAAACTGAAAATATGCTATAAATACATTCAACATACCATAATAACTATCTCTTATCACTTTATAGACATTTTAATTTTTTGACATTTTTTGACTTTTTTCGACATACTATAGGATGACTTTTTTTTCAAGAGCTTTTTTTTGACAACCAATAATTTGACTTTTTAAAAAACTTAAAATCGAAATTATGCTATGAATACATTCAACACAACATGATAACTATTTTTTATCACTTTATAGACATTTTAATTTTTTGACATTTTTTGACTTTTTTGACATACTATAATATGACTTTTTTTTCGGGGGTATTTTTTGACATCCAGTAATTTGACTTTTTTAAAACATTTAAACCGAAAATATGCTATAAATACATTCAACATACTATAATAAGGCATTTTTATCAATTTATAGACATTTTCATTTTTTTACATTTTTTGACTTTTTCGACATACTATAGTATGACTTTTTTTTCAGGAGCTTTTTTTTGACATCCAATAATTTGACTTTTTTAAAAACTTAAAGTCGAAAATATGCTATAAATACATTCAACATACCATAATAAGGCATTTTTATCACTTTTTAGACATTTCAATTTTATGACATCCAATAATTTGGCTTTTTTAAAACATTTAAACCGAAAATATGCTATAACTACATTCAACATACAATAATAACTTTTTTTTTATCACTTTTTAGACATTTTAATTTTCTGACATTTTTTGACTTTTTCGACATACTATAGTATGACTTTTTTTGGGGGGTATTTTTTGACATCCAATAATTTGTTTTTTTTATAACATTTAAACCGAAATTATGCTATAAATACATTCAACATACCATAATAACTATTTTTTATCACTTTATAGACATTTTAATTTTTTGACATTTTTTTTTACTTTTTCGACATACTATAGTATGACTTTTTTTTCAGGAGCTTTTTTTTGACATCCAATAATTTGATTTTTTAAAACATTTAAACCGAAAATATGCTATGAATACATTCAACATACCATGATAAGTCATTTTTATTAACTTTTAGACATTTTAATTTTTTGACATTTTTTTTTTGACTTTTTCGACATACTATAGTATGACTTTTTTTCAGGAGCTTTTTTTTTGATATCCAATAATTTGGCTTTTTTAAAACATTTAAACACAAATTATGCTATAAATACATTCAACATACCATAATAACTATCTCTTATCACTTTATAGACATTTTAATTTTTTGACATTTTTTGACTTTTTCGACATGCTATAGTATGACTTTTTTTCAGGAGCTTTTTTTTTGACATCCAATAATTTGACTTGTTTTGAAACTTAAAGTCGAAATTATGCTATGAAGACATTCAACATACCATAATAAGGCATTTTTGTCATTTTTTAGACAGTTTAAGTTTTTTTTGACATTTTTTTTACTTTTTCGACATACTATAGTATGACTTTTTTTTAGGGGATTTTTTTTGACATCCAATAATTTGGCTTTTTTAAAACATTTAAACCGAAAATATGCTATAACTACATTCAACATACCATAATAACTATCTCTTATCACTTTATAGACATTTTAATTTTTTTTACATTTTTTTACTTTTTCGACATACTATAGTATGACTTTTTTGGGGGGTATTTTTTGCCATCCAATAATTTGGCTTTTTTAAAACATTTAAACCGAAAATATGCTATAAATACATTCAACATACCATAATAACTATTTTTCATCACTTTTTAGACATTTTAATTTTTGACATTTTTTTACTTTTTTGACATACTATAGTATGACTTTTTTTTCACGAGCTTTTTTTTGACATCCAATAATTTGACTTTTTTAAAAACTTAAAGTCAAAGTTATGCAATGAATACATTCAACATACAATAATAAGTCATTTTTATTAATTTTTAGACATTTTAATTATTTTGAGTTTTTTTGACTTTTTCGACATACTATAGTATGACTTTTTTTGGGGGGTATTTTTTGACATCCAATAATTTGGCTTTTTTAAAACATTTAAACTGAAAATATGCTATAACTACATTCAACATACCATAATAGCTATTTTTTTCACTTTATAGGCATTTTCATTTTTTGACATTTTTTTTTACTTTTTTGACATACTATAGTATGTCTTTTTTTTCAGGAGCTTTTTTTTGACATCCAATAATTTGACTTTTTTCAAACATTTAAACCGAAAATATGCTATGAATACATTCAACATACCATGATAAGTCATTTTTATTAATTTTCAGACATTTTAATTTTTTTTACATTTGTTGACTTTTTCGACATACTATAGTATGACTTTTTTTCAGGAGCTTTTTTTTGACATCCAATAATTTGACTTGTTTTAAAACTTAAAGTCGAAATTATGCTATGAATACATTCAACATACCATAATAAGGCATTTTTGTCATTTTTTAGACAGTTTAAGTTTTTTTTTGACATTTTTTGACTTTTTCGATATACTATAGTATGACCTTTTTTTCGGAGGTATTTTTTGACATCCAATAATTTGGCTTTTTTAAAACATTTAAACCGAAAATATGCTATAAATACATTCAACGTACCATAATAAGGCATTTTAATCACTTTTTAGACATTTTAATTTTTTGACATTTTTTGACGTTTTCGACATACTATAGTATGACTTTTTTTTCAGGAGCTTTTTTTTGACATCCAATAATTTGGCTTTTTTAAAACATTTAAACTGAAAATATGCTATAACTACATTCAACATACCATAATAACTATTTTTTATCACTTTATAGACATTTTAATTTTTTGACATTTTTTTGACTTTTTCGACATACTATAGTATGACTTTTTTTTCAGGAGCTGTTTTTTGACATCCAATAATTTGACTTTTTTCAAACATTTAAACCGAAAATATGTTATGAATACATTCAACATACCATGATAAGGTATTTTTATCACATTTTGGACATTTGAATTTTTTTTCCATTTTTTTGACTTTTTCGACATACTATAGTATGACTTTTTTTTCGGAGGTATTTTTTGACATCCAATAATTTGGCTTTTTTAAAACATTTAAACCGAAAATATGCTATGAATACATTCAACATACCATAATAAGGCATTTTAATCACTTTTTAGACATTTTAATTTTTTGACATTTTTTGACTTTTTCGACATACTATAGTATGACTTTTTTTTCAGGAGCTTTTTTTTGACATCCAATAAGTTGGCTTTTTTAAAACATTTAAACTGAAAATATGCTATAACTACATTCAACATACCATAATAACTATTTTTTATCACTTTATAGACATTTTAATTTTTTGACATTTTTTTGACTTTTTCAACATACTATAGTATGACTTTTTTTTCAGGAGCTGTTTTTTGACATCCAATAATTTGACTTTTTTAAAACATTTAAACCGAAATTATGCTATAAATACATTCAACATACCATAATAACTATTTTTTATCACTTTATAGACATTTTAATTTTTTGACATTTTTTTGACTTTTTCAACATACTATAGTATGACTTTTTTTTCAGGAGCTTTTTTTTGACATCCAATAATTTGACTTGTTTTAAAACTTAAAGTCGAAATTATGCAATGAATACATTCAACATACAATAATAAGTCATTTTTATTAATTTTTAGACATTTTAATTTGTTTGAGTTTTTTTGACTTTTTCGACATACTATAGTATGACTTTTTTTGGGGGGTATTTTTTGACATCCAATAATTTGGCTTTTTTAAAACATTTAAATTGAAAATATGCTATAACTACATTCAACACACCATAATAACTATTTTTTTTTCACTTTATAGGCATTTTAATTTTTTGACATTTTTTTGACTTTTTCTACATACTATAGTATGACTTTTTTTCAGGAGCTTTTTTTTGACGTCCAATAATTTGACTTTTTTAAAACATTTAAACCGAAAATATGCTATGAATACATTCAACATACCATGATAAGTCATTTTTATTAACTTTTAGACAGTTTAATTTTTTGACATTTTTTTGACTTTTTCGACATACTGTAGTATGACTTTTTTTTCACAAGCTTTTTTTGACATCCAATAATTTGACTTTTTTAAAAACTTAAAGTCGAAATTATGCTATGAATACATTCAACATACAATAATAAATCATTTTTATTAATTTTTAGAGATTTTAATTTTTTTACATTTGTTGACTTTTTCGACATACTATAGTATGACTTTTTTCTGGGGGGTATTTTTTGCCATCCAATAATTTGGCCTTTTAAAACATTTAAACTGAAATTATGCAATGAATACATTCAACATACCATAATAAGGCATTTTTATCACTTTTTAGACATTTTAATTTTTTGACATTTTTTGACTTTTTCGACATACTATAGTATGACTTTTTTTAAGGGGGTATTTTTTGACATCCAATAATTTGGCTTTTTTAAAATATTTAAACCGAAAATATGCTATGAATACATTCAATATACCATAATAAGGCATTTTAATCACTTTTTAGACGTTTTAATTTTTTGACATTTTTGGACTTTTTCAACATACTATAGTATGACTTTTTTTTTGGAGGTATTTTTTGACATCCAATAATTTGGCTTTTTTAAAACATTTAAAGCGAAAATATGCTATGAATACATTCAACATACCATAATAAGGCATTTTTATCACTTTTTAGACATTTTAATTTTTTGACATTTTTTTGACTTTTTCGACATACTGTAGTATGACTTTTTTTTCAGGAGCTGTTTTTGACATCCAATAATTTGACTTTTTTCAAACATTTAAACCGAAAATATGCTATGAATACATTCAACATACCATAATAAGGCATTTTAATCACTTTTTAGACATTTTAATTTTGTGACAT
Source organism: Synanceia verrucosa (assembly GCA_029721515.1). Taxonomy (NCBI): domain Eukaryota; kingdom Metazoa; phylum Chordata; class Actinopteri; order Perciformes; family Synanceiidae; genus Synanceia; species Synanceia verrucosa. The sequence continues at coordinate 1,410,300 of CM056569.1, forward strand.
TTTTTGACTTTTTCGACATACTATAGTATGACTTTTTTTTCGGAGGTATTTTTTGACATCCAATAATTTGGCTTTTTTAAAACATTTAAACCGAAAATATGCTATAAATACATTCAAGGTACCATAATAAGGCATTTTAATCACTTTTTAGACATTTTAATTTTTTGACATTTTTTGACTTTTTCGACATACTATAGTATGACTTTTTTTTCAGGAGCTTTTTTTTGACATCCAATAATTTGGCTTTTTTAAAACATTTAAACTGAAAATATGCTATAACTACATTCAACATACCATAATAACTATTTTTTATCACTATATAGACATTTTAATTTTTTGACATTTTTTTGACTTTTTCGACATACTATAGTATGACTTTTTTTCAGGAGCTGTTTTTTGACATCCAATAATTTGACTTTTTTCAAACATTTAAACCGAAAATATGTTATGAATACATTCAACATACCATGATAAGGTATTTTTATCACATTTTAGACATTTTAATTTTTTTTACATTGTTTGACTTTTTTCAACATACTATAGTATGACTTTTTTCAGGTTGGTATTTTTTGACATCCAATAATTTGGCTTTTTTTAAAACATTTAAACCGAAAATATGCTATAACCACATTCAACATACCTTAATAACTATTTTTTTTATCACTTTATAGACATTTTAATTTTTTGACATTTTTTGACTTTTTCGACATGCTATAGTATGACTTTTTTTCAGGAGCTTTTTTTTTGACATCCAATAATTTGACTTGTTTTGAAACTTAAAGTCGAAATTATGCTATGAATACATTCAACATACCATAATAAGGCATTTTTGTCATTTTTTAGACAGTTTAAGTTTTTTTTTTTACATTTTGTTACTTTTTCGACATACTATAGTATGACTTTTTTTTAGGGGATTTTTTTTGACATCCAATAATTTGGCTTTTTTAAAACATTTAAACCGAAAATATGCTATAACTACATTCAACATACCATAATAACTATCTCTTATCACTTTATAGACATTTTAATTTTTTTTACATTTTTTTACTTTTTCGACATATGACAGTATGACTTTTTTGGGGGGTATTTTTTGCCATCCAATAATTTGGCTTTTTTAAAACATTTAAACCGAAAATATGCTATAACTACATTCAACATACCATAATAACTATCTCTTATCACTTTATAGACATTTTAATTTTTGACATTTTTTTACTTTTTTGACATACTATAGTATGACTTTTTTTTCACGAGCTTTTTTTTGACATCCAATAATTTGACTTTTTTAAAAACTTAAAGTCAAAGTTATGCAATGAATACATTCAACATACAATAATAAGTCATTTTTATTAATTTTTAGACATTTTAATTATTTTGAGTTTTTTTGACTTTTTCGACATACTATAGTATGACTTTTTTTGGGGGGTATTTTTTGACATCCAATAATTTGGCTTTTTTAAAACATTTAAACTGAAAATATGCTATAACTACATTCAACATACCATAATAGCTATTTTTTTCACTTTATAGGCATTTTCATTTTTTGACATTTTTTTTTACTTTTTTGACATACTATAGTATGTCTTTTTTTTCAGGAGCTTTTTTTTGACATCCAATAATTTGACTTTTTTCAAACATTTAAACCGAAAATATGCTATGAATACATTCAACATACCATGATAAGTCATTTTTATTAATTTTCAGACATTTTAATTTTTTTTACATTTGTTGACTTTTTCGACATACTATAGTATGACTTTTTTTCAGGAGCTTTTTTTTGACATCCAATAATTTGACTTATTTTAAAACTTAAAGTCGAAATTATGCTATGAATACATTCAACATACCATAATAAGGCATTTTTGTCATTTTTTAGACAGTTTAAGTTTTTTTTTGACATTTTTTGACTTTTTCGATATACTATAGTATGACCTTTTTTTCGGAGGTATTTTTTGACATCCAATAATTTGGCTTTTTTAAAACATTTAAACCGAAAATATGCTATAAATACATTCAACGTACCATAATAAGGCATTTTAATCACTTTTTAGACATTTTAATTTTTTGACATTTTTGACGTTTTCGACATACTATAGTATGACTTTTTTTCAGGAGCTTTTTTGACATCCAATAATTTGGCTTTTTAAAACATTTAAACTGAAAATATGCTATAACTACATTCAACATACCATAATAACTATTTTTATCACTTTATAGACATTTTAATTTTTGACATTTTTTGACTTTTTCGACATACTATAGTATGACTTTTTTTTGAGGAGCTTTTTTTTTTAAATCCAATAATTTGACTTTTTTCAAACATTTAAACCGAAAATATGTTATGAATACATTCAACATACCATGATAAGGTATTTTTATCACATTTTGGACATTTTAATTTTTTTTCCATTTTTTGACTTTTTCGACATACTATAGTATGACTTTTTTTTCGGAGGTATTTTTTGACATCCAATAATTTGGCTTTTTTAAAACATTTAAACCGAAAATATGCTATGAATACATTCAACATACCATAATAAGGCATTTTAATCACTTTTTAGACATTTTAATTTTTTGACATTTTTTGACTTTTTCGACATACTATAGTATGACTTTTTTTTCAGGAGCTTTTTTTTGACATCCAATAAGTTGGCTTTTTTAAAACATTTAAACTGAAAATATGCTATAACTACATTCAACATACCATAATAACTATTTTTTATCACTTTATAGACATTTTAATTTTTTGACATTTTTTTGACTTTTTCAACATACTATAGTATGACTTTTTTTTCAGGAGCTGTTTTTTGACATCCAATAATTTGACTTTTTTAAAACATTTAAACCGAAATTATGCTATAAATACATTCAACATACCATAATAACTATTTTTTATCACTTTATAGACATTTTAATTTTTTGACATTTTTTTGACTTTTTCAACATACTATAGTATGACTTTTTTTTCAGGAGCTTTTTTTTGACATCCAATAATTTGACTTGTTTTAAAACTTAAAGTCGAAATTATGCAATGAATACATTCAACATACAATAATCAGTCATTTTTATTAATTTTTAGACATTTTAATTATTTTGAGTTTTTTTGACTTTTTCGACATACTATAGTATGACTTTTTTTGGGGGGTATTTTTTGACATCCAATAATTTGGCTTTTTTAAAACATTTAAATTGAAAATATGCTATAACTACATTCAACACACCATAATAACTTTTTTTTTTCACTTTATAGGCATTTTAATTTTTTGACATTTTTTTGACTTTTTCTACATACTATAGTATGACTTTTTTTCAGGAGCTTTTTTTTGACGTCCAATAATTTGACTTTTTTAAAACATTTAAACCGAAAATATGCTATGAATACATTCAACATACCATGATAAGTCATTTTTATTAACTTTTAGACAGTTTAATTTTTTGACATTTTTTGACTTTTTCGACATACTATAGTATGACTTTTTTTTCAGGAGCTTTTTTTTGACATCCAATAATTTGACTTTTTTTAAAAACTTAAAGTCGAAATTATGCAATGAATACATTCAACATACAATAATAAATCATTTTTATTAATTTTTAGAGATTTTAATTTTTTTTACATTTGTTGACTTTTTCGACATACTATAGTATGACTTTTTTCTGGGGGGTATTTTTTGCCATCCAATAATTTGGCCTTTTTAAAACATTTAAACTGAAATTATGCAATGAATACATTCAACATACCATAATAAGGCATTTTTATCACTTTTTAGACATTTTAATTTTTTGACATTTTTTGACTTTTTCGACATACTATAGTATGACTTTTTTTAAGGGGGTATTTTTTGACATCCAATAATTTGGCTTTTTTAAAATATTTAAACCGAAAATATGCTATGAATACATTCAATATACCATAATAAGGCATTTTAATCACTTTTTAGACGTTTTAATTTTTTGACATTTTTGGACTTTTTCAACATACTATAGTATGACTTTTTTTTTGGAGGTATTTTTTGACATCCAATAATTTGGCTTTTTTAAAACATTTAAAGCGAAAATATGCTATGAATACATTCAACATACCATAATAAGGCATTTTTATCACTTTTTAGACATTTTAATTTTGACATTTTTGACTTTTTCGACATACTGTAGTATGACTTTTTCAGGAGCTGTTTTGACATCCAATAATTTGACTTTTTTCAAACATTTAAACCGAAAATATGCTATGAATACATTCAACATACCATAATAAGGCATTTTAATCACTTTTTAGACATTTTAATTTTGTGACATTTTTGACTTTTTCGACATACTATAGTATGACTTTTTTCGGAGGTATTTTTGACATCCAATAATTTGGCTTTTTAAAACATTTAAACCGAAAATATGCTATAAATACATTCAACATACCATAATAAGGCATTTTAACCACTTTTTAGACATTTTAATTTTTGACATTTTTGACTTTTTCGACATACTATAGTATGACTTTTTCAGGAGCTTTTTTGACATCCAATAATTTGGCTTTTTAAAACATTTAAACTGAAAATATGCTATAACTACATTCAACATACCATAATAACTATTTTTATCACTATATAGACATTTTAATTTTTGACATTTTTGACTTTTTCGACATACTATAGTATGACTTTTTTTCAGGAGCTGTTTTTTGACATCCAATAATTTGACTTTTTTCAAACATTTAAACCGAAAATATGTTATGAATACATTCAACATACCATGATAAGGTATTTTTATCACATTTTAGACATTTTAATTTTTTTTACATTGTTTGACTTTTTTCAACATACTATAGTATGACTTTTTTCAGCTTGGTATTTTTTGACATCCAATAATTTGGCTTTTTTTAAAACATTTAAACCGAAAATATGCTATAACCACATTCAACATACCTTAATAACTATTTTTTTTATCACTTTATAGACATTTTAATTTTTTGACATTTTTTGACTTTTTCGACATGCTATAGTATGACTTTTTTTCAGGAGCTTTTTTTTTGACATCCAATAATTTGACTTGTTTTGAAACTTAAAGTCGAAATTATGCTATGAATACATTCAACATACCATAATAAGGCATTTTGTCATTTTTAGACAGTTTAAGTTTTTTTACATTTTTTACTTTTTCGACATACTATAGTATGACTTTTTTTAAGGGGATTTTTGACATCCAATAATTTGGCTTTTTTAAAACATTTAACCCGAAAATATGCTATTACTACATTCAACATACCATAATAACTATCTCTAATCACTTTATAGACATTTTAATTTTTTTACATTTTTTACTTTTTCGACATATGACAGTATGACTTTTTTGGGGGGTATTTTTTGCCATCCAATAATTTGGCTTTTTTAAAACATTTAAACCGAAAATATGCTATAAATACATTCAACATACCATAATAACTATTTTTCATCACTTTTTAGACATTTTAATTTTTGACATTTTTACTTTTTGACATACTATAGTATGACTTTTTCACGAGCTTTTTTGACATCCAATAATTTGACTTTTTAAAAACTTAAAGTCAAAGTTATGCAATGAAAACATACAACATACAATAATAAGTCATTTTTATTAATTTTTAGACATTTTAATTATTTTGAGTTTTTTTGACTTTTTCGACATACTATAGTATGACTTTTTTGGGGGGTATTTTTTGACATCCAATAATTTGGCTTTTTTAAAACATTTAAACTGAAAATATGCTATAACTACATTCAACATACCATAATAGCTATTTTTTTCACTTTATAGGCATTTTCATTTTTTGACATTTTTTTTTGACTTTTTTGACATACTATAGTATGTGTTTTTTTTCAGGAGCTTTTTTTTGACATCCAATAATTTGACTTTTTTCAAACATTTAAACCGAAAATATGCTATGAATACATTCAACATACCATGATAAGTCATTTTTATTAATTTTCAGACATTTTAATTTTTTTTACATTTGTTGACTTTTTCGACATACTATAGTATGACTTTTTTTCAGGAGCTTTTTTTTGACATCCAATAATTTGACTTGTTTTAAAACTTAAAGTCGAAATTATGCTATGAATACATTCAACATACCATAATAAGGCATTTTGTCATTTTTAGACAGTTTAAGTTTTTTTGACATTTTTGACTTTTTCGATATACTATAGTATGACCTTTTTTTGAGGTATTTTTGACATCCAATAATTTGGCTTTTTAAAACATTTAAACCGAAAATATGCTATAAATACATTCAACGTACCATAATAAGGCATTTTAATCACTTTTTAGACATTTTAATTTTTGACATTTTTGACTTTTCGACATACTATAGTATGACTTTTTTCAGGAGCTTTTTTGACATCCAATAATTTGGCTTTTTAAAACATTTAAACTGAAAATATGCTATAACTACATTCAACATACCATAATAACTATTTTTATCACTTTATAGACATTTTAATTTTTGACATTTTTACTTTTCGACATACTATAGTATGACTTTTTTTTCAGGAGCTGTTTTTTGACATCCAATAATTTGACTTTTTTCAAACATTTAAACCGAAAATATGTTATGAATACATTCAACATACCATGATAAGGTATTTTTATCACATTTTAGACGTTTTAATTTTTTTACATTGTTTGACTTTTTTCGACATACTATAGTATGACTTTTTTTGGGGGATATTTTTTGACATCCAATAATTTGGCTTTTTTAAAACATTTAAACCGAAAATATGCTATAAATACATTCAACATACCATAATAAGGCATTTTTTATCACTTTTTAGACATTTAAATTTTTTGACATTTTTTGACTTTTTCGACATACTATAGTTTGACTTTTTTTTCACAAGCTTTTTTTGACATCCAATAATTTGACTTTTTTAAAAACTTAAAGTCGAAATTATGCTATGAATACATTCAACATACCATAATAAGGCATTTTTATCACTTTGTAGATATTTTAATTTTTTTACATTTTTTGACTTTTTCGACATACTATAGTATGACTTTTTTTGGGGTGGTATTTTTTGACATCCAATAATTTGGCTTTTTTAAAACATTTAAACCGAAAATATGCTATAAATACATTCAACATACCATAATAAGGCATTTTTATCACTTTGTAGATATTTTAATTTTTTTACATTTTTTGACTTTTTCGACATACTATAGTATGACTTTTTTTGGGGTGGTATTTTTTGACATCCAATAATTTGGCTTTTTTAAAACATTTAAACCGAAAATATGCTATAAATACATTCAACATACCATAATAAGGCATTTTTATCACTTTTTAGACATTTAAATTTTTTGACATTTTTTGACTTTTTCGACATACTATAGTTTGACTTTTTTTTCACGAGCTTTTTTTGACATCCAATAATTTGACTTTTTTAAAAACTTAAAGTCGAAATTATGATATGAATACATTCAACATACCATAATAAGGCATTTTTATCACTTTGTAGATATTTTAATTTTTTGACATTTTTTGACTTTTTCGACATACTATAGTATGACTTTTTTTGGGGTGGTATTTTTTGACATCCAATAATTTGGCTTTTTTAAAACATTTAAACCGAAAATATGCTATAAATACATTCAACACACTGTAATAAGGCATTTTTTTTTTATCACTTTTAGACATTTTAATTTTTTGACATTTTTTGACTTTTTCGACATACTATAGTATGACTTTTTTTTTTAGGAGGTATTTTTTGACATCCAATTATTTGGCTTTTTTAAATCATTTAAACCGAAAATATGCTATAAATACATTCAACATACCATAATAACTATCTCTTATCACTTCATAGACATTTTAATTTTTTGACATTTCATTACTTTTTTCAACATACTAAAGTATGACTTCTTTTCAGGAGCTTTTTTTTGACATCCAATAGTTTCACTTTTTAAAAACTTAAAGTCGAAATCATGCTATGAATACATTCAACAAACGATAATAAGGCATTTTTATCACTTTATCGACATTTTAATTTTTTGACATTTTTTTGACTTTTTCAACATACTATAGTAAGACTTTTTTTGGGGTTTCTTTGACATCAAATAATTTGGCTTTTTTAAAAACTTAAAGTCGAAATTATGCTATGAATACATTCAACATACCAAAATAAGGCATTTTTATCACTTTTTAGACAATTTTAATGTTTTGACATTTTCTGACTTTTTCGACATACTATAGTATGACTTTTTTTTCAGGGGTATTTTTTGACATCCAATAATTTGGCTCTTTTTAAAACATTTAAACCTAAAATATGCTATAAATAGAGTCAACATACCATAATAATTATTTTTTATCACTTTATAGACATTTTAATTTTTTGACTTTTTCGACATACTATAGTATGACTTTTTTTTCAGGGGTATTTTTTGACATCCAATAATTTGGCTTTTTTAAAACATTTAAACCGAAAATATGCTATGAATACATTCAACATACCATAATAAGGCATTTTTATCACTTCATAGACTTTTTTATTTTTTGACATTTTTTGACTTTTTTGACATACTATAGTATGACTTTTTTGAGGAGCTTTTTTTTGACATTCAATAATTTGACTTTTTTAAAAACTTAAAGTTGAAATCATGCTATGAATACATTCAACATACCATACTAAGGCAGTTTTATCACTTTTTAGACATTCTAATTTTTTTTTAAATATTTTTGATTTTTTCGACATACTATAGTATGACTTTTTTTTCTGGGGTATTTTTTGACATCCAATAATTTGGCTCTTTTTAAAACATTTAAACCTAAAATATGCTATAAATACAGTCAACATACCATAATAATTATTTTTTATCACTTTATAGACATTTTAATTTTTTGACTTTTTCGACATACTATAGTATGACTTCTTTTTTAGGAGATATTTTTTGACATTCAATAATTTGGCTTTTTTAAAACATTTAAACCGAAAATGTGCTAATTATACATTCAACATACCATAATAAGTCATTTTTATCACTTTATAGACATTTTAATTTTTGGACATTTTTTGACTTTATCGACATACTATAGTATAACTTTTTTTTTTAGGGGGTATTTTTTGACATCTAATAATTTGGCTTTTTTAAAACATTTAAACCGAAAATATGCTATGAATACATTCAACATACCATAATAAGTCATTTTTATCATTTTTTAGACATTTTAATTTTTTTTACATTTGTTGACTTTTTCGACATACTATAGTATGACTTTTTTTCGGGGGTATTTTTTCACATCCAATTTAAACCAAAAATGTGCAATGAATACATCCAACATACCATAATAAGGCCTTTTTTTTCACTAGCTCCTGAGAAAAAGTCATACTATAGTATGTCGAAAAAGTCAAAAAATGTCAAAAAATTAACACGTCTAAAAAGTGATAAAAATGCCTTATTATTGTATGTTGAATGTATTCATAGCATAATTTCGACTTTAACTTTGTAAAAACGTCAAATTATCGGATGTCAAAAAAAAGCTCCTGAAAAAAAAGTCATAATATAGTATGTCGAAAAAGTCAAAAAATGTCAAAAAATGAAAATGTCCGTAGAGTGATAAAAAATAGTTATTATGGTATGTTGAATGTATTTATAGCATATTTTCGATTTAAATGTTTTAAAAAAGCCAAATTATTGGATGTCAAAAAAAGCTCCTGAAAAAAAAGTCATACTATAGTATGTCGAAAATGTCAAAAAATGTCTAAAAATTAAAATGTCTAAAAAGTGATAGAAATGCCTTATTATGGAATGTTGAATGTATTTATAGCATAATTTCAGTTTAAATGTTTTAAAAAGCGAAATTATTGGATGTCAAAAATAGCTCCTGAAAAAAAAGTCATACTATAGTATGTCGAAAAAGTCAAAAAATGTCAAAAAAATTGAAATGTCTAAAAAGTTATAAAAATGCCTTATTATGGTATGTTGAATGTATTTATAGCATAATTTCGCTTTTAGTGTTATAAAAAAGCCAAATTATTGGATGTCAAAAAATACCCCTAAAAAAAAAAGTCATACTATAGTATGTCGAAAAAGTCAAAAAATGTCAAAAAATTAAAATGTCTAAAAAGTGATAAAAAATAGTTATTATGGTATGTTGAATGTGTTTATAGCATATTTTCAGTTTAACTATTTTAAAAAAGCCAAATTTTTGGATGTCAAAAAATACCCCAAAAAAAAGTCATACTATAGTATGTCGAAAAAGTCAAAAAATGTCAAAAAATTTAAATGTCTAAAAAGTGATAAAAATGCCTTATTATGCTATGGTGAATGTATTCATTGCATATTTTCGGTTTAAATGTTTTAAAAAAAGCCAACTTATTGGATGTCTAAAAATACCCCCTAAAAAAAGTCATACTAAAGTATGTCGAAAAAGTCAAAATATGTAAAAAAATTAAAATGTCTATAGAGTGATAAAAAATAGTTAATATGGTATGTTGAATGTATTCATTGCATATTTTCGGTTTAAATGTTTTAAAAAAGCCAAATTATTGGATGTCAAAAAAGAACTCCTGAAAAAAAGTCATACTATAGTATGTTGAAAAAATCAAAAAATTAAAATGTCTAAAAAGTGATAAAATGTCTTATTAGGGTGTGTTGAATGTATTCATATCATAAGTTCGACTTTAAGTTTTTAAAAAAGTCAAATTATTGAATGTCAAAAAATACCTCCTAAAAAAAAAGTCATACTATAGTATGTCGAAAACGTCAAAAAATGTCAAAAAATTAAAATGTCTAAAAAGTGATAAAATGTCTTATTAGGGTATGTTGAATGTATTGATATCATAAGTTCGACTTTAAATTTTTAAAAAAGTCAAATTATTGGATGTTAAAAAAAAGCTCCTAAAAAAAAGTCATACTATAGTATGTCGAAAAAGTCAAAAAATGTCAAAAAATTAAAATGTCTGAAAAGTGATAAAATGTCTTATTAGGGTATGTTGAATGTATTCATATCATAAGTTCGACTTTAAATTTTTAAAAAAGTCAAATTATTGGATGTTAAAAAAAAGCTCCTAAAAAAAGTCATACTATAGTATGTCGAAAAAGTAAAAAAATGTCAAAAAATTAAAATGTCTAAAAAGTGATAAAAATGCCTTATTATGGTATGTTGAATGGATTTATAGCATAATTTCGACTTTAAGTTTTTAAAAAAGTCAAATTATTGGATGTCAAAAAAAAGCTCCTGAAAAAAGTCATACTATAGTATGTCGAAAAAGTCAAAAAATGTCACAAAATTAAAACGTCTAAAAAGTGATAAAATGTCTTATTAGGGTATGTTGAAGGTATTCATATCATAAATTCGACTTTAAATTTTTAAAGAAGTCAAATTATTGGATGTCAAAAAATACCTCCTAAAAAAAAAGTCATACTATAGTATGTCGAAAAAGTCAAAAAATGTCAAAAAATTAAAACGTCTAAAAAGTGATAAAATGTCTTATTAGGGTATGTTGAAGGTATTCATATCATAAATTCGACTTTAAGTTTTTAAAAAAGTCACATTATTGGATGTTAAAAAAAAGCTCCTGAAAAAAAAGTCATACTATAGTATGTAGAAAAAGTCAAAAAATGTGAAAAAATTAAAATGTCTATAAAGTGATAAAAAATAGCTATTATGGTATGTTGAATGTATTCATAGCATAATTGTGACTTTAAGTTTTAAAAAAATTCAAATTATTGGATGTTAAAAAAAAGCTCCTGAAAAAAAAGTCATACTATAGTATGTCGAAAAAGTCAAAAAATGTCAACAAATTAAAATGTCTAAAAAGTGATAAAAATGCTTTATTATGGTATGTTGAATGTATTCATAGCATAATTTCGACTTTAAGTTTTTAAAAAAGTCAAATTATTGGATGTGAAAAAAAAGCTCCTGAAAAAAAAGTCATACTATAGTATGTCGAAAAAGTCAAAAAATGTAAAAAAATTAAAATGTCTAAAAAGTGATAAAAATGCCTTATTACGGTGTGTTGAATGTATTTATAGCATATTCTCGGTTTAAATGTTTTAAAAAAGCCAAATCATTAGATGTCAAAAAATATCCAAGTCAAAAAATGTCAAAAAATTAAAATGTCTAAAAAGTGATTAAAATGCCTTATTATGGTGTGTTGAATGTATTCATAGCATAATTTCGGTTTAAATGTTTTAAAAAGGCCAACTTATTGGTTGTCAAAAAATACCTCGTGAAAAAAAGGCATACTATAGTATGTCGAAAAAGTCAAAAAATGTCAAAAAATTGAAATGTCTAAAAAGTGATAAAAATGCCTTATTATGGTATGTTGAATGTATTCATAGCATATTTTCGGTTTAAATGTTTAAAAAAAGCCAAATTATTGGATGTCAAAAAAAACCTCCTAAAAACAAAAGTCATACTATAGTATGTCGAAAAACTGAAAAAATGTCAAAAATTTAAACTGTCGAAAAAGTGATAAAAATGCCTTATTATGGTATGTTGAATGTATTCATAGCATAAATTCGACTTTAAGTTTTTAAAAAAAGTCAAATTATTGGATGTCAAAAAAAAGCTCCTGAAAAAAAAGTCATACTATAGTAAGTCGAAAAAGTAAAAAAAATGTCAAAAACTTAAAATGTCTAAAAAGTGATAAAAATGCCTTATTATGGTATGTTGAATGTAGTTATAGCATAATAAAAATGCCTTATTATGGGATGTTGAATGTATTCATAGCATAATTTCGAGTTTAAGTTTTTAAAAAAAGTCAAATTATTAGATGTCAAAAAAAAGCTCCTGAAAAAAAAGTCATACTATAGTATGTCGAAAAAGTCAAAAAATGTCAAAAAATTAAAATGTCTAAAAAGTGATAAAAAATAGTTATTATGGCATGTTGAATGTGTTTATAGCATATTTTCGGTTTAACTGTTTTAAAAAAGCCAAATTATTGGATGTCAAAAAATACCCCCCCAAAAAAAAGTCATACATGTCGAAAAAGTCAAAATATGTAAAAAAAATTAAAATGTCTATAGAGTGATAAAAAATAGTTATTATGGTATGTTGAATGTATTTATAGCATATTTTCGGTTTAAATGTTTTAAACAAAAACAAATTATTGGATGTCAATAAATACAATCCCAAAAAAAAGTCATACTATAGTATGTCGAAAAAGTCAAAAAATGTCAAAAAATTTTAATGTCTAAAAAGTGATAAAAATGCCTTATTATGCTATGATGAATGTATTAATTGCATGTTTTCGGTTTAACTGTTTGAAAAAAGCCAAATTATTGGATGTCAAAAAATACCCCCTAAAAAAAAGTCATACTAAAGGATGTCGAAAAAGTCAAAATATGTAAAAAAATTAAAATGTCTATAGAGTGATAAAAAATAGTTATTATGATATGTTGAATATAGTTATAGCATAATTTCGACTTTAAGTTTTTAAAAAAGTCAAATTATTGGATGTCAAAAAAAAGCTCCTGAAAAAAAAGTCATACTATAGTATGTTGAAAAAGTCAAAAATGTCAAAAAATTACAATGTCTATAGAGTGATAAAAATAGTTATTATGATATGTTGAATGTATTTATAGCATAATTTTCGGTTTAAATGATTTAAAAAAGCCAAATTATTGGATGTCAAAAAACACCTCCTAAAAAAAAAAGTCATACTATAGTACGTCGAAAAAGTCAAAAAATGTCAAAAAATTAAAATGTCTAAAAAGTGATAAAAATGCCTTATTATGGTATGTTGAATGGATTTATAGCATAATTTGTTTTTAAATGTTTTACGAAAGCCAAATTATAGGATGTCAAAAAATAGCTCCTGAAAAAAAAGTCATACTATAGTATGTCGAAAAAGTAAAAAAATGTCAAAAAATTAAAGTGTCTATAGAGTGATAAAAAATAGTTATTATGGTATGGTGAATGTATTTATAGCATATTTTCGGTTTAAATGTTTTAAAAAAGCCAAACTATTGGATGTCAAAACATACCCCCCCAAAAAAAAGTCATACTATAGTATGTCGAAAAAGTCAAAATATGTCAAAAAATTTAAATGTCTATAAAGTGATAAAAAATAGTTATTATGGTATGTTGAATGTATTTATAGCATATTTTCAGTTTAACTGTTTGAAAAAAGCCAAATTATTTGATGTCAAAAAATACCCCCCCAAAAAAAAAGTCATACTTTGGTATGTTGAAAAAGTCAAAAAATGTCAAAAAATTAAAATGTCTAAAAAGTGATAAAAAATACTTATTATGGTATGTTGAATGTATTTATAGCATATTTTCGGTTTAAATGTTTTAAACAAAAACAAATTATTGGATGTCAAAAAATACCCCCCCAAAAAAAAGTCATACTATAGTATGTCGAAAAAGTCAAAATATGTCAAAAAATTAAAATGTCTATAGAGTGATAAAAAATAGTTATTATGGTATGTTGAATGTATATACAGCATATTTTCGGTTTAAATGTTTAAAAAAGCCAAATTATTTGATGTCAAAAAATACCCCCCCAAAAAAAAATCATACTATAGTATGTCGAAAAAGTAAAAAAAAATGTCAAAAAGTTAAAATGTCTAAAAAGTGATAAAAATGCCTTATTATGGTAAGTTGAATGTATTTATGGCATATTTTCGGTTTAAATGTTTTAAAAAAGCCAAATTATTGGATGTCAAAAAATACTTCCTAAAAAAAAAGTCATACTATAGAATGTCGAAAAAGTCAAAATGTCAAAACATAAAATGTCTATAAAGTGATAAAAATGCCTTATTATGGTATGTTGAATGGATTTATAGCATAATTTGTTTTTAAATGTTTTACGAAAGCCAAATTATAGGATGTCAAAAAATAGCTCCTGAAAAAAAGTCATACTATAGTATGTCGAAAAAGTCAAAATATGTCAAAAAATTAAAATGTCTAAAAAGTGATAAAAATGCCTTATTATGGTATGTTGAATGTATTCATAGCATAATTTCGACTTTAAGTTTTTAAAAAAGTCAAATTATTTGATGTAAAAAAAAAAGCTCCTGAAAAAAAAGTCATACTACAGTATGTCGAAAAAGTCAAAAAATGTCAAAAAATTAAAATGTCTAAAAAGTGATAAAAATGCCTTATTATGGTATGTTGAATGTATTCATAGCATATATTCGGTTTAAATGTTTTAAAAAAGCCAACTAAATTGGATGTCAAAAAATATCCCAGAAAAAAAAAGTCATACTATAGTATGTCAAAAAAGTCAAAAATGTCAAAAAATTAAAATGTCTAAAAAGTGATAAAAATGTATTATTATGGTATGTTGAATGGATTTATAGCATAATTTGTGTTTAAATGTTTTAAGAAAGCCAAATTATAGGATGTCAAAAAATAGCTCCTGAAAAAAAAGTCATACTATAGTATGTCGAAAAAGTCAAAAAATGTCAAAAAATTAAAATGTCTATAGAGTGATAAAAAATAGTTATTATGATATTTTGAATGTATTTATAGCATATTTTCGGTTTAAATGTTTTAAAAAAGCCAAATTATTGGATGTCAAAAAATACTTCCTAAAAAAAAAGTCATACTATAGAATGTCGAAAAAGTCAAAAAATGTAAAACATTAAAATGTCTAAAAGGTGATAAAAATGCCTTATTATGGTATGTTGAATGTATTTATAGCATAATTTCAGTTTAAATGTTTAAAAAAGCCAAATTATTGGAAGTCGAAAAATAGCTCCTGAAAAAAAAAGTCATACTATAGTATGTCGAAAAAGTAAAAAAATGCCAAAAAATTAAAATGTCGAAAAAGTGATAAAAATGTCTTATTATGGTATGTTGAATGTATTCATGGCATAATTTCAGTTTAAATGTTTTAAAAAAGCCAAATAATTGGAAGTCGAAAAATAGCTCCTGAAAAAAAAAGTCATACTATAGTATGTCGAAAAAGTCAAAACATGTCAAAATATAAAAATGTCTATAAAGTTATAAAAAATAGTTATTATGGTATGTTGAATGTATTCATAGCATAATTTCAGTTTAAATGTTTTAAAAAAGCCAAATTATTGAATGTCAAAAAATACCCCCCCAAAAAAAAGTCATACTATAGTATGTCGAAGAAGTCAAAAAATGTCAAAAAATTAAAATGTCTAAAAAGTGATAAAAATGCCTTATTATGGTATGTTGAATGTATTTATAGCATATTTTCGGTTTAAATGTTTTAAAAAAGCCAAATTATTGGATGTCAAAAAAAAAGCTCCTGAAAAAAAAGTCATACTATAGTATGTCGAAAAAGTCAAAAAATGTCAAAATATAAAAATGTCTATAAAGTTATAAAAAATAGTTATTATGGTATGTTGAATGTATTTATAGCATATTTTCGGTTTAAATGTTTTAAAAAAGCCAACTAAATTGGATGTCAAAAAATACCGCCTAAAAAAAAAGTCATACTATAGTATGTCAAAAAAGTCAAAAAATGTCAAAAAATTAAAATATCTATAAAGTGATAAAAAATTCCTTATTATGGTATGTTGAATGTATTTATAGCATATTTTCGGTTTAAATGTTTTAAAAAAGCCAAATTATTGGATGTCAAAAAATACCGCCTAAAAAAAAAGTCATACTATAGTATGTCGAAAAAGTCAAAAAATGTCAAAAAATTAAAATGTCTATAAAGTGATAAAAATGCCTTATTATGGTATGTTCAATGTATTCATAGCATAATTTCGACTTTAAGTTTGTAAAAAAGTCAAATTATTGGATGTCAAAAAATACCTCCCCAAAAAAAAGTCATACTATAGTATGTCAAAAAAGTCAAAAAATGTCAAAAAATTAAAATGTCTATAAAGTGATAAAAAATAGTTATTACGGTATGTTGAATGTATTTATAGCATATTTTCGGTTTAACTGTTTGAAAAAAGCCAAATTATTGGATGTCAAAAATACCCCAGAAAAAAGTCATACTATAGTATGTCGAAAAAGTCAAAAATGTCAAAAATTAAAATGTCTATAAAGTGATAAAAAATAGTTATTATGGTATGTTGAATGTATTTATAGCATATTTTCAGTTTAAATGTTTTAAAAAGCCAAATTATTGGATGTCAAAAATACTTCCTAAAAGTCATACTACAGAATGTCGAAAAAGTCAAAAAATATAAAACATTAAAATGTCTAAAAGGTGATAAAAATGCCTTATTATGGTATGTTGAATGTATTCATAGCATAATTTCAACTTTAAGTTTTTAAAAAAGTCAAATTATTGGATGTCAAAAAAAAGCTCCTGAAAAAAAAGTCATACTATAGTATGTCGAAAAAGTCAAAAAATGTCAAAAAATTAAATGTCTATAGAGTGATAAAAAATAGTTATTATGATATTTTGAATGTATTTATAGCATATTTTCGGTTTAAATGTTTTAAAAAAGCCAAATTATTGGATGTCAAAAAATACTTCCTAAAAAAAAAGTCATACTATAGAATGTCGAAAAAGTCAAAAAATGTAAAACATTAAAATGTCTAAAAGGTGATAAAAATGCCTTATTATGGTATGTTGAATGTATTTATAGCATAATTTCAGTTTAAATGTTTAAAAAAGCCAAATTATTGGAAGTCGAAAAATAGCTCCTGAAAAAAAAAGTCATACTATAGTATGTCGAAAAAGTAAAAAAATGCCAAAAAATTAAAATGTCGAAAAAGTGATAAAAATGTCTTATTATGGTATGTTGAATGTATTCATGGCATATTTTCAGTTTAAATGTTTTAAAAAACCCATCTTATTGGATGTCAAAAAATAGCTCCTGAAAAAAAAAGTCATACTATAGTATGTCGGAAAAAGTCAAAACATGTCAAAATATAAAAATGTCTATAAAGTTATAAAAAATAGTTATTATGGTATGTTGAATGTATTCATAGCATAATTTCAGTTTAAATGTTTTAAAAAAGCCAAATTATTGAATGTCAAAAAATACCCCCCCAAAAAAAAGTCATACTATAGTATGTCGAAGAAGTCAAAAATGTCAAAAATTAAAATGTCTAAAAAGTGATAAAAATGCCTTATTATGGTATGTTGAATGTATTTATAGCATATTTTTGGTTTAAATGTTTTAAAAAAGACAAATTATTGGATGTCAAAAAAAAAGCTCCTGAAAAAAAAGTCATACTATAGTATGTCGAAAAAGTCAAAAAATGTCAAAATATAAAAATGTCTATAAAGTTATAAAAATAGTTATTATGGTATGTTGAATGTATTTATAGCATATTTTCGGTTTAAATGTTTTAAAAAGCCAACTAAATTGGATGTCAAAAATACCGCCTAAAAAAAAAGTCATACTATAGTATGTCAAAAAAGTCAAAAAATGTCAAAAAATTAAAATATCTATAAAGTGATAAAAAATTCCTTATTATGGTATGTTGAATGTATTCATAGCATATTTTCGGTTTAAATGTTTTAAAAAAGCCAAATTATTGGTTGTCAAAAAATACCCCAAAAAAAAGTCATACTATAGTATGTCGAAAAAGTCAAAAAATGTAATAAAATTAAAATGTCTAAAAAGAGATAAAATGCCTTATTATGGTATGTTCAATGTATTCATAGCATAATTTCGACTTTAAGTTTGTAAAAAGTCAAATTATTGGATGTCAAAAATACCTCCCCAAAAAAAGTCATACTATAGTATGTCAAAAAGTCAAAATGTCAAAATTAAAATGTCTATAAAGTGACAAAAAATAGTTATTACGGTATGTTGAATGTATTTATAGCATATTTTCGGTTTAACTGTTTGAAAAAAGCCAAATTATTGGATGTCAAAAAATACCCCAGAAAAAAAAGTCATACTATAGTATGTCGAAAAAGTCAAAAAATGTCAAAAAATTAAAATGTCTATAAAGTGATAAAAAATAGTTATTACGGTATGTTGAATGTATTTATAGCATATTTTCGGTTTAAATGTTTTAAAAAAGCCAAATTATTGGATGTCAAAAAATACTTCCTAAAAAAAAAAGTCATACTACAGAATGTCGAAAAAGTCAAAAAATATAAAACATTAAAATGTCTAAAAGGTGATAAAAATGCCTTATTATGGTATGTTGAATGTATTTATAGCATAATTTCGCTTTTAATTTTTAAAAAAAGCCAAATTATTGGATATCAAAAAAAAACTCTTGAGAAAAAGTCATACTATAGTATGTCGAAAAAGTCAAAAAATTTCACAAAATTAAAATGTCTATAAAGTGATAAAAATGCCTTATTATGGTATGTTGAATGTATTCATAGCATAATTTCAACTTTAAGTTTTTAAAAAAGTCAAATTATTGGATGTCAAAAAAAAGCTCCTGAAAAAAAAGTCATACTATAGTATGTCGAAAAAAGTCAAAAAATGTCAAAAAATTAAAATGTCTATAAAGTGATAAAAAATAGTTATTACGGTATGTTGAATGTATTTATAGCATATTTTCCGTTTAAATGTTTTAAAAAAGCCAAATTATTGGATGTCAAAAAATACTTCCTAAAAAAAAAAGTCATACTACAGAATGTCGAAAAAGTCAAAAAATATAAAACATTAAAATGTCTAAAAGGTGATAAAAATGCCTTATTATGGTATGTTGAATGTATTTATAGCATAATTTCGCTTTTAATTTTTAAAAAAAGCCAAATTATTGGATCTCAAAAAAAAACTCTTGAGAAAAAGTCATACTATAGTATGTCGAAAAAGTCAAAAAATTTCACAAAATTAAAATGTCTATAAAGTGATAAAAATGCCTTATTATGGTATGTTGAATGTATTCATAGCATAATTTCAACTTTAAGTTTTTAAAAAAGTCAAATTATTGGATGTCAAAAAAAAGCTCCTGAAAAAAAAGTCATACTATAGTATGTCGAAAAAGTCAAAAAATGTCAAAAAATTAAAATGTCTATAAAGTGATAAAAATGCCTTTTTATGGTATGTTGAATGTATTCATAGCATAATTTCAGTTTAAATGTTTTAAAAAAGCGAAATTATTGGAAGTCTTAAAATAGCTCCTGAAAAAAAAGTCATACTATAGTATGTCGAAAAAGTAAAAAAAAATGTCAAAAAGTTAAAATGTCTAAAAAGTGATAAAAATGCCTTATTATGGTAAGTTGAATGTATTTATAGCATAATTTTGACTTTAAGTTTTTAAAAAAGTCAACTTATTGGATGTCAAAAAAAAGCTCCTGAAAAAAAAGTCATACTATAGTATGTCGAAAAAGTCAAAAAATGTCAAAAAATTAAATGTCTATAGAGTGATAAAAAATAGTTATTATGATATTTTGAATGTATTTATAGCATATTTTCGGTTTAAATGTTTTAAAAAAGCCAAATTATTGGATGTCAAAAAATACTTCCTAAAAAAAAAGTCATACTATAGAATGTCGAAAAAGTCAAAAAATGTAAAACATTAAAATGTCTAAAAGGTGATAAAAATGCCTTATTATGGTATGTTGAATGTATTTATAGCATATTTTCGGTTTAAATGTTTTAAAAAAGCCAAATTATTGGATGTCAAAAAATACCGCCTAAAAAAAAAGTCATACTATAGTATGTCGAAAAAGTCAAAATGCCAAAAAATTAAAATGTCTATAAAGTGATAAAAATGTCTTATTATGGTATGTTGAATGTATTCATAGCATAATTTCAGTTTAAATGTTTTAAAAAGCCAAATTATTGGATGTCAAAAATAGCTCCTGAAAAAAGTCATACTATAGTATGTCGGAAAAAGTCAAAAATGTCAAAATATTAAAATGTCTATAAAGTTATAAAAATAGTTATTATGGTATGTTGAATGTATTCATGGCATAATTTCAGTTTAAATGTTTTAAAAAAGCCAAATAATTGGAAGTCGAAAAATAGCTCCTGAAAAAAAAAGTCATACTATAGTATGTCGAAGAAGTCAAAAAATGTCAAAAAATTAAAATGTCTAAAAAGTGATAAAAATGCCTTATTATGGTATGTTGAATGTATTTATAGCATATTTTCGGTTTAAATGTTTTAAAAAAGCCAAATTATTGGATGTCAAAAAAAAAGCTCCTGAAAAAAAAGTCATACTATAGTATGTCGAAAAAGTCAAAAAATGTCAAAATATAAAAATGTCTATAAAGTTATAAAAAATAGTTATTATGGTATGTTGAATGTATTTATAGCATATTTTCGGTTTAAATGTTTTAAAAAAGCCAACTAAATTGGATGTCAAAAAATACCGCCTAAAAAAAAAGTCATACCATAGTATGTCAAAAAAGTCAAAAAATGTCAAAAAATTAAAATATCTATAAAGTGATAAAAAATTCCTTATTATGGTATGTTGAATGTATTCATAGCATATTTTCGGTTTAAATGTTTTAAAAAAGCCAAATTATTGGTTGTCAAAAAATACCCCCAAAAAAAGTCATACTATAGTATGTCGAAAAAGTCAAAAAATGTCAAAAAATTAAAATGTCTATAAAGTGATAAAAATGCCTTATTATGGTATGTTCAATGTATTCATAGCATAATTTCGACTTTAAGTTTGTAAAAAAGTCAAATTATTGGATGTCAAAAAATACCTCCCCAAAAAAAAGTCATACTATAGTATGTCAAAAAAGTCAAAAAATGCCAAAAAATTAAAATGTCGAAAAAGTGATAAAAATGTCTTATTATGGTATGTTGAATGTATTCATGGCATAATTTCAGTTTAAATGTTTTAAAAAAGCCAAATAATTGGAAGTCGAAAAATAGCTCCTGAAAAAAAAAGTCATACTATAGTATGTCGGAAAAAGTCAAAACATGTCAAAATATAAAAATGTCTATAAAGTTATAAAAAATAGTTATTATGGTATGTTGAATGTATTCATAGCATAATTTCAGTTTAAATGTTTTAAAAAAGCCAAATTATTGAATGTCAAAAAATACCCCCCCAAAAAAAAGTCATACTATAGTATGTCGAAGAAGTCAAAAAATGTCAAAAAATTAAAATGTCTAAAAAGTGATAAAAATGCCTTATTATGGTATGTTGAATGTATTTATAGCATATTTTCGGTTTAAATGTTTTAAAAAAGCCAAATTATTGGATGTCAAAAAAAAAGCTCCTGAAAAAAAAGTCATACTATAGTATGTCGAAAAAGTCAAAAAATGTCAAAATATAAAAATGTCTATAAAGTGATAAAAAATTCCTTATTATGGTATGTTGAATGTATTCATAGCATATTTTCGGTTTAAATGTTTTAAAAAAGCCAACTAAATTGGATGTCAAAAAATACCGCCTAAAAAAAAAGTCATACTATAGTATGTCAAAAAAGTCAAAAAATGTCAAAAAATTAAAATATCTATAAAGTGATAAAAAATTCCTTATTATGGTATGTTGAATGTATTCATAGCATATTTTCGGTTTAAATGTTTTAAAAAAGCCAAATTATTGGTTGTCAAAAAATACCCCAAAAAAAAGTCATACTATAGTATGTCGAAAAAGTCAAAAAATGTCAAAAAATTAAAATGTCTATAAAGTGATAAAAATGCCTTATTATGGTATGTTCAATGTATTCATAGCATAATTTCGACTTTAAGTTTGTAAAAAAGTCAAATTATTGGATGTCAAAAAATACCTCCCCAAAAAAAAGTCATACTATAGTATGTCAAAAAAGTCAAAAAATGTCAAAAAATTAAAATGTCTATAAAGTGATAAAAAATAGTTATTACGGTATGTTGAATGTATTTATAGCATATTTTCGGTTTAACTGTTTGAAAAAAGCCAAATTATTGGATGTCAAAAAATACCCCAGAAAAAAAAGTCATACTATAGTATGTCGAAAAAGTCAAAAAATGTCAAAAAATTAAAATGTCTATAAAGTGATAAAAAATAGTTATTATGGTATGTTGAATGTATTTATAGCATAATTTCGCTTTTAATTTTTAAAAAAAGCCAAATTATTGGATATCAAAAAAAAACTCTTGAGAAAAAGTCATACTATAGTATGTCGAAAAAGTCAAAAAATTTCACAAAATTAAAATGTCTATAAAGTGATAAAAATGCCTTATTATGGTATGTTGAATGTAGTCATAGCATAATTTCAACTTTAAGTTTTTAAAAAAGTCAAATTATTGGATGTCAAAAAAAAGCTCCTGAAAAAAAAGTCATACTATAGTATGTCGAAAAAAGTCAAAAAATGTCAAAAAATTAAAATGTCTAAAAAGTGATAAAAATGCCTTATTACAGTGTGTTGAATGTATTTATAGCATATTTTCAGTTTAAATGTTTTAAAAAACCCATCTTATTGGATGTCAAAAAATACCCCCTAAAAAAAAAGTCATACTATAGTATGTCGAAAAAGTCAAAAAATGTCAAAAAATTAAAATGTCTATAAAGTGATAAAAATGCCTTTTTATGGTATGTTGAATGTATTCATAGCATAATTTCAGTTTAAATGTTTTAAAAAAGCCAAATTATTGGAAGTCTTAAAATAGCTCCTGAAAAAAAAGTCATACTATAGTATGTCGAAAAAGTAAAAAAAAATGTCAAAAAGTTAAAATGTCTAAAAAGTGATAAAAATGCCTTATTATGGTATGTTGAATGTATTCATAGCATAATTTCGACTTTAAGTTTTTAAAAAAAGTCAAATTATTGGATGTTAAAAAAAAGCTCCTGAAAAAGAAGTCATACTATAGTATGTCGAAAAAGTCAAAAAATGTCAAAAAATTAAAATGTCAAAAAAATTGTGCTAGAAATCCATGTTTTTTTTTTTTACATCCAATAATTTGGCTTTTTTTTTAAACATTTAAACCGAATTTATGCTATAAATACATTCAACATACCATAATAAGGCATTTTTATCACTTTTTAGACATTTTAATTTTTTGTCATTATTTCACTTTTTCGACATATGATAGTATGACTGTTTCTTTAGGAGGTATTTTTTGACACACAATAATTTGGCTTTTTACGACATAAATTATGCTATAAATCCATTCAACATACTGTATATTTATATATGTTATAATATATATGTTATAACTGTTCCACATTATAACTGTTCCACAGTATTCCATATCTGGACTGTATTCTATGATACCATATTATCTTTTCGACATCCCGCTGCACTATTATTACAATACTACACCCTACGTTATATCAGGCTATTATTTATTATGATGTACTGTATATTCTACTTTTATTTAGACAGTACTGAGCATCATCACAGTACATATTATTCTGATTTACACACTTTACATAAATGCCAGTTTACACTTTGTCTTTTACTTCTCTCTTTCATTTCATATTTCAGTCTTTTTCTCTGGGGATCAATAAAGTTTTATCTCCTCTTTTCAATAACTCTACATTTTAAATATGAATGCATGGAGACCACTGCCCTCTTTTTTACTTTTTATATCATTCATGTTGCTTCCACACAAAGAAATAATACATTCACAAATCTGTCAGTAAAATACAGTTTTATTCACTTCATCAGATTTTTGTTTTTTATGTTTTTTTTCCTCATCTTTTTTGAATGGAAATCTTCATGGTGACCCTGAGAGGCTCAGTGCTCAACATTAAAAAATGGAAGTGTGCTTCAATTAGTACTAAACTACAAGTGAAGCTATTTTTAAATTGTGCAGGAGAACCTTGATAGTGATCATCACTAAACCTGGTTTGCATATTACTTCCTGTTACTTTAAGTAACTTATTTAAGTTTTTTATAGTTGTCCATTACTGGAAATTCCTGACCACAGTGTTTTATTTTGACAGGATGGTGAGTGTGTTTCAGTGAGGGAATAACTAGACAGGAAGCACGTTCCTCAGAGTTTATTGAGTAGCGGTGATGAAGACGTCACACATCACAACCAGAACCACGTTTGAGACACTTTTTGAAGCTGCGCTCCAACACATTCATTTGGCGTCTTTTATTTTGGCGGCGTCCTGCGTGTGTGTGTCGACGCTCTGCGGCGTGATCATCTGGAGGCGAAGAACGGCCTGATCTTCATGCTGATGGCCTTCAGCGAATACCAGCTGCCCTTCCAGTTCATCCACACCACGCCGTCATCTGTGCCGTGCTTGGCCATTTGCTTGGTGTAGGCTCCGCCCACGTAGTATCGGCCGTTGGGATTGGCCGAGTGGCAGCGGTTGTACCACCAGCCACCGCCGTCCTCCCTGGAGCATTGTTTGGTGGGATCCCCAGGGTTCCTGGTTCAGGGAAACAGAGAATAAATTCGGTTTGTGGGACAAATAAAGGATTATCTAATCTGATTTCATCTAATCTGATTAGCCCAAATTCGCGTCAGCAGCGGAACACTGACCAGTTGTCATTGTCTCGGTCGTAGGTGCTGAACATCATGCCGTTGTGAATCGTCATCGTGCGGTTTTCACCAAACAGCTCCAAGGATCCCTCCAGGAAACCGTTGCCAGCGTTACCAGAGTAACGATCGACTGCCAGGACATAGTTGGACGCCTCTGATTGGATGGTGAACTGCTGATACTGGGCGTGGACCTGAAGACGACAGGAAACAGTTTAGAGTTTAATTCCAAAGATAATATGTTGAAAATGTAATAAGAAATGAATCATATGCCATGCAGGAATGGACTGTAAAGTTGCAATTGATATTTAGAGAAGTGAAAATTTTGCTGAGTGATGAGTGAAAATGTGTCATTTGTTTAATAATTGTTGTTGTTGCTGAAAAGAAAGTATGTTTTGTTTTGCTTTGACAAATTGTGAATCTATTTCTTTGTATTTCTTTGGCTTGTACAAAGTGTTGAATATTTATGGCCTTTAGTTCAGGAATAAAGATTTTGCTGACTGGTCTTTCTTGGGAGTGGGAAGAGAAGGGAAGTCAATAGTTCCTCACACCAGGACAAAACAAAACATTACTCATACTTTGTCATTTCAAACATGCCATGAAGCGGCTTTAATACTAACTTAATTTCAACATATTGTGCTATGACATGTTTCAACACACCATAATAAGCTTTTTAAAACATTTTTTCAGCATTCCATGGCACATTTTTTTTTTAAATACCAAAAGTCATCAGAAGCATTTATTATAGGATGTTGTTAAAGTGTAGTCTTATAGATATTGATTATTTCATTGCGGAAAAAGTAGTGATAAAGCCATTTTACAGCATGTCCAAAATTGTCAGAAAAAAGTCATATCGTATGTCAAAAAAAAATAAATCAAAAAAATGTAAAAAATCGAAATGTCTAAAAAGTGATAAAAATGCCTTATTATGGTATGTTGACTGGATTTATAGCATAATTTGTTTAAATGTGGTAAAAAAGTCAAATTATAGTATGTCAAAAATAGCTGCATTAAAAAAATACAAAAATGTCCATTTGGTTTGATTTTCTCTTGATCAGCTCATGGTTTCTGTTGTAAAAATCAAGTTGAGTACTCACTTTGGCTCCTGTCCAGTCCTCCATCTCAATGAGAACCTCAGTGGGGCCCATCTTGGTCAGCTGACTGATGCGGTCATTCCCCAGCCAGTATTCCCCTGTCATGGCATGAAGGAGCAGGGTACAGTCGTCAACCACAAAATTCAGGAATAACGAAAATCAATGAATGGTTAGTTCAATGGAGCACCTTTACTATCAACTAGAGGAGTTAAAAAGTATAAATCTGCCTCAGAGATGTCGTGAAAACCAGTAAAGTCCTTCATAATTGTAGACAAGCAATGTTGGTTTCCACCCATGAAAGGAAACTCCCCTCAACACAGCCTCGGCTCTTATTTTGAAAATCTTACCAGGAGTCTGACAGTGACCCTTGCCAACATCGAAGGCGATGTTGCCGAAGCCGCGGCGGTAGTCGTCCCAGCGCCGGCCGAAGTCGACGCTTCCATCAAGCCTGTTCTGGATGAGAAGCCATCCTGGGAAAATAAAATAATGCGGATTTCATGCCAGGTGTTAACAGACTGGTCAGAAATGGAGTTCAGCTGGTCAGAGTGACGCTCTCACCTCCGTTCTGAGTGGTCTGATCGCAGAAGACCTTGTATGGAGGGTAAAAGGCGTCAGGCTGGATCAGGTACATCTGGGAGTCCTTTCCTCCACGACGGTAGATGTCCTCACACTCCTTACCTGCAGCAAAGACAAAGCACTTTTTCCACCTGCTGCGACGTCACTTTCAACAAATTATACTCAAACTTCATTCAACACACTTTCATCTGGATTTTCCATGACCTTTTGTTGACATTTTGCGAAATGAAATACCATACTTTTTTATTTTTTAACAACTTTAACAACAAAGTATGCTCTTCTTTTTTACATTTTCCTATAATATATATTTTTCCATCAAATTATACGCATAATTCATTCATCATGCCATACCAAGAACTTATTATGGATGATGTTTTGATCTTTTTTTTGACATTAACACATTCAAATTTGAAAATGCGAAAATTTATTTTTTTTTATAAAAAAGGGGATACATTTTTATTTTTTCTCACCTTTTTTTAAATGATACTCTAACATCATGCAACATACAATAACACGACTTATTTCACCTCCTTCTAACTTGGTGCAGACGTTCATGACCCAGATTACCATTGTGTCAAAATGCTCATTCGTTCATCACACAGGCTTCATGTGTTCATTCTCCCCAAGGACCAATAACAAGTGAGTGAATAAGACTCACCAGACACCACTGGTATGGGACATTTGGTCTTGCATGGCTCCTTGCAGCCCTCAGTCTGGGTCTGGATGGCCTTCTCCAGCTTCTGGATCTTCTGCCTGATCTTGTCCAGGACGCCCTGCAGCACACATTACATCTTTACGGTCAGATAAACCAGCTTCTGGGCATTTTGTCTGTGTTTTTAAATGAGATGTTCCCCATTTTCTGCCGGCTCTTATTCACCTGCAGCACTCTGATGTTGGAGGGGAAGACGGTGTCCACTGTCTCCTTGATGTAGGCATGTTGTTCCTCCACCTGATCAGTGTACTGACTCACCACCCTGTTGTTGTCTACAACGACCAAGACACATGAAGATGGATTTAAGTTCACAGTTACTCCATGTTGGTGTTTTTTTTTGTGCATCAAATAATTCAGTGAAAATGAAAGTAAGCTCTCCTCTCACCAAAATGTCAATGTTTTTGGATTGAAATACATGAGAAATGCTACTGAGAAGCTACAGAATGATATAAAAACAATTATATGATTTGTAATTTAGGCCCTATATCTTCAATCACATTTTTCATTAACGCTTCAGTTTTCCTACATCAGCTGGCTGATGGAGAAAATAAAGACATGAAGTTTCCTCACCATTGGTGATTCTCTGCCGCTCCCTCAGAGAGTTGGACATACTGTTGACGTAGTTGTAGATGCTGTTGGTGGATCGTGACAAGTCGGCCACCTTAGGCTTCAGTTCGTTGATGCTCTGTGAGAATCCACAAAGAGAGTCACCCGAAGTGTTTGTGACGACAAAGAAAGTCTATGTGTTTAGACTTACAGCAGCTTACAGCAATCACAAACTCACCGCCTTGACGTTCTTCTCCTGCTTCAGGAGTGTGGTCTTCAGCTCGCAGCCAGAGGGACATAAAACACCCTGTTGGACAGGAACATCTCTGGTTAGAGCTTCAGGTTGAGGGGATCACGCCAAACTGGCAAACATCAAACTAACCAGAGACAAGTGAATAAATGTCCAAAAATATTACTAGTGAGAAAGTTAAGCACTGACTGTTTTTTTTTAAACTGCTCTCCTCTCACCAGACTCCATTCACTAAAGCTGTAATTTAAGCTCTCCTCTCACCAGACTCCATTCACTAAAGCTGTAATTTAAGCTCTCCTCTCACCAGACTCCATTCGCTAAAGCTGTAATTTAAGCTCTCCTCTCACCAGACTCCATTCGCTAAAGCGGTAATTTAAGCTCTCCTCTCACCAGACTCCATTCGCTAAAGCTGTAATTTAAGCTCTCCTCTCACCAGACTCCATTCGCTAAAGCGGTAATTTAAGCTCTCCTCTCACCAGACTCCATTCGCTAAAGCTGTAATTTAAGCTCTCCTCTCACCAGACTCCATTCACTAAAGCTGTAATTTAAGATCTCCTCTCACCAGACTCCATTCGCTAAAGCAGTAATTTAAGCTCTCCTCTCACCAGACTCCATTCGCTAAAGCTGTAATTTAAGCTCTCCTCTCACCAGACTCCATTCACTAAAGCTGTAATTTAAGCTCTCCTCTCACCAGACTCCATTCACTAAAGCTGTAATTTAAGCTCTCCTCCTCTCACCAGACTCCATTCACTAAAGCTGTAATTTAAGCTCTCCTCTCACCAGACTCCATTCACTAAAGCTGTAATTTAAGCTCTCCTCTCACCAGACTCCATTCACTAAAGCTGTAATTTAAGCTCTCCTCTCACCAGACTCCATTCACTAAAGCGGTAATTTAAGCTCTCCTCTCACCCAAAAAAAACTGTGATGTTTAATTTAGATCCTATATTGTCAAACTGTTAGGAGAAGAAGGACAAATGTTAAAACGAATGCTTTTTGAAAAGTAATGCATCGCACCATCTCCTCTGCAGCGTGAGTACATCCTCCTTCATCCGGCTGCTTCTCCTTCTCCTGAACCGTCTGTCCTCCAACTGAAGCTGGGTGAGGGCGGCCGTGATACCTGCGCCAAAAAAAACAAAAAAAAAAAAACAAATGAGATATTTCAGTTATAATTCTGTGAAATTAGAGACGTTTGAATGTCCGCCTTTTATTTGAATGTACCTGGCGCCACCAGTGATTGGGGGCGGGACATAGCGGGT
The DNA here is from genome assembly GCA_029721515.1 of Synanceia verrucosa. Lineage (NCBI taxonomy): Eukaryota > Metazoa > Chordata > Actinopteri > Perciformes > Synanceiidae > Synanceia > Synanceia verrucosa. The sequence continues at coordinate 1,439,943 of CM056569.1, forward strand.
GTTGGTGTAGCTGTCTCTTCCCTTTGTCAGTGGACGATGACCACGAGCATCTACAGCTGTCTGTGGGGAAATGAGACGATGATGCAGGAACAGCTGGACATGACAGAAAACCCATGATTCAAACCAGAGCTGATCCTACTCACTGTTCCATTACTGGCTGAGGAGCTCTGGATGTCATGAGGAAGAGGAAAGGAAAATAAGATTCAGATCATACTGTTGTTTTAAATTAAAATTTCCTTTTCAATAAAAACATTTAAAATTACAAAATCAAATCTGTTTTTTTCAATTATACGTATATATGTACATATATTACATATATATGTATATATACATGGAAAATATATAGACATACAGTATATATGTGTAACAGTTATATAATCAATAATTGACTTGATGTTTCATGGATTTAATTCAACATAATCTGTAGTGACTAATCTCAAATATTACTAATTAGACTTTTTTTTTGTCAAATGCAGTGATAAAAGTCTGGAAAAAGAAAACATATCAGAATAAATAAATCAAATATGTAAATCATGTTCTACTCACTGTTGCATTCTTTGATGATGAGCTGCTGGCGTCCTGTGGAGGACAGAAGGGAAATGCTGTGAATATATATATATATATATATATATATATATATACATATATATATAAATATATAACTGAAGATCAGCTGCTTATTGATCAGGCGCTACGCTCTTTATTAGAGTTTAGCTTCTCGTTTCTAAACTTTTGGACGAACTGACTCACCGTGTCGTAGTCGTCATATTCCAGATTATCCTGAGCCCAGGCGGCAGTCACACACAGACACAGCAGCAGCAGCGTCCTCATCTTCCACTGTCGATAAAGTTTCTCAAAGTTTCGTCGGTCAGTCCACCGTCTGTTCGCTCCTCTCTGTCCCTGAAACCTGGTTTGACGGAGCATTTATCCAGAGAGTGTGTGTCCTCTATTGATCTGCTGATTCAGCTGGTCAATAACTGCTGGGACAGTTTACCCAGCCCGAGTCACTGCTGCTGGACGCCATTCAGGAACACAAGGCCAAAAGGACTGAGGACTTTACCGATGACTCACAATCCGTCCATGTGATAGAGGCGTCCTGCTTTTTCTTTTTGCAATATTATATGACATTAATCAACGTCACTAAATCTAAAAAGCTCATTTTGAATGTATGTCAATCATTTGTACACTGATTAATATTGTGTGCATACAAAATATAGAAAATACACAACATAAGAATCCAGCAGCTGCTCTGTTTCATCAGTTTTATTAGCATATGAAGACTGGCTTTAATCTACAACAACGCATCAGGTTTTACAAACTAACCAGTCAATAGAGCAGTTAAAATGCAACCATCTCCTCTGAGAAGCTGTGAAGCAGAAGTATAAAGTAGCACAAACTGGATTTACTTGAGTAAAGTACAAGTAGCTCAAAATTGCTCTTAAATCCAGTACTTGTACTTTGTCAAGTGTCTTAATATAAGAGAGCTGATCCTGGATCAAGTCGATCTACAATCTCTAAAAGTAAAGGTGAGGTATTGACCTCTCTCTGTATTATTATTATTATTATTATTATTATTATCCCCTTGAATTTATTATTATTGGAGAAATCTTTACTGTTTCTGAGAGATTCCCCTCACAATCAAAGCTCTTTTAGTGAGTCTATCAGTTTTGGGAAATCAGGACGATTGACTAACTGCTGTTTGCTCGAGTCCAAAAGGCTGCTTGGTTTTGAAATCACAGGTTTAAACACACAAAAACACTGTGTTTGCTTTCTTTGCATAATGCAATATGTTTGTGGTGTATCATTATTTAAGATAATTTACAACCAGGATCAGGAAAATTAGGATTAAAGGGTTTCAGGCAAGAAAATGAAGACTGTAATCAACGTGAACACAGAGAACGAGTCTAAACATACTGATGCTTTTCAAAGAAACAATTTTTGAGGGTTAACAGGAGCAGAGGCCGACAGAGAGGTCACACACATGGACCTGGACCTGGACCAGGATCTGGACCTGGACCTGTTGTGATCCTGCTCATTCAGATCGGCTTGGCACAAACGAAAGGGAGAAGGTCATCACAGGAATAATAGAACCACTTCTTGTGATCTGTAATGCAGGAGAAACTGAGACAATTCAATGCAGCAAAGACTCACCAGACTCCATTCACTAAAGCTGTAATTTAAGCTCTCCTCTCACCAGACTCCATTCACTAAAGCTGTAATTTAAGCTCTCCTCTCACCAGACTCCATTCATAAAGCGGTAATTTAAGCTTTCCTCTCACCAGACTCCATTCACTAAAGCGGTAATTTAAGCTCTCCTCTCACCAGACTCCATTCACTAAAGTAGTAATTTAAGATCTCCTCTCACCAGACTCCATTCACTAAAGCTGTAATTTAAGCTCTCCTCTCACCAGACTCCATTCACAAAAGCTGTAATTTAAGCTCTCCTCTCACCAGACGCCATTCACTAAAGCGGTAATTTAAGCTCTCCTCTCACCAGACTCCATTCACTAAAGCTGTAATTTAAGCTCTCCTCTCACCAGACTCCATTCGCTAAAGCTGTAATTTAAGATCTCCTCTCACCAGACTCCATTCACTAAAGCTGTAATTTAAGCTCTCCTCTCACCACACTCCATTCGCTAAAGCAGTAATTTAAGCTCTCCTCTCACCAGACTCCATTCACTAAAGCAGTAATTTAAGCTCTCCTCTCACCAGACACCATTCACTAAAGCTGTAATTTAAGCTCTCCTCTCACCAGACTCCATTCACTAAAGCTGTAATTTAAGCTCTCCTCTCACCAGACTCCATTCACTAAAGCTGTAATTTAAGCTCTCCTCTCACCAGACTCCATTCACTAAAGCTGTAATTTAAGCTCTCCTCTCACCAGAATCCATTTGATAAAGCTGTAATTTAAGCTCTCTTCTCACCAGACTCCAGTCGCTAAAGCTGTAATTTAAGCTCTCCTCTCACCAGACTCCATTCGCTAAAGCTGTAATTTAAGCTCTCCTCTGACCAGAATCCATTCACTAAAGCTGTAATTTAAGCTCTCCTCTGACCAGAATCCATTTGATAAAGCTGTAATTTAAGCTCTCTTCTCACCAGACTCCAGTCGCTAAAGCTGTAATTTAAGCTCTCCTCTCACCAGACTCCATTCGCTAAAGCTGTAATTTAAGCTCTCCTCTCACCAGACTCCATTCACTAAAGCTGTAATTTAAGCTCTCCTCTGACCAGAATCCATTCACTAAAGCTGTAATTTAAGCTCTCCTCTGACCAGAATCCATTTGATAAAGCTGTAATTTAAGCTCTCTTCTCACCAGACTCCATTCACTAAAGCTGTAGTTTAAGCTCTCTTCTCACCAGACTCCAGTCGCTAAAGCTGTAATTTAAGCTCTCCTCTCACCAGACTCCATTCGCTAAAGCTGTAATTTAAGCTCTCCTCTGACCAGAATCCATTCACTAAAGCTGTAATTTCAGCTCTCCTCTCACCAGACTCCATTCACTAAAGCAGTAATTTAAGCTCTCCTCTCACCAGAGGAGAAATACATGAGAAATGCTACTGGGAAGCTAGAGAATGATATAAAAACAATTCTATGATATGTAATTTAGACCCTATATCTTCAAGCTGTTAGAAGGAGATCTTCCACAGTGGAAATATATTTGTAATAACGTGAATATTAACTGTTTGTGTGAGGATTTCATTCTTACATTCATAATTAATCATCAGACAGCGCTCCTTCCTCTCCTCTTCGTAGTTCTTGTCCCAGTATTCATAGTCAAACCTGGAGCCATCACTCCACGTCCAGAAACACAGCTATGGATAGGAGCAAACAAACATGCATACATTATATATGTATATACAGTAAATACATAAACACTGCTGCCAATGTAGTTAAAAAGTAATTAGTAGAATGGTTTCGTCAAACAACTATGGCCAATCACACTTTCCTCCTCGGTTTTATTTTATTTGATAAAAATGTGTATTAGCCTCTGGCTGACAGTCAGGTGGGGGTTTTAAGGTGTATTAAAAAGAACAGCAACAAAAGCCAGAAGTGTGTAGGGTTAGTTATTAAAGACATCCATACATGTACGACATCGTTTCCACCAATCCAGGCTTGGGGGAAGTCGTGGGTGTCTCCACGGCTCAAAGCCTGGATGAAGTGTTGCTCTTCAGGACTGTGGACTGACGCTAGGTGGCCCCCATCAAACAAACAGTAACTCTGAAGGCAAAGAGAGGAAATTTAGCCCACATTTGATCCATTAAAACCGTGACTGGACGTATGAACAGCACCATCCGTCCTCACCTCGGCTTCAGCCCACATCTTCGGGGTGTCGATGAAGATGAAACACTGCTTTCCAAAGCGGGTCCAGCCATCAGGGCAGTAGTACAGCTGGTCTACAAACAAAAAAGAACGCAGGAATTTAAGCTCTCCTCTCACCACACTCCATTCACTAAAGCGGTAATTTAAGCTCTCCTCTCACCAGACTCCATTCACTAAAGCTGTAATTTAAGCTCTCCTCTCACCAGACTCCATTCACTAAAGCTGCAATTTAAGCTCTCCTCTCACCAGACTCCATTCACTAAAGCTGCAATTTAAGCTCTCCTCTCACCAGACTCCATTCACTAAAGCTGCAATTTAAGCTCTCCTCTCACCAGACTCCATTCACTAAAGCTGTAATTTAAGCTCTCCTCTCACCAGACTCCATTCACTAAAGCTGTAATTTAAGCTCTCCTCTCACCAGACTCCATTCACTAAAGCTGTAATTTAAGCTCTCCTCTCACCAGACTCCATTCACTAAAGCTGTAATTTAAGCTCTCCTCTCACCAGACTCCATTCACTAAAGCTGTAATTTAAGCTCTCCTCTCACCAGACTCCATTCACTAAAGCTGTAATTTAAGCTCTCCTCTCACCAGACTCCATTCACTAAAGCTGTAATTTAAGCTCTCCTCTCACCAGACTCCATTCACTAAAGCTGTAATTTAAGCTGTAATGGTGCATCATATTTTAGAAGCACTGCTGACTCATCTCACATGAAGTGAGATAAAAGAGCGACTAAACATCATCACTCACGACAGTCAACATGTATGCCATCTAGTGGCCTCTTCGTGTTGGGGAGCTCCTCTCCAGTGATGATGTTGACGCACCAACAGATCCCATGGGATGGCCAGCACTGCTGCGGCAGGAAGTCACCGTAGGCGTCGCACTGCGGCACGAATCCTCCGATAACGCCAAGGCCCTGCTGTCTGGTGTACTCGCAGATGCTGGAGCGTCCCGGGACCATGGTGGAGTTGAGTGGAGCGGCTCGGCTCAGGGCCAGGATGGACGCGAGGGTCAGAGAAGCTGTGAGCGCCTTCATGGTGATGATGCTGCGTGAGGCCTGTCAAAATAAAAGCAGAAACTGACAGCACTTGGAGTTGTAGAGATTAGATTTAGAACTGATTTTCTCAGTATTTGATAAACTGAAAAATGGTCTAAGAAAGAGCTGATGCCAGAGGTCAGAGGTCAGAGTGGTTGGAGGTAACAGGAAGTCAAGTAAGCACTGGTTAGAACCAGAAGAGCTTCTCTGAAGCCCCAAAGAAACCAGGTACTAGCACGGTGTTCCAGAGAAAAGGTAAACAGCAGCAGACTCACCTGCTCCAGGACCAGCTGCTGTGCTCACCTGTTGGGCTGCTCCTGCCTTTTATCCATCACTTCGCTGACCCTCCTCTTTCTTCTCATTTCCCACGACTTCACCGGAGCTCTGAGGTCAGGAGCAAAGTCTCGACACGGATCCGCCTCGTCTTTATCTATCTGTTTTATGAGGGCGGCTAATCCCTCGAGTTCTTCTCCCTCATTGTGATCAAGGCCAGTTTTAGGTTTAGGTATCTTTTTTACCAGCGGCCTTTCATGTCATTGTTCGCTGCGTCTCGGCTTCCTGCTCTGTCTCGTCTGCTTCTTATCTCATCTAAAGCTGCTCCTGTTTGTTCGACCTCCTATTGTGCGAATCTGGGTTGCAACAGTTTTGTAAAAACAGACACCACATGGATGATGTTGCACTGGATCCTCCAGCCAAAACAAGGCAAACTGCAGAGAGCATCCAGAGCATCTCTAACAAGCTGCTCTCAAACTTAAGACCTTCTTATTTATTTATTTGCAGTGTTACTCCAGTACAAAAAAACACAAACAATGAGAAACACTGGACGTCACACCTACGCACCCTTTTGTGCTTAAACACTGCAGATAAATAATGAAAAAACAAATAATGAGAATAATAATAAAAATATTACAAAAATAAAGTAATACCAATGATGACTATTACAAATTATTGTTAATAATATTACATTTAAAAAAATAATTAAGTATATTATTAATATTAATGAATAAAAATACATAATCAACATTTTTAAATGTATACATATAAAATATAACAAGATGAAAAGACATAAAACAAAGAAAAGAAAGAAGAAATTAAAAATGCATATATATATGTGTATATATATATATATATATATATATATATATATATATATAAAACAGTTAAACAGTAAAAAAATATATCAAATATTTTTAAATGAAATAACTAGCTATTGCATCAGTAAAATATATATTTTAAATGAATATAATAACAAATAAATAACTACATAATAAAGTTGCTTCCAGCTGTACATTTGACTATAGATCTCATTCTGAAGGTAAAGGTGATCATAAGCATGATGATTTTTTGGTTTATTTATTTTATGCATAATTATTATTTGGTATCTATAATTATCAGGGTGTGTTCTTTTATGTGCTGGATGACATATTAAAACATGTGATATACTCCCCCAAACAGTCTGCAAAATGGAGCTGGACGTCTTTAAAGTATTTTGAACCGTCAGAAGCTGGAAACCAGATGATGAGCTGTGGAACAATGTCCAATTCAACGTGATGAAACCCAAAACTCAGCACGCTTATAATAGTCTGACAGAGAATAACTGTATACGCCAGGGATTGATGCTTATATGGAAATAAAAAAAAAAAACAGAAACAAAGCATCATCTGTCTCTTAACCCTATTATTACTGTGACCTCCAAGTCTTAGGAAACACAAAGGACAGTTAAAACAATATTTTCAGTGTAAAACAGTGAATATTGTTTTTTGTCATCTCATAAGAACCAAGGTTAAAGTTTTTTCATTATGTTTCCAGAGCTGTAATTATGTTTAAGAGGTGCACAGCTGCACAATCATTTATTCTGCTCAATACATCCACTATTTTACGAGAATAATTAAAATTCATCAAATTTTAAATGGAGTTTGGCGCCATCAATTGGTGGAGTTGGGATTGGCCCACGGGAGGAAGATGGGCTTCATTCAAAACACCAAAGCAAATGTGAGGATCTTTATGACAGGGCAAACTTTCTTTGACTTACACTTTCCGTGGAAGTCCTTGTATCCGACAAACAAACCCGTTCGGAAATCACGGAAAAAAGACGCAAATGCAGAACTTGCTTGAGAAATATCACGTTTTAAAGATTTCCTTCAGTATCAAAGTAGTCCGGTGGAAGTTATCAGGGCATCCATGGGTATAATCCATACATTAACTACAGCTAGATGGTTCGGCGTAATTTATATGTTGTATTTTTCCCCAGATGATGAAGAAATGTATGTTTGAAATGTATGTTTGATCTTCTTCTTCTTCATTACCGTCACCAACTGGAATGGAGTGTGAATCAGGATGACTACTAATACCCCCCTCAAAAAGAAAGTTATATTCTGTCAAGCAGCCTCATTGCTTTAAGAAACTAGAATATAAATTTGTAACTCTTGAGCCCTGAGCTCTGATATCCAGTGGTATTTTAATGTTCCTGAGCTGTGTAATTAAACTCTGCCTTTCTCTCTCTTGTACTTCTGACACTGAAGCATTATGTGCTCCTCTATTCTTGTTTTTCTTTTCTAATAACGTGAGATCAACTGTGGCGTTTGGAAGTATCCAGGGTGGTATAACTGGTAACGGTACTGTAGGACTGATGTTTAGTTGTGCTATTCCCAGTTCTGATGCTTTCTGTGTGCTCAACCAGCCAAAGCTTTTGTTGTCCCTTTTCTCCTTTTCCCAACACGGTTTTAACGTGAGTTGTGTTGGATGATCTTGACTGTGTCCCTGTACATTAACCCAATAAACTGTTGAAAGTTGCAGCCTCCTCATATCTAATGGCATCTCCCCCATCTCCACCTGTAGTGCTGCTGTTGGAGTTGTTTTCAGTGCTCCTGTACATATCCTCAGTGCCTGATATTGAATATTGTCCAGTCTTTTCAGAGATGTGCCTGCTGCTGATCCATACACCACACTCCCATAGTCCATCACTGATCTGATCAGCCCACAGTATATGGCTTTTAGTGCCACCAAACACCTCATCACATTCAATACTTTCTTACATTTATCCTCCACCTTCTGAATATGTACAGCCCATGTGATTCTTTCATCAAACCAAATCCCCAAGTATTTATAATATTTCACTCTCTCTAATTCTTGATTATACAGTTTTAGTTTCACCATGCTGCTAATTTTTTTCCTTGTGAAAAAAGAAAGATAACAACAGTTATATAGAGAATATTAATATTAACCCAGCATTAACTAGTTTACAGTATGAATGTAAAGATGCTCAGCAAATCAAATTATGAAAAAAAAAGTTTTTGCATTTTACATGTGATTGGTTTAAGAAAAAATAAATATTAAAATTTTTTTAAAAAAATTATGTAAATAATACATAAATGATAACACTAATGATGGTGATGCTCGGCAATTATAATAACAATAATATTATTAAAAAAGGTGAAAGTGATTGATCAAATACATCATGAGATACAGATAGACATTATTAAGTCACTAAATAAATAATAATAAAAATATAAAGAGAAAACGACCAATAATATTAATAATAATAATAATAATAATAATAATAACAAGAATAACTAATAAATAAATAAAGGTCATAAGTGACTTGAAGTCGAGGGGAAGTGAGAGACTGAGCAGACGTCACTGTGGTCACGTCCTGTACATAAAGCATAGTTATTAAAAGTATATTTATTGTGTATTGTATTTATATAGACTACTGCTTTACTTCAGTTCAATTATCACAATCAGTCATAATCAATAAGGAGTCAAACATTTTTCTTTTGACAATTAATGATGCTGCAACAGATTCTTCCTGATTCTAATGATAAATACTTTTAGCATATGTGTGTGAAGACAGTTTAAATTTACTGTACTTTTCTCTGGACTTCGTTATGCTCTGATACCCTTTCACATTTCCTCCTGAAGGCATTCATCTTCATGTTCACTACCTCTTTTCACCCCCAAGATTTTACTAGACTTCCTGTCTTTACAGTCAAAAACTCTCATCTTTTCTCAAGGATCAGGTGAGGCAACATTTACTGCAGAATATTACAGACGTTTGACTGGGTGATTGTTGTTGTTTTCCCATTTTACAGCAGCAGTTATGAAGCAGAAGTTGTGTTACAGATAAATGACAGACAGGGAAGCACTGAAGGCTGTAAAACTGAGAGAAAATAAGATTTAACGTCTCATGAGGGGAGTTTCCAACAAAAGCTAAAGGCTTGAGGAAGCAGCGTCAGGATTAATGGTGATCAAAAATGGACAAACACCCTGACAAATGTTTTATTTTAGATTGGCAGGTAATACTGTCAGCGTAGATTCTGCTGAATTTAAAGGTAAAATTAAGTGTGATTCATAGTGTCTTATCTGCTTTGTAGAAACAGAATCAAATATTTTATAAGACCTTTATAATGGTTCTGAAATATGAAAGCAACGCTGAAGATTCTGGATTGCCTCTTGCAGCCAGCATGATATTCATTTAGTAAGTTATAGTGCCCTTTAGAGTCAATTTAATAATCATAATAATAATCATAATAATAATAACTTGTCAACTTATTATAAGGCTGTCTAGGGCAGGTGACTACCTCTACTTCTTATATCCAGTCCATATATTTAGTCCATGGTGTAGTCACTGTAAGGCCTTACTATTTATTGTTACAAATAAATAACAATAATAATAAAAAAAATCTTCAAATTAATTGAAGCTGGACTCTGGAACAGAAAAAGAGAGAGAGAGAGAGAGAGAGAGAAGCCAAAAAAAGGAAGCCATCGTCCATTTTTATAGACCCTCATCTGATGCAGAATTATTGTTAGTATTAGTAGTATATTTGTTGAAAGTCATAATAAAACAATGAAGGCTTCCTTTTTCATCAAATCTCACTTCCTCCCTGAGTTTCTTTCACTTTTGTCTCATTTTTCCTTGTGTTGCTACTCACTCAGTCTCTCTCATCCTTCCCTCCCTCCTTCCTTCCTTCCTTCCTTCCTTACAGTATGGAACAGCTGACCAACCTTTACCTCACTCTCCTCTTCCTCCTTCCCTTCCTGTGCTGGGGTCAGAGGTCAAGCCCGGACGGCGAGAGGTCGTCCTGTGACCGCTGTGACCTGCGGCTCAGCTGTAACTGCTCCTACGGCGGATTCACCCGCGTTCCCGTGGTAACGGGCCGCGCTCTGACTCTGGATCTCTCCTTCAACAACATCACCATGGTGACCGGAGACGACCTGAAAGGACATGCAAGACTGAGGGCTCTGAGTCTCCGTGGTAACGCTAATTATTGATTAATGTGGTTACTAAAATACTAAATATTAGGAATCGTAATACTTTTTCATCTGATATAATATGAATTTTTAATTTTTTAATATTGATCCATTGAAATAAAAAATCCATGTGTGTACATGCACATTTTGTATTTTAAGCTTCATTTTAAATTCCTCTGATGTAGAATACCACAATAATGTATTATATTGTGACTTAACTATTGCAATATGTATCATATGAAGTCCTTGCTAATACCCACCCCTACTAAACATATAATTTAATTCATGTGCACAGTGCATAAGGTTGATTTCTAATTAAGGAGTTATGGCATTTCTGAGGATTTCTGTCCATATACAACTATGGTAGCAGATAGTCAGTCCATCCATCCATCTATCTTAGTAGCTGTTCTGGAGCTTTTGATCATCATCAGCCCCCGCTGAAGAGCTGTGAATGCACAGAGCACTTTATTTTTCCAAGAAGCTGATGTGTCGACATGTAGAGGACCACTCCAGAATTAGATGTTACTGTCCTCCAGGTAACCGACTGGCTGTGATCCATCCGTCAGCCTTTGACTCAATGTGGAACCTCCAGGAACTGGATCTGTCTGACAACCAGCTGACGGCTCTCAACCACCTCTGGTTCAGCAAGCTGGGAGCTCTGCAGGAGCTCCACCTGCTCCACAACTCTTACAGGTAAAACACTCAAGTTGAAGCTCAAAGACTGAGAATACACCTCCTGGTCTCATCGTGTCCTCTGTCCTCCAGCCGCCTGGGTTCTGGCCCGGTGTTTCAGAAACTGGTCAGGCTGAGGAGGCTTGGGTTTGGAGGTCCTGCTCTGGAGGAGCTAAAGAGAGGAGACCTGTGTGGAGTCACTCAGCTGGAGGAGCTCACTGTGCAGGCCAACAACCTGATGAGGTGGGCCACTGCCGCTACAAATAAAACTGACTTGACTTGACCAAATCATAGTCCTGATATCATTAAAACTGACTCTGATAATGACACATGGTTTTGGAACAGGGTGGTTAAAAAAAGGCCTTACCATTCCCATCATGCACCACCTGTCTTTCTCTGCAGGTATGAGCCTGGCACTTTGGCAAACATTTGGCCGCTGGGTCACGTCACTTTGAGCCTCCACCGTCCATTTTTGACCAACTCGACCTTGGCCTCGGCCGTGCTCCGGGACGTGTCATACCCTGAGACGCCTATTGTCCTTAAGGACCTCCATCTAAGTGGGAATAAGTCAGTTCAGCCTTTCAAACAGATGGCCAGCAGGAGAGTCAGGTCAGCCCACAATCTTTTTTCCTTCTGTATTGTGACTGTTATGACTCCACGCTTCTATACCATGACTTGAGTTCAAGTATCGAACCTCTTCCTGCCAGTTCATCAGACAAATCACCCCTGTTATGTCACTCCACAGGAAAATGGCCTTCAGCAACATTTCCCTGTCTGATGAGGCCATTGTTAACTTCCTGGTGGTGCTGGATGGAGCGCCGCTCGCCTCCTTGGTCATGAACGGCGTCACCATGATGGGTGAGGGCAGGTAGGTGCATCTGCACAATCTGGCACATTCAGTGTTAGTCGCCATATTAAGGAGTAATGGTTCACTGGTTGGCGTTAGGTGGGAGCGGGCCAGATGGACCGATCACAAAAACCTTGATGAGTTCTTTTTACGAAACGGTGTGGTGCTGGACGTCTTTGAGTTTGTCTCATTTCTGCAACTGCGGTTTCTGCTGCAGTACCCCAGGAAGGTGTCCATCATAAACTCTCAGGTAATGAATGAGTCACACCCAAGCATTTTAAAAAGAATCAAGAAAACAGCAAGAATAAAACCGTTTTCCCCTCAGGTGTTTGTGATGCCTTGTCTCACGTCCCATCTGCTGGTGAACCTGCAGTACCTGGACCTGTCCGACAACCTGCTGACTGACCTGACTCTGGTGGAGACGCTGTGCGACGGGGACGGCACCCTGAAGGACCTCCGAGTATTAAACATCAGTGGAAACGCTCTGAAGGTGGCTTCATGAAACTTAAAAAAAGTTTTTGTAGAAATCAGATTTTACTTTGTAACTAAGAAGAACTGGTGACGCGGTTGTTAGCACGCTTGGTAGGAGAGTTAAATTTAATCATATTCATGCATTATCTACCTGCATCCTGAAGACTTGTCTTTCCCTCTGCTGTCCAGTCTTTGTCCACGATGAGCCGGCAGGTAACAAAGCTCTCCAAGCTGACACACCTGGACATCAGCAGGAACATATACAGCTCCATGCCTCAGCACTGCTCCTGGCCCTCCACCCTGCGATACCTCAACATCTCCGGGGCCAAACTGATGACCATCACCCCCTGTTTACCTGCAAGTCTGGAGGTACTGAGAGCGGACCGGTAACCTGACAGACCTGACACCATCACAACTAAAACAGAAAACACTTTTACTTTGTCCAGGTGCTGGATCTCAGCAACAACAATCTCAAAGGCTTCCTGCTGATCCTGCCTGCCCTGAGAGAGCTTCACCTCTCTGGGAACAAGTTACTGAGTCTTCCCCCTGGGTGGCTGTTCCCCAATCTGCAAACACTGACAGTGCAGGTAAGGACCAATCACACCTCACATTTCCTCTTGGTCTTCCTCAGTGCCACACTCCCTCCTTGTTCTCCCACAGTCAAACACCCTGAACATGTTCCACCGTTCAGACCTCCAGTCATACAGACGACTCCAGGACCTCAAGGCGGGTCAGAACAAATTTGTCTGCTCCTGTGAGTTTGTCGACTTCCTCCAGTCGACCATCAAAGGCGGCGGTGACGTGCATTTAACGGACGGTGAAGAGAGCTATGTCTGCGACTCACCTCTCTACCTGCAGGGGGAACCAGTGGGTGGAGTCCGCCTCTCTGTGGTCACATGCCACCAGGTTGTATTTGTGTCTGTGAGCTGTGGGGTGGCGTTGTTCATAGGGAATCTGCTGTGTGTCCTGCTGTGGCGCCTCCATGCGCTCTGGTATCTCAAGATGACCTGGGCGTGGCTGAGGGCAAAGCATAGCTCCCGCCGGCGGCGGAAGCGTCTCCGAGATATGGCGGGCTATGAAGAGCTGCCGTCCTACGATGCCTTTGTGTCCTACAGCGAGCGAGACGCTAGCTGGGTGGAAAACTTCTTGGTGCCCGAGTTGGAGGAGCCGAGGTAAGGTCATACCATTCTCACAGATTCTGAGTTAAAGTTACACTTTGAATAGTGGTCATATTTAGTGTTAATAGAGGTAAATACCTGACACGCCGTGTTGTCTTATGACAGATTTATAAAATTGTGGTACTCCCTTTCACCAGGGGACCAATTTGTTGTTCAAAGACAAAGTGCTGCTCCAGGACACAAGAACATGTAGACAGCAGGGGAGGGGGATCAAACCTACTACCCCAGGGTTGAAAGGCGACTGAAAGGTGCACATTCACAAAGAAAATAATGGTCCAATATAGTCACTGCTGATGGAGAAATGAGTGTCTTATGCGTGACGAGTTAGCACTCAACTCGCTAAATTTCATACAGTCTCGTAGCATTAACCACACACCTTTAGATATTAATAAATAAATTATCAATCATGGACAATTACCAGAATTAACTACTAATATTTATGGATTTACTCGTTAATTTGGGGCACCACCTCCAATTTGGAGGAACAGATAAACAGAATTCAGAAGAAATCGTGTTGATCTCTTTAATCTCATACCAGGAAGGAGTTAGTTCTGAAACAAGGATCTAAAGTTTCAGCTTTAAACGAATGTACAGACAACTGCTGGCAATAATTGAACAAATTATATAAAATATTAAAACAGAATGAATAAATGAAAATACAGTGTCAGAATATAAGAACATCAACAGGTTAGATGAAAATGAAGTGCTCTTTTTCAAATAAAGATGTTAAGTTTCAGATGGCATATTTCCATATATTCTCCTCCCACTATCACCAAAACCAAGTTATTTTCTTGGCGATCTATATGTGAGAAGACATTTGAAATCAACAGTTCCAAGCAGATGACATCAACAGATTATTACCACTTACCTTTAGGACAGGATGTATGCATTTCATCATGTCGTTTATGAAACAGACAGGAGTATTTCAACATGCTAACAAATAAACTAGATTACAAGCAACCAGTATAATAATTCAACCCAGAACTTTGTTTTTCTATGAAGTTTTGCAACAATTTCTTAATGAAATATTGTGATGGATTACGCAACGCCCACTAGATGGCACTGTGACTTCATGACATAATTTTATCTTTTACTTGCTTACTTGCGTCTTGGTGAAAAGTGCTACAGACATCAGAGATGGCGTAAACATTTTCTCAACACCAGGAGATGAATTTTAGCCAACTTCTATCATGCTTAATTACTCATAACTTTGTCTGTCACACTTACTGAAAACTTTTTTTTCAAGTATCTTCACATCTGTTGGTCAGTTTTTGTGACTCCCATCTGTTTCTTCTTCAGGAGTCCATAAATGTCAGAAAGATAAGAGCTATGACTGTGTCTTTTACCATGTGTTGATATCAGGGAAGAAAGAAGAAAGAATGAGAGAGAGAGAGAGAGAGAGAGAGAGTCCTTACGGTCACTTTCCAGTTGTTATTGTTTTTAAGAAAAAACTTTCAGGAACTTCGTTCCATTGTCCCTTTGATGCACTATTTACCTGGCACACCTGCATGTTGAATACCAGGTTTTCTTGTCCTTTGATGAACCCAAGGGCCTCTTGAGTTGAGACTCCAGGTCTGGAAAAAGAGGAGGCAGGACTGGTGATAAATATGAGTCTAAAGATTTAAATTAGTCAAAATATTCTTGCAAAGGCTTGTCATCCTGACCCCGTCCTGCAGTTGGCAAGGGTCGGCTGTACCTTTCACAAAAACAAAACTGTGCTTCCTGTAACATCCCAGTGTGTCCGCTAGTCTTTACCACATAACACAAATAACCTGGTTTACGCTCTGACAGGGAGGACGGCGAAGCCTCTGCGAACCCCAGAACCCACCGGCCTCTAACCCTGTGCCTCCACAAACGGGACTTCCTTCCTGGACAGTGGATCGTGGACAACATCATGAGCGCCATGGAGCGCAGCCGGCGCACCGTCTTCATCCTCTCCGAGAACTTTGTCCAGTCTGACTGGTGCCGCTACGAGCTGGACTTCTCCCACTTCCAGCTCTTCGACGGGGACGCCAGTGGAGAGGCGGCCATCTTGATCCTGCTGGAACCACTATCCAAGGACGACATCCCAAAACGCTTCTGCAAGCTGCGCAAGCTCATGAGCTCCACCACCTACTTGGAGTGGCCTCAGGAGGAGGAGAGGACCGGCGAGTTCTGGAGGAGTCTCCGTGATGCTTTGAGAGGAGGCGAAGAAGAGGATGACTGAGAGGGGAGGACAAAGTGATGATGAGGAGGAGGAAGATAAAGAACGTGAGCAGCAGCGAGTAGAGAAAAGTAGTAGAGTAAATTTCCACTTAACTGACAACTCCATGTGGCGTTGCTTTTAATACGGTTCTTTCTGTCGCCAATGATCTGTTTCTTCATAGTTTATCCTGTTTATCCTGTAACAAATAAAAGCTGCTGTTTGTTTAATATCAAATACATCTTTTTTTACATGACAAATGATCTCTTAGCTCATTAAATCCTTTGAAAATGTGTCACTTATTTTAAATGTATTTCATGCATCAGGACCGACAAAAAAGCTCCTCTGCAGGACATTCAGGGCTGTCATTCGCAAATGTTGCAAACTCATTGTGTTTTAAATGACGAGTCTCAAGCTGTACTCCGTTTGGACTTTCCTTTATTTCGACCAGTCCGACAAAATACAATCGAAACACAAGAGACAGCATCTGCATCCACTTCACGTAGAGACAAAGTAAAAGAACATATTAGAGACTGATTACATACACGTCAATCACAGTGAAATATGTATTCTGCTGGAGTCCCAAAACAGCAGACTGTGATATCGCGTGGGGCTTTGTGTGGTGTTTGAGTAAGTAGAATAAAACAAGAAACGATCGCTGATACTATATAGCAGTAGCTGCTTGACTATAGAATATATAGTCTACCTGTGCAGCCAGGTGGAGTTTGACTCAAGAGCATCTGAATTTTTAACTACTATCCATTGGCTCCTCGGGGTCTGGGTGCTCATCGTGGTCTGGGTGGTCATCGTGGTCTGGGTGGTCATCGTGATCTGGGTGGTCATCGTGATCTGGGTGGTCATCGTGGTCTGGGTGATCATCAGGGTGTGCAGGTTCAATCTTGATGCTCCTCAACAGCTGCTCATATTCACCTCCCTTCACCACAGTCTCAAAGACCTTTTCTAGGTCGGAGTTTCCCTTCACTTCCTGTGCGACTCTCCTCAACAGCGCCTCATTAGGGTATTCCTTCAGTTTACGAACAAAGTCTTCAAATATAGCAAGCAGAGGCTGGGCATATTCGATCACACTCTGAGTGTAGAATGGAAAGCCATAGGTGAAGCCTGCGGTGTGCAAACCAAATACTTGGCCCTGAGCGTCGAACACTGGGGAGCCAGAAGAGCCGTGGTACATGAAAGTGTTATAGGTCGCCACTTTGTCTGCCTTATCCCCATCCGTCATTATGCTTTCAATGCCTTGCTCTTTGAGGCCAGTGATTAAGTGAAGAATGAAATATCTGTTTTTGTCAAGTTTAAAATGATCACTGATATTCTGCTCCCGCCTCTCTTTCTCAATGATACATGTGGGATCCATCTTTTTCAGCTGTCCTGCCGGGTGGCCGATGATACAGGCTTCATTTTTCAGAGGCAGTGGACCAAATTTGCTCAGGAGCCCTGGTGGTATGTAGGACTCTGGGTCCTCGGACTTGAGCCTCAGTATGGCATAATCCAGCTTCCCCTCGCTGCAGCAGATCTCTGGGTGAACTGTGAACCAGAAGTATTTTGTGTTCGGCTCAGGCTCTTCATAGTTAAAGATAACGTACACCTCCACACCCTGCTTCAGCTTTTGACCCTCAACACACTTTCCCAAAATGTGTGCATTAGTCAGGATGAGGTCATCAAACAGAACAAAACCCGTCCCCTGGCAAACATTCTGACCAACGACCACTTTGCAAACAGACTCGCCCAGCTCTATCAGCTTCCTGAGTCTGTGAACTTCACTGAAGGACTGCTGGATCTTCCCAAAGTCCTCCTTCCTCAGCTCCAGGGCTTTCTGGTAAGAATCCTCAGAGAATCTGCTCTCCATCCATTTTTTCAGATCTGGAAACTGTTCACGCAGCTTCTTATAAACCTCGTCAGTGTCGCTGCTGTTTGCCACTGTGACACTGATTCCTCTCTGCTTTGCAGCGTATAAGACTGACGGTGGGTAACACTCCTGCCTCTGTTCATCATTACGTACCCTTGGGTAACACTCCTGCCTCTGTTCATCATTACGTACCCTTGGGTAACACTCCTGCCTCTGTTCATCATTACGTACCTTGATACCTTTGGACTGTTTTGGTGAACCCAAGCTTCCCTGCTGCTTTCCATGTTTCACTTCTTTCAACTTCTTTGGAAAACATATCTTGAACTTTTCTCCGTCCAGTTTGATGATCTTTTGTGTGCATAAGACGATGTTGTTTTCGTTGGTCTTGTAAGACAGAAAGAAGTTGCAGAGATTGTCAAAGAAGCGACCATCTCTTTCCAGAGCTTGTTCCACTGTCATGTCCTTCTCACCATAGACACACAAATAATCAAACTTTTTGACAGCGTTGCTTTTAAAAAGCTTCTTCTTTTTGGCGTTTTTTCCTCCCTTGGTACTGATGTAGAAGACAGAATATTTGTCTCGTGGCTGTATTGTGTCATATTTTTGGTCTGGGGCCTCTTCGACCTTTTCTGTTGCATGTGATATGAACAGAGACTCGTTTTCTTTGATACAAGAACACGGGAAATGTGTTGCAACAGGAATCTTTTCTGTACTCAGCTGAATCAAAATGTTTTCATCCACAAATGTCTTTTTCACAGTTGATTTTATCGCCTCCAGCACGGTGCGAGGTTGATCGCAGTCAATAACGTAGTTGGTATTTTCGGAATGGCATTGCACTGTAAAGCGATGTATGTGTCCAACCTGCAGGAAACCAGTGTGAGAAAAATAAACATATATAAAACGTTTTAGAGAAAGTGTTACACATGTTCTTGTTGATGTCATAAAAATGCAGAGTTTTGCAGAACTAACATGGAGAGGATTCTAGCCAGGTATGCTAGCACTAAAACAGCTAACATGATTATGAACTTATTTCTCTTCAAAAATGTTGGAAAAAATGTTATATATTTTTATTTATGCCATTTCACAATGGCATAACAGCTCACCTGAGAACCTGAAGCACCTGGCTGTGGACCTGTAGCTCCGCCCAGCTGTAGAGCAGAGATGGTAGTATTTTAATTAAAAAAAAAAAAAAAAAAAAACAGATTTCTGAGATTAAAATTGTACATTTCTAAGAAAAAAAACCTCACACCTCTCAGAGAACATCCAAATTCGCTTTGTCATATATTTATGATTTAAATCAAGAAAACTTTTCTTTGTTTTTGGGGTGGCTGAAGTTTGCTAAACATCGAACAAGCTATGAACAAAGTTAAAATTAGTTGTTCAGTTGTGATTGAAAGACAATAGTTGTTAGCTGAGTTTTTACTCACAGTTGTCTCGAAACAGGACATGGTGTTCCACATCTTCTGCTTTTTGGGAGGATTTTTCACCTAAAATTACAATAATAAAATCAGCTCATGTTAAAATGATATATCTGGATAATCAACTGAAAACAACTGACAAACATCTTTTACCTGAAATATAAATATGGTGCTCTCTGGATGGGGAATTTGCCAAAGGATTACTCAAAAAGTACACAGCAAAAATACACATTATTATGAAATTATTCAGAACTTATGACAAAAATATTTTACCCTTCAAAGAAAGCAAAGGAGGTTTTGTTGGCATTTTTTTTGTAAGGCAATGTATTCACAATTAATCTTCAATTAAATCCTCCTTTATATTTACAGTGATTTAGTTGAATAAATGTGGTCTCAGATGCACTCCAGTCACTCCTATTGTAGTTCTTTTTCATTCACTACTCAAGTAAGCTTTTCAGTACATACTGTGGCTACTCATAGATAAGTAGTTAGTTTGATGAGTCTTACTGGAAATGAGCAGGAATCGAAACTTAACCACGTCTTTGCTTTTCACATGGTAACAGTGACACAGTATATGCGACATAAAGACAATAAAACTATGATTAAAACACAAGTATACATGCAGATGTTCTTACATCCCTGATGTCTGCGGAACAATTAAGATTAAAATTAGTCGACACATATAAAGAAGGTGAGTGAGTAACAGTGATCTGACCGGTTCATTTCTAACTGTTTAATGAGGAAGTCAGAGATCACAAATGAAACCAGGAAGTGAGCTTCTCAGCAGAAAACCCCTGATTTCAGATCAGCCTTAACACATTTTCCCCCTGAACTTAAGTGTAGTTTTGTCCCTGAACAAGGACAGAGTAAAGACAGAGTCTCACCGTGGACAGGCTGGGTCTGAAATGTGCCGCTACAGGATGTTTCCTTATGTTAGTTTTACACTCTGGAAAAGCTCAGTGACTCCCCGCTCCCCACACAAAAAGCCAAGTGGTGACATCACTCAGAAGGGTGGGGCTAAGAACATTCTAGAGAATCTGTTGCTCTGGAATTTTTTTCAGTCTCCATGCCTCGCTAACGTTCCCTTCAGACACATCACACATCCATCTCAACTACCTGGAATAAAAGAATCACAAACACTCCGCTAATAAAAAGGAAAAGAAATGCACCAGCACTGAACGTGAGACTTCACCGCTTTAGGAATGAAAATCATTTAATAAATACAAAGGAAATGTGAGCAGCGGTTTTTGATTTGGCAAAGGAAAGCTTTGTTCCACTTCCTGTACGGCACCAAATCGTTAAGACACAACAGAACAGACATTCTCAGTAAAAAGCTGCATGAAATGTAAACAGGTTATGTATCACATCTATTTGGACAAACCTCCGAGCTCTGTTCGAAAAGGCATTTTGATGTTACAGTACAGAGTGAAGACATGTCGTCTATCTTCTATCATCTCGTCTCATATCTGACCAGGTCCTTGTTGAAAATGAGAGCTGCTTCCTGGTTAAATAAAGTTTTTTAAAAAAGCAATAAAAACAACATGCATGAGAGCAACACATTCACAACTCTTTCTTGTGTCTTGGTACGATCAAACACTGGATCTGTGCTTAAATACTTTTGTTTGGGTTTAGCAGTTTTGGCGGCGGCGTTGTCGTCGTCCTCAGGGTCCCAGACCGCCTGTGCAAGCTCAGTCAAAACGCCGACCGGGACGCTTCGCTGCCGGGATGAACCTCCTGTGGCATCCCTCAGGGCTCTACTCCAGGCCCAGGGAGAAGTTGATCCCATGGACGATGCCGATGATGATGGGTTGCCAGGCGACCAGGTATCTGAGCCAATCAAGCAGCTGCCCGTAGAGGACGTGAGTCTTCTCCCAGCTGACAGGAAGTGAAGGAGTCAAGGAGACGGGGCATACAATCTACTTTTTGTTCCCTGACATGACATGTGGACGCAGAATAAAGTTCAGTCTAATATAATCTAATCTATAACGTCCATCTAACCCAAACAAATAAACACTTGAAAACTAACGTATAAATATCAGTTCAGCTGCTGTTAACTTTTCCGTTCGTGTCCACAGATCCACATTTATCTATGAGCCATGCTGCAAGGCAACATTAAGGGGACAGTTCAGACATTTATTTTTCTTCCAGTAGGGTAGAAACAGATGGGAGAAAAGCAATAAACTCATTTTATAGATCTGAATCAATATCAGGTCAAGTGCATGCCAGATGACGTATCTCTTCACTGTTTTACCTCGCTGTTCCACAGCTCTTTGTGATGGGGGAAGCCACCAAACTCCATTGAAAAAAACTGTAATTTTAGCTCTGCTCTCACAGGAGCAGCTGGTCTACCACTGCATCAATCAGTTTGTGAAGTTTTGTTCCTCGCAATACAGTAATACTGATTTTTAGGTGTCACAGGTGCCGGTTTTCCCAGCAGCTGATTATTTGCGACAATTCTGAACGTTGAAAACTGGGTTTATCTGTGGACAGACTTGTGAGTGCTGGTTTCTGGGTGCTGAGCGATCATAAATCAGCCAACATGGCGAGCAGAGAAAAGGCTTGAAAAGGATACGGGTTGTTCATCATCCTCTTCATGTCGACCTTTTCGTTGCAGTATGGACACGTCTGCTTCTTACCCACGATGCACCAGCCACGGATGCAGAACTCATGGAATCTGAAGGGGTGGAGCAAGTTAAGGAGAACCGCTGAGAGAAAACTTTAAAAGTTAACATGAGAGCTCTCACTGTTTGGACAGTTTAAGTAAACGATCAGTGAGCTCTGTAACAGACATTTAACTTCTTTATGAATGTGTGGCCAATATAAGAAATATTTGGATATTTTGAATTATTTTGACTGTATCTGAGATCAGAGGGTTATCATCATCACAGACTGGTCTGTGGAAAGGTTGAGTCAGGACACAGTTACAGTACGTCTCTTTTGACAGTTTTAGAAGGCATAAAGTATAATTTAACACTCAGGTCTGCTTACATTACAGTAAACGGGATCCGTTGATGCATTCAGCAGATAAACAGTGCCTGTATTGTACTGGTAGAAGGTGACCTTTGACCTCCCAGCTTTAGGATACATGTGTCCACAGGAGAGCTGGTAGGTGTCCTCTATAAAGCCTTCCTCCTCCACGTCCACCAGGATCCTCTGACCACACACTGCACAGATGTTGTTGGTCAGGCTCCGGCTGGGCATGCCTCCCTTGTTGTAGTACTGAAAACACAGCGGTACCACAAAACCATCAGTATTATATTTATGTTTTTTTCTTCAGATCATCCATCCAGTGGCTTATTATTGCTCAATAATTAGAGCTATGCTGTAATTTTCTTTTATTTTAAGCTCAGAGAAAGATGAAGCACAATGCTGCCATGGATTCAGTGAATTGTTAACTGGGGTATTCTATAAATCTGTATTTGTTTAGATTTAACGAAGCATAATTAGAAGTATGCCGAATTAGCTATGAGAACTTCCTGTTTGCAGTGAACCCGTAAGTGTACAGGCACCTGTCGCTGGATAACTCTGATGCTGACGAAAACCTAAAAATATCAAGTTTCGCAAGCAAGTTCTGCAGTCGGAGTGCCTGGAGTTAGTGTTGAATCAGTAAGAGAAGTCGTACCCCGATGGTGGACGCCATGTAGTCCGAGCAGATTTCAGCAAAGTCTCTGCCCATGACTCCATAGTAGAGCCCGTAGAAGAGCATGATCACGCCCACGTCCATCGAGTCCTCGGCCTTGATCCTGCACAAAGACACCAAGCCCAGCTGTCTCTTAGTGACTGCCAGGCATCACTGTAATGTGTATTGTCTTTCCAATAAAACTAACATAAATAGAGCTGAACTGAACGAGAGAAACAGGCCGTTACATATCCAGTATAATCCAGATATATTGTGATATATTGTGATTTTTCAATCACAAACTGTGAAAAAGGCCAAATATTCTACAATTCAAGCTCCTGAAATGAGAGGATTTACCGCTTTTCTTTGTCGTACATCATTGCAAATTAACATTTTTTTATTTACATTACGAGCAATTATTAAAAATCAGCAAATGAATCGTTAATTTTAGTGTTGCAACTGTAGTCTGCATTAACAGGTTGAAACACATGCAGATTTTAAGTGACAGCCAGGAAAAATCACCAATAAATAGAAATCTACTATTTACTCCTTTAAAAGTATTAGGAGATCAACTTTTTTTTAAAACAAAATTCAAAGAAAATTGTTCCTACATGTTTATATAATCCTCCAGTAATCAAGTCTTTCTTCAATTTTCTTTTCCTGTGACGTTCATTTTACGCGTCTCTTATTTTCTTAAATTCACTTGTATTTTTCAGTTTTTTATTCTTAAGCTTCAAGTCAACTACACAAATTACACCACCTGTTTATCCATCAACCATCCATCCAACCAACCAACCAACCATCCATCCATCCATCCGTTGATATAAACCCCCTACAGTTTGTTTGGCTGTATGTAAATATATGTGATGTCCATGACATATAATCTGTTTTTTGAGCTCTACATCCAGTTGAATGAACAGCATTTAAGCATGTCCAGTGTTTTAGAAAGAAGTGTTCGGATTTGAGAGGGAACTTTTGACTGTGACAAGAACAAATCTACTTGATATCTGATCTCACCTGAAAAAGACATTGAAGCCGAACATGGTGAACATGATGGCGAGATAGCCGAGGACGCCCACTGCATAGCTCAGCTTGTAGATCAGCAGGAACCACTTGTACACCATCCTGAAAAACACCATTAAACCGTTACCAGAATAGCTAAGGACCATTTCCTGTTTGTGGTTAATTGACTAGTCATTGCAGCTCTTTTCTAAATAGAGAAGAATTAGGACTGCAACTAATTCTTAAGACCTCAACAAATATAATTTAAGACCCAAAAATGTTGTAACAATTTCTTTGGTGGAAAATAGTCAATTTACTGCAGGGCCCGACCAATATGGAGTTTTTGGGGCTGATGCAGATATTGATATTTAGCAGGAAAAAAAACCCATTAACTAATTAATCTCTGATAATAATATTTTATGATGTTTTTCAGCTCTTTAACACTTACAACAATGATATAAATTGAAGGCATAACATTTAACTTTTTTTCTACAACTTTAATTTCACAACTTTCAAGAACAAAGAAGTGACCTTTGTGAACAAAATAATGTGCAAAATTGCAGTAAATTGCTGAAAAATTAATACCTACAGCAAATTTACAGTAAATTTAAGACAACGTAAGACCTTAATTACCCAGATTTTAATTTAAGACATCTTAAGAATTCTTAAGGAACCCTGATTTTCTCAAGTCAAAAGACAGGAACACATACAGTGCGTGGCGGCTGCACAGACAACACTGAAGCTACAACAATTCAATTTTGTTGTCAAAATTAATCGCTATAAACTATTTTGATCATCAGTTTGAGTAACTTTTTAAAGAAAAAAATCTTTGATTCCAGCTTCTTAAGCATGAATATCTTCTGGTTTATTGTGAGCATCTTTGATCTGTGGACATATGATATTTGAGGACGTCATCTTGGGATACTTATCTGACATTTCATAAACCAAACAACCATCCCTCTCACCTCGGCGTCCTGCAGGACAGCGGCTTGCGAGTGGCTCTGAAGATGACGTAGCTGGTGATGACGGAGAACATGCCCCACATGGACAGAAACCTCCACCAGTAGAGTTTGATGGTGAAGTAAAGCGGCACCACCCACATCTGGACAAGCGTCACCAGCTGAGGAGGAGACGGACAGTTTATCACACTCAGCGTGACAGTTTGGAGTCAGCTGATGGTGTCATTCCCCCTCTCCTCCACCACTCACATTATAGGAGCGGTGGTGCCGCTGCTTCCACTGCACCAGCACTATCTGAGCCACCACCAGCGTGGCGACGAGGATCAGCACCATCTCTGCATGCATGGCCTCGTGACCCCGGTGCTTCACATGCAGACGCTCATGCTGCACCCTGACCAAGGAGGGGGGAAAGGTGTGATTGGAGAAAGATGCAGAAAGGGCAGGGAAATGTGCAGTTTTAACACCCATGTGCAAAGTTTTTCTTTTTCTATTTTATGTCAGTAGCATAAGATTTGACACCAAATTAAATTCCTTGTGTGTGCAGCTCACAAAAAGGGCAAAAAGCCCTTCTTGCTTCCTGACATTATGTAAGCATTTCATTAAATATGCCAGTGTTTTGAAGCGAAAGTTTGCATATTTTAGGTGCACAATGGGAAAGAAAGAGCTGCTACTCACTTCCAGTTTTCTCTGTGGGTCATTTTCAGCAGGTCGTCCTGTAATAGAGACAGGGACAGAAATAGAAACAAACAGCAGCAGAAGGTCCCACTGGACACTTTAATGTAGGTTAATACGACTTATTTCAATTTAAGACAACAAACACCGTTACTAAAACAAGAGTATTGAAATGCAGCGGTTCTTGTCTTAAAGAAACGCCTGTGTTGCCACGTCCCAACAGCTGAGTATTGACAGCTGGATGCCAGTTGACATGAGCTGGGCAGCTAGTTGGCTAGCTAGGCTAGCGTTAGCTGCAGTTAACCGCTGGGTTTTTTTTTATCATTTCGATGTTTAAAGTATCATTGGCAGCGCTTTTAACTATAGTTCGCTCACCTGAGGGTGCACACCCGCCATTGTTTGTTTTTGTATCCTCTCCCGGTGCAAGCTAGCCGGCTAACAGAGCCAGCTAGGCTGAGAGAGCTAGCTAGGCTAACAGAGCTCTGACAGGAGCTCCAAGGCGACGCAAGTACGGGGAGTCAAGAGGACCAAAACTGTCAGGAAGACGGTTCCAACCAATATCTGGAATAAATTTATTAATGTGACTATTTATACGTCTGAGCAATATATTTATTGGTAAATGGTCACAAAAAAAAAAAATTACAAATTGTCATTATTATCATTATTATTATATAGCTTCTAGTATTAGTGTGGTTTGTAGTTTCCAGATAATATAGACATACACGGAAATATTTTTTAATGCTTAAATGTTGTTGTTAGTCATGAAATTTCAACTTCACAAAAAAGTAAAAATGTTATCAAAGCACATTATTTTTAACTGTGATTCCTTATCAGAGAATTTTGCAAAAGAATAGAATAAGATTTGTTTATTTCTGCTGCTCTGGTTTATATTTTTTGACTTTGGCCACAATACCAGATCAACCTTAAACAGCAGCATAATAATAATAATAATAATAATAATGTTACTGGTGATGAATACAAGAACAGAAACACCAGAGTGAATACATCTCATTTTTATTCAAGGAAAATAATCAAATTTATGAGGCACCATCTGGATCTTTACTTCTCTGCAGACAGCAGTGGACCTGCAGGTAATAAAGAACCATTATAGCAAACAGACAAAAACTTTGAGACGTCACAATTGGAACTGAATTCGCTCAGACATCCAAGGAAGGTTTGGACCGTCTCTGGTCTTTAGACCTCTGGTGGAAACTACGAATGGCAGGAAGTGATGTCATCACAGCGAATTATAAACAGCTAAATAAACTGATTAAAGAAAAGCATTTACAGGTTTCCAAAAGTCAATTCTGAGGGTTTTAAAATGATTTATTTAACAATTCAATGGCACCTCAAATTCAAGAGTAACAGCACAAAAAAATTGTTAAATTATGAAATGGTGCATTGTTGCTTCATCTAATAAATATTTTCAAGAATAATAATAACAATAATAATAATAATGATGATAATATGATGATAAATAACAAAAACTTAAATAACAAGCAGACCTTTGGTATTTTTTTTTCTTCAGATATTTTAACAATCACCTCTCAAAACAGTTCCTAAATAATTTCCTGGTGACGAACTTCTTGTTGGGTCATAAAATAAAAAAAGCTCTCATTAAAGTATTTTTTTTCAAACTCAGGCAGCTTTTAACTTCATTAAACAAAGTCAAATCAAAGATCAGAGACTCACCTGCCGTACACGACGGCCTTCAGACGTACGGATGTCCCTTTCACTCTGAAAGTGAGATTTGAGATACATTTAGT
Organism: Synanceia verrucosa; assembly: GCA_029721515.1. Classification (NCBI taxonomy): domain Eukaryota; kingdom Metazoa; phylum Chordata; class Actinopteri; order Perciformes; family Synanceiidae; genus Synanceia; species Synanceia verrucosa. The sequence continues at coordinate 1,467,192 of CM056569.1, forward strand.
GATGATGAATATTCAAATAAAAAAAAAATAAAGGATTAAATTCTCTCTGAGTCGCTCAGACATCCAAGGAAGGTTTGGACCATCTTTGGTCTTTAGACCTCTGGTGGAAACTACGAATGGCAGGAAAAAGCATCATCAAAGCGAACTGCTGACCTCAAATATTAAGTTTAAAAAAAAAAAAAAACATACCGGACAGAAACCAGCATCAGCAGCGACCGAACGGAGGTGAAGAGAGCTCGACCAACAGAGACCTCCAACCTGAAACAAACGAGTGATGACAAGTTAGCCGCTAAGCTAAAGCCCAACGGCATCATGGTCACTGCTTTTAAACTCGCTCAGACATCCAAGGAAGGTTTGGACCATCTTTGGTCTGTTGGACCTCTGGTGGAAACTACGAATGGCAGGAAGTGATGTCATCACAGCGAACTGTGGGAAGACGTGAGCAGGACTAGTTGGATTTTATTATTAGCATAATAATCTATACACACCAGATCCACAGGCGCTGATCTCCATCATCTCTGCAGACAATTTTAATGATCCATCGCCGACGTTCTGCTCACCCTGAAAGTAAGAAGGAAGTTAAGTCAGCCCTGAAAGCACTTTATAGAGCTTTCATTCATAAGAGTTTTTGCACCCCATATTTATTCTCAGTCACTTTATTTTCTTTTGGTTCTTACTGCTGCATTGTGTTTAAATATTTATGTCACACACCAACTGCCATATTTAGATTTTTTGGGGAGGAATATAGATGTTTTTGGTCTTATTTTGATACTGCTCGATCATTGTGAGCCATCCACAAATGAATTCACCTGTTTCCAGGTTCAGTGATGAGTCTCTACTTCCTGCTGTGGAGGAATCAGTCACGTCGTCCATCGTGACGTAGCCGTACAGCGTCCCTGAAGGTCAAAAGACGAGGGAAACCTAGAGAAAGAAACATGGAGGAGCGACACGTTTATCTTTTGTTTTGTTGACAAAAACAAATAACTCTAAAGCAGCGCTCAGACATCCAAGGAAGGTTTGGACCGTCTTTGGTCTGCAGACCTCTGGTGGAAACTACGAATGGCAGGAAGTGATGTCATCACAGCGCAGAAGGACAAGTTCATTTTAAAAAAAAAAACAACAAAAAAAAAAATTTAAGAGTTTAAATGTCCTCTAACCTGGCGACAGGTCAGAGGTGAAGAGTCTCCATCAGATGAGCTTAATATTTAAAAACCTGAAATAAAAAAAAAAATTAATTAAAAAAAAAAAACATTTCACACAGGCACCTATTTTATAATTATATAAAAGTACTTATAAAACAAAAAAGTAAAAGTGCAGCACTGAAAGTAAAAGTACTGCAGTTAAAGTAATAAAACTCTAAGATTGTTGTACTGTTATATTTATGATTATATTCAGCTATTAAATTAATCGCCAGCTACTGTTAATAAATCTTTTTATCAAAAAAATAGACTGTAGTTATAAACTAGCTGATTTAATTTCACCTCCATAGAAGCTGCTGGAACCACAGTAAATGAAATGAAATTACGAGCAGCGATTCAGCAACGTGTTGAAACTTCTGGAACAATCGACGACCATCCGTTAAAAAAAACTCGTCATCCGTGAGAAACGTCGTCATTTTCTGCCTCCGCAGGTTGTGATTAATTAATAAAATGTTCGATTTGTGGCCTGAACATAACTTAAAAGACATATTTACCGTCAGAACCACAGAAAACATCAGAGAACACTGAGCAGCACACTTGTCGGTGGAACATCTGGCCCGGAACTTCCGGGTTTGGCCGAAGTTCCGGTTCTTACACTTCCGCCCGGAAGGCGAACTGAGAACGTGCGGCACAGTTTTATTATATTATTAAATTGTTATATCATTACAGTTTAACTGCATTTACAAAAACTTTTGTTGTACTTATTCGAATATAAAACAATAAATAAAACGAATTATATTTTCTTTATATTTCTGTCTATATGTTTGTGTATAAATGTAGTTAAATAAACATAAATAAAAGTACTATATTACATATTTTGTAATATTTATAATATACTGTGAAAATGTATTACAAGTCAGTGATTAATTAACATTTCTTGATTTTGAAATTTCTTCCTAAATATGATTTAATGTCATGCGATATTTGATATCAGTTTATAAACAACAATATATTGTATTTGTTCAGTGACACAGTATATGATACATGATAATCATTACTGTTAGGTACTAAATAAATATTGACTTTAACACATGCCATGACCAAAGAAAGATATTTATTTAAAGCACACAAAAAATCTAAAATAATTTAAGGAAGTTATGAATGATTTTGCTGTTAAAATATTTAATCAGTATTATGATGACGTGTAATTAATAAAATAATATTATTACGTTTAATTTTTAGATTTTTGGTTTTCTAATTTGTAGAATATAATTTTATTATTATATATATATATATATATATATATATATATATATATATATATATATATATATATATATATAGTCAGGTGTCAGTTGTCTGTCATCAGTTGTCATTATTACAATTAAATAATCAGCAATTAATATTATTATTGTACTTGTGATTAAGATAAACATCCAGCTCATTTATTTTAACTGATAATTAATTGAAGTTGCTACCAGTGAGATCAGAAGGTTGAGAGACATTGTGTTGAATATGGAGAGAGAGAATTGCAGCCAACGTCATCATATAAATGACAGACAGATGAACCAATCAGCTCCATCCTCTTCTATCCCCTCCTCTCTGATCTGATGGGTACCCTCCTCCCTCCTCCTCCTCCTCCTGCTGCTGCTGGTACTGCTGCAAGCTGCTGGTGTTGCCGTGACGATGACATCCTCCCCCCACACAGGGAGCAAACAAGATGCTATCATGACGTGAAGGCTTCAGGCTGTAAAATAGAGACACAGTGATCGCCTGCCTCTCAGGAAACATGGTGAGTGCTGCCTCTCTTTTTTGGGGGTGGATGGATGGATGGATGGATGGATGGATGGATGGATGGATGGATGGATGATGGGTGGGTGGGTGGGTGGAGGAATGTTTGGGGGTGACAGCAGCATCTGTAGCACCGCATTGAGTGGAGGCACTGAGGAGGGATGGAGGAAATGAGGACGGACAGATTGAACTGGATGAACGAGGGTGGAGGACGAATGAACGAGTCAGATTCACTCAGCATTAGAGCAAATCAAAGTGTGTGTGTGTGTGTGTGTGTGTGTGCTGCCAGGCCTGCATGTTAGCATCCAGACTGCTAACAGTAACAGGAGGTACGTCACTCCTGTGAGCAGAAACTGGGCTGATCCACTCTGATGTTTACAGCTATAGGAATGGGTTACTTAGCAGGCGTACCGGGCCCTGGGGCCCAGAGGGTTACTGGGGGTCCGCAGACCACAGCCTCTGCAAGAAGAATTCACGTTTCTTCATACAAACGTCAAACAGGTGACAATGAAGAGACATAAAACTACATGGAAAGAGACGGAAAATGAATATTGAGAAAATGACCACAAACAACAAAAACAACTACAATGAGAAAGAGACACAAAATGACTCCTGTGCTAAACTCACTTCCTGTCTCTAATGCCTGTGAGGCAGCAGTGACAGACGTGGTTTTTGCATTAGCATTGGCATTAGTGAGAGTAAAAAGTAAACAGTGAAATCTGGATCCAGCGTGGCCGAAATTGAATGGACAAATAAATGTGATATATGAAGACAGAAAGAAAGAAAGAAAGGAAGAAAGAAAGAAAGAAAAAGAAAGACAGCAAGAAAGAAAGCTTCATTGTCTCTCGTCCATCAGTGACAGTCACAAACAGCCACCAGAGTCACACTGTCACCCCATAATGCTTTGCAGCATCCTTGAATGGAGGTGGGGGGGTTTATATTTATATTTATATATTTGTATTTATATTATATTATATGTGTTCTAAATGCTAACAGTGTACATTACATTAAAGAATAAACCAGAAACACTGCAGTCACAGGGAGGAAGCGTTCAAACAGGATTATGCACAAGATCACAGGAAACTCGTACCCATAATAATCCCCCCCTCATGAATTATTCATGACAATATTCAGCTCATATTTTACACAAAAAAAACCACTAAAATCAGACAGGAAGTCTGGCAGAGAGACAGAAAACACAAAGACACTGACAGAATATAAGCGAATACTGTAAATGAGAATTTAAAACCTGAACAATAATAACAATAATAATAATAATAATATAAATTATTAAATATAATAAAGTAAATCACCATCATATTTTGTATTTTGATTGATTTAAAAATAATTTTAACTCTAAATTCTTGTTTTCACTCACCTCATTTGAAATATACAGTATGTTTATTATTATTGTTTACCTGATAATATTTAATAATAATGCTAACATAATTATGATAAAATAATGAAATGTATTATATTGTGATGTTATTATTTTTTTAAATGGCGCACATCTTGTCAGTAACAGCTCTTCTTCTTAGTTAATTAATCGTGTCTCTTTCGTTAACTCTCAGGATGAAACATCAGGATTAAAGGGGACGCTTCACTTGTTGTTGTTGTTGTTGTTGTTGTTGTTGTAGTACACCCCTTCCTGCCCCCCTCAGTCTGCAGTCTGTTACCATGGAAACCCCAGCCTCCCTCTCATTCCATCACTTTGAAGACATTTCGGTGACCTACATTACTCCATCAGAAGCTTTTTATCAGTATCCTACTCTTCGTTCACTTCATTCACTTCCCTCGGCTGATCACCCCCTATCTGTGGATTATACCATCTGTTCCCAGACCTGCTGCACCACAGAGCATACCATCTGGGGGTTAATTAGGGGTGATCTGATGCGCCACCTGGAAGGAACATCTGGGAACGTTTGAGAGGACTAGAAGAGGTTTTTTTCCGCCCAAAATATATTGACTGTTGACAATTTGGAGCTCCCATCTTGTTGCTCATTTCCTGGTTCATTCGTTTATGTTTTATTTTCCTGAAACCGTCTGTCTGTGTCTATCTGTCTTACTTCCTGTGCCACTAACAGGAAATGAACTGGGACACATTCAGTTTTTAAAACTGAGAACGAACGTCAGTGACGTCACAGATGGACAGAAATCCTGATCTTTAAAATAGAATTTTGCATTTCAGTGAAGTCACTCTTTGTTGAAAACGAGATGGTCTACAAGCAAATACTAACGATTATGAAACTGACAGGAAAGATCACCGTTGACAGAGTTCAGAGCCAAATTCTTCATCCATGTTTATCTGCTCATCCTCATCCCTCTCTTTTCTCCCCAGGCTGTCCTCCGGTTGAACCCTCTGTGAATTAAACCAACACCACCGTCTGTTACTTTCCCCAAATGAGACCTAAAGAGGATTGGACCGGCGCACCATAATCCTAACCCTTTCTTTTTTGGTGTTTCAAGAGACTTTTTGGACTGGGATATGGGAATTTTGCAGTGTTTTGGAACCTGTTTTTCTCCCCAAACAATGGAATAACCACTGTCACTGCAGCAGAGAGATAGAGTTCTGACAAAAGGGATGATCATACGCTAAAATTACCAAAAACAATAGATTGGTGTGGCTGAGATCATTTACCTTGGACAGTAAACGCCATGCCTCTCCTCAGATGTTCCACGAGTTTTCGTAAGGAGTACGTTCGAATGTTTCGTCCCATCCTCTCGCATGCACAGTGGAATAAAGAGTGAAAGGAGGACTCTACAGCAGGAGGAAAACCTTGCATCTGAGCATCCAGGCCTATCCCCTGGCTGCAGTGTGGACTCAGGGGTGTGTTCGGAGGTTCAGGCTGCCGCTCGCAGATGGAGGCCCACCAACACTCCCCAGATAGCAGCAGTGAGGAATGCACCGTCCTGGAGGCTCCGCCGGGCAGAAACGCCTGCCAGCAACATGCAGGGAAGGTAGGCATGTGTTTTTTACCATCAGATTTATCCACCCAGGGAAAAACAACTTCTGAAACTTGAGGCTCCCAGGGACGTCCTTGTCCAAAGCCGTCCCTATCCAAAGACAGTCTTGGTCCACTCTATCTGAGTTTCCCTACAAAGAATCAGGCAAAAGCACCACTTTAAATGTGGTGTTTACCAGAGTTCATCTATTTCTGGGAAATAAATCAGCATGAAAGAAAGTGACTAACTGACTGAAGAAAACTTCTTATTTGACTAATCAACTGCATTCACTCCAGATCAGGGGTTGACAGAGTTGAAACGATCTGGATCCCCAGTAGCCCAGACGCACCACCTCTATTAAGAATGACTGGGAGCACTCATTTTCACCACAGTACTGGATTGAGTGTGAACATAGCCTAGCGGGGAAGAAACCCTGTGTGCTACCTAAAGCTTGTCCACATCTTTGGGTTCTGCACAGAGTTAAAACTGAAACCAGGACCAAACTGAAACAGACAGGCACCCAGATCTGAATTTTACAAGCCGTTTTGGCTTCACTTCATCCATTGCTGACTGCACATGTCTCCATTCTGTCCACGAGACAGACTGCGTCAGACAAAGTATAAAATTTAAAGGCTGAACATTTGTCGGATCCTGTCAAGAGCAGGTTGGGTGGCAGAAATCAGAAACCTAAACCATTCCCATTCAACTTCAGTAATTTGAAGGAATGGTTTGACATTTTGGTGAGATTTACAGCAGCGTTCAAAGTTAACAAAGCCCGCGACCAGCACCTGACTAGTGCTGCAAAATCTGCTGTGTTTGCAAGGATACAGATGCAGAACGTCCAGTGTCTCCAGTCCTTTCTTTGTCGTCTGCAGGTAGTAGAGCTGTACTGTTCAGACTGTGAGTGTGCTCTGTGTGAGGACTGTGTGCAGGACCACGAGGACCACCCCAAGGTGGCCCTCAGCCAGGCCCTGGAGCAGCACCGAGGCCACCTGCAAGAGCAGCTGGGGGCCGTCCAGAACAGGTGGAAGTCTCAGTGGTTAAAACACACCTGTAATGGCATAATTTAGGTTCAGAGATTTATGAAAGTAGTGTCACTGTGATCCCCTTTGATTTATTATTGCATTTATCCAGCAGGGGGTTCTCTGATTAAATGCTTCCATTAACAGGCATTAGGGCATTTATCAGAAGTACTCGTTGTGCAGAAACGTTGCTCTTCTGAGTGTCATATTGTTATAGACATGATATTATTTTACAGTTGCATTGATATCTGCAAATCTAATTTCAGCTATTTCTAAATGTAGTGCAGCAAGAAGTGACATATTTACCTGTGAGATCAAGTAAAGTACAAATTTACATATTTATGTCCCCAGACTCCCTCAGATATCAGACGCCCTGTCCTTCGTTAAGGAAATCCTCCAACAGCTGACCAATCAGAGGGCTTCCATCGAGGAGGACATCCAGTCAAGCTTCGAGGATCTGCACAAGCAGCTGGATGTCCGGAAGAGTGTCCTGCTGATGGAGCTGGAGGTCACATATGGACTCAAACAGAAGGTGCTGTAAGATCTACGACAAACCAATCAATTAGTTGTTCATTGTATGGTTTTAAAAGTCAAGCCTCTCCAGCATCATCATACCTGTGTCCAGGTCCTCCAGGCCCAGGTGGACAGCCTCATCCGGGGAGAGGGGGACATCACGGCGTCCTGTACCCAGACAGAGGAGGCTTTAGCTGGGGAGGCATGCGTGGCGAGCCTGCAGGCGGAGCAGGAGCTGCAGGAGCAGCTTGGGGAGCTGGCTGGCCTCGGTCTGCCATGTCAACCGGAGGAGAATGACCAGCTGGATCTGCTGATGGAGACAGATGGGCTGAGGAAGTCCATCCACAACCTGGGGACCATCGTCACGACCAGGTGAGACAACAAATTTAGAGCTTGTGCCTTTCTTTTGCTACATTAAGCACCGCTCCACCATCCTTGTCTTCCTCCTCTTCCTCCTCTTCCTCCTCTTCCTCCTCTTCCTCAGCGCGGTGGCGAGCCAGAGCGAAGCCATGGGTGCTGGTCTGGAGCAGTGCATCGTGGGGCATCCTGCCTCCGTTACCATAGTGACACGAGACAAGTCAGGGGGGGCCTGCAAGAGTGGCAACGCCATCCTGTCAGCTGAGGTTGATTTTTTTTCATTCACTAACAATGTGGCCCAGTTCTGTGGAAAAAATTATAATAAATATGTGTTATTCCAGGTGTTCACCCCTGACGGCAGCATAGTGGACGGCGAAATAGTGGACCACAAGAATGGGACCTATGAGTTTGTGTACACTGTGCCCAAGGAGGGCGACTTCTCATTGGCTCTCCGTCTGTACGACCAGCACATCAAAGGAAGCCCCTTCAAGCTGACCGTCAACAGGATCTCAGAGGCAGAGGTGGAGGTGGGTGGCTCAAATAAATGGAGACAAAGTGTTTACAGCTGTAGAACAGGATGGGACTAAAAGTCAGCTGTGTTAAAGACAGACAAAATGAGATTATCGTGGGGATAATGGTGTACACTTTCAGACAATCTTTGCTCAGAGGCATTTATGGAGGATCACTCAATTATGGGACGAACAAGAACTAAATCCAACCTCACACAAACTGTGTGGGGTCATCTTTGGTTCATCCAACCCAAAACTGAAAACACAAAATGTCAAACATTTTACAAACTCGTTCCGTCACCGGAAGGCTAACTTCCTTTGCTATACATACTTTACATTCTGAAGATCAACATTCACTTAGAATAAAGGTCACACAACATACTTTATGTGTTTATGTTTTCTAAATTTAATATCTTTAACGCACGTTACTGAAATTCAAACGAATTAAAATGTGTGCCTTCACCTCCAGGTGTCCCCTTCCACTACCACAGCAACCAACTCGGCTGCCTACGCCACACCGTCTACAGGCTCCTCTGATGGGGCGAAGAGACGAGGGAAGTCCCCAGGCCAGAAGAAAAAGGGCTCCAAGAGGGCCAGCAGCGCTCTGGGCACCCCGCGACGCAAAACCCAGAACCCCATCGAGGACGACCTCATCTTCAGGATCGGTGCGACGTAATAGATGTTAAAACTATTAGTAAAGTTATAACATAAGTCACTTTTCGTGGTGCTAAAGGGACTATTTATTTACTGCTGTAGTTTTCTGACCAGTGACTTCATTTCTTCAGGAACAAAGGGGAGGAATAAAGGGGAGTTCACCAACCTTCAAGGAGTCGCCGCCTCCTCCAGTGGAAGGATACTGATCGCTGACAGCAACAATCAGTGTGTCCAGGTATCATTTTGTCCAGGCTCCACCCCCTCAAATATGTGTTTATAGGTTCACATTTGGTTTTAAAGGCTTGTCTCCCAACTCTAGATTTTCTCCAACGACGGGGAATTCAAGAGTCGTTTCGGTGTGCGGGGACGGTCGCCGGGGCAACTTCAGCGCCCCACCGGCGTGGCCGTGCATCCCAGCGGTGACATCATCATCGCCGACTACGACAACAAGTGGGTCAGCATCTTCTCCAGCGAGGGCAAGTACAAGGTAGGCACCTCGGTGTGGCTTTGAACTTCACTGTTTGGTTTACTTCATTGAGCAACAGTATAAAAATGCTTCTCAATGACATTTTAATGCCGCTTAATTTTCTTTGTCCGTCAGACAAAGCTTGGCTCCGGTCGACTCATGGGCCCAAAGGGCGTGTCTGTGGACCAGAACGGTCATGTAATCGTGGTTGACAACAAGGCGTGCACCGTCTTCATCTTCCAGCTGACCGGCAAGCTCATCACCAAGTTTGGCAGTAGAGGCAACGGTGACAAGCAGTTTGCTGGTAATATTACCTGAATAAATGTAAAAGTAAAAGTCTTTAATGTCTCATTCTGATCTTCCCAATTCATTTACATCACACCAAAAGATGACCTGTTTTGTTGTTTCTTTGCTGCTGTGCTGAAGGTCCACACTTTGCAGCAGTAAACAACAACAACGAGATCATCGTGACTGACTTCCATAACCACTCAGTAAAGGTAAGGCCAAGTTGACTGAACTCTAAAAGGAAGAACCCAAAGTACCAACAAATGTTAGTCCTGGAATAAAACTTAACTAGAAAACCCTGGAAAAACAGGAACATAAAACTACTACAAATGGGATGAATAAAGGATTGTCTTATCGTACCTTAAGAGGACAAAACTTCAAAACAAAACAAGAAATAACAAGACAACACGAAGATGAGACTGCTGACGTGTTTGTGCAGGCAGCAGGTAGACGTTAAAGCTTTGTCTCTTTCAGGTTTTCACCCTCGAGGGAGAGTTAGTATTGAAATTCGGCTCCAACGGCGAAGGAAACGGTCAGTTCAACGCTCCCACTGGTGTCGCTGTGGATGTTAATGGGAACATCATCGTGGCCGACTGGGGCAACAGCAGGATACAGGTAGGACAGAGCCGGCCAGGTGTGACACCACTGACCAAGTAAAACTGGTATCGAGGATACTGATCCAATACTTTGTACAAGAACCTGTTAAAAATAAAAGCAAGCTGCTCACTCTTATTGTTTAATAATGAAGAATTATCATAGAGGAAAAACAAACGACTGAGACGTTGCATGTTGATTCTTTTGTTTCAAGAAATTCCTGTGGAAGGAATGAAGTCTAAATCTTCAAAATCATCACTGAACTATGTAGAATGTAGAACTATGCAGTAAATATATACAGTCATGGAAAAAATTATTAGACCACCCTTGTTTTCTTCAATTTCTTGTTAATTTTAATGCCTGGCTCAACTAAAGGTACATTTGTTTGGACAATTATAATGATAACAACAAAAATAGCTCATGAGAGTTTAATTTAAGAACTAAGGATTATTCATTTTCCATGGTTTTCTTGATAATAACCAAAATTACTTAAATTCTTACATCAATAGCTATGGCATTGTACCGCCAAAAACACTACTTTTAAGCATTCCATGTTTTCTTTTCTGTTTGCTTTAAACACATGATACACACAAGAGTTAATACTTGATTGCATAACCATTGTTTTTGATGACTGCAGCCATGCGTCTTGGCATGCTCTCCACCAGCTTCTGACATTGTTCTGCTGTCACAGCAGCCCATTCCTGTTGGACAAATTCAAACAAATTTTCTTTGTTTTTGGGCTTGTGGTTCTCCATTTTGAGTTAGATGATTTTCCACAGGTTTTCAATTGGATTAAGATCTGGTGATTGAGCAGGCCAAGGCATGGTGCGAATGTTGTGGTTCTCCATCCAGGCTTTAACTGACCTTGCCGTGTGGCAAGGGGCATTGTCTTGTTGGAAAATCCAGTCATTCGAGGCAGGAAAGAGTTTTCCAGCTGATGGAAGAAGACTGTTTTCAAGGGTAGTCCTGTACTTGACCTGGTTCATTCGGCCTTCACACAATTGCATTTGCCCTGTTCCACTCAGACTGAAACAACCCCAGATCATGACTGATCCACACCCATGTTTTACTGTAGGGCAAGACAGTCTGGGTTGTAAGCTTCTCCAGGCTTCCTCCTAACCAGTAAGTTGGCTGGAGTGGGCATCAATTCAAAATTGGATTCATCACTGAAGAGAACCTTAGCCCAATCATCAACAGTCCAATCCTTGTGGTCTCGAGCAAAGAGTAACCGGGCCTTCCTCTGCCTTTCATTGATGAAGGGCTTCTTGCGTGCTCTGTGTGACTTCAAACCAGCTTCAACAAGTCGGTTTCGAACTGTCCTTGCCGAGCAAGTCACATTTCTCGACAGTGCCCACTCATTTTTAAGGTCCCTGGAGGTCTGACGACGATTCCTGACACAGGAACGGATGAGTGCACGGTCATCTCGTGGGGTAGAAAGACGTTTCCTGCCACGGCCAGGTAGCAATTTGGTAGTGCCATGTTCAGCTTGTTTTTTTTTGTTGGAATGAACGGCTGTCTTGGAGATCTTCAGTTTTTTCGCTACCTGTCTCTCACTCATGCCAATTTCCAGCAGTGCCAAGATGGCTGCCTTTGTTGCTTCACGTAATTCTTTTGTTTTAGGCATTATGTGAGAGCTGACAACTTCTGAGTTGTGCTACGGCTTGAATGTAAGCAGGAAACCACTCTAGGCCTTTGCATGTGCAGTGCTGCTTGTGACATGAAATGGCCTCTTATATACCCTGGGAATCAATTAAGCTTAAGAATGTCAAATAGGACATAAAGTATTATGTGACCAGCTGCATTTTTTGTTGTGTTCATTGTATTATACGTTTAGTGGTACCAGATATTAGAATGAACAAGAAATTGAAGAAAACAAGGGTGGTCTAATAATTTTTTCCATGACTGTATATACATATCAATATTATATATATATATATATATATATATACACACACACACACACACATATATACATACATACACATAATTACTAGGGCTCTCAAAGTCACCATGTTAAGGTGGTTGATAGACCCAAAACATTACATTTTTTGGGGAAAAAAAATCAATAATAAAAAATTAAAAATCAATATTATATAAGAAAAAAATATGGCAATATATTATAATTTTTCCCATCCCTAAGAATTGTGTTATAATATATAATATTTTAATGTGCTTCCATGTCTGCCCCAAGGGTGCCAGTAAGCCATCCTTGGCTTACCGGCATGATATGATATGTGGCCACAAAGTGGTCTTAGTTTTATTTGCCTGATTTTATCAAACCACACTGAACATTTTCCTCCTCTTCAGATGAGTTGTTTGACTTAGAATGTAAAAATATATTCAGTTTTTTATTCTCATGAATACAACAAAGTTTTTGTACATGCAGTATAACTATATATACAACTTTAGAAGCTTTGTTTTGTTTTGCGAGTCCTTAAAAATGTTATTTGGTGTCAGAGGAGGCAGAATGGCTCTTTTGACAGTGAAGGCTGATGAGCCTGGGTATAAAAAACACACATACCAAAAATGACTAAAATATTGATATTTCAAAGTATCGACCACTTCCTGTCTCTCTGTTAAAACACATCCAGGTGTTTGACGGCAGCGGCTCCTTCCTGTCCTACATCAACACCTCGGCGGATCCCCTGTACGGACCCCAGGGTCTGGCTCTGACCTCAGACGGACACGTAGTCGTGGCCGACTCTGGCAACCACTGCTTCAAAGTCTACCGCTACCTACAATGATGGAGGCTCGGAGGGTGGAAGTGGAGAGGAAGGCGAGATGGTTGGAGGGGGAGTGGTTGAGACTCAATGCACGATGTCAAAGTCAAGGAATTACTGCATGAACCTCTGCCTGCAAGCGTGGAAGGATGGAGGTACAGAAGAAGACAGATGAGCCATCATTACATCATTAAACCACAATAAACGTTATGACATCACCCATGATTGGGATGAGCTATCATCATAGCTATTGTAATATACAACGAGACGGAGAATGGTGGGACAAGGACTGGTCAACCGACGCTGGAGTGAAAACAGTTATGCAACGACTGATTCATGATGTCAAAACTCTACAAGTCCAGCTTTCTCCCAGTTTGACATTGTTTGCCGAAAATGGATGATAGGGTTGAAAACAAGTCTTCAAAATAGAACAAATAAAGGGTTTGTGTTGTCAACCCCCAGTGGAGCGAATGATAAAGGATAAAGGAATAAAAGTTTCCTGCCTTCTGCTATTGTATGTGAAAAACAGAGTGATGGACGTGGAGCTATCAGAGGTCTACGTCTTGGTTTGGCATCATTTCTTCGGTTTCACATCCAACATGTCGATGATAGCATTAGCTGCCAACTCTTAGCACTTAACTGTAAACTGGTCCAGCAGCAAAGGACTGCGACTGAGCTGTGTAAATATGCATCAGACTGATCCTGGACCAGCCAAATTCACTTGACATGAAAATTAAAATATTCTCACACTAAGACATGGACCACTTTTAGCCTGCTGTCCGTCGCTCGTATATTAGGATTGTCTGAATATGGAATGCTTATTTAGTTTCTTGCCATATGCTGGTATTCTTTAAGTCTTCAGCAATAGATTATGAATCATTAGAAGTGATTGCTGATTATCTGGATGATTGATTTAACTGGTCGCACTGCTTGGTTTGAGTGCAAAGATATATTTTTCCTGAGAAATCTGTTTGCAAGGAGACGAAGAAAAAAGGTATATAAATCTATCCTATATATTTGTGAGGATACCTTTAATAATATCATGTTCAAATTAATCAGCGTATTTGGAATCTGTAACATTTTTACTCGCCTGCTTCTGCTCGCCGTATCGGTAGAGAAAAAAACAAGAGGAAATTCCATAAAGTGGTTATCACTCATCAAACAACGGCTAATATTAAGCATGCCTCTGTATTATGTGATCACTGACATCAAACTCACCACAACAGATTTCAGTTTGCATTCACCCAAGAATATTTACAGGAACATTCAGCAGTGAAAAGTTTTTTGGTTTTTTTTTAAAAATACTTTTGGAAAAAAGTGCTATGGATTATTAGAGCCACACTGAGAAAAAAATAATTCACAGACTTCAAGAATAAAGTCATAAATTTATGAGATTAAAGTAATTAGTTACGAGAATTAAGTCGCAAATTCACGAGTTTCAAGTCAAGTCATCAAAGTTGTAATTTATGAGAAAAAAGAAAAATGTTTCAGACTTTATTCTCGTAAATAATGACTTTATTCTCATGAATTTATGACTTTATTCTTGTAAATAATGACTTTAATCTTGAAGTCTGTGAAGTTTTTTTTCCCTCAATGTGTCCCTAATATTGTGTTGTAAAAAAAGTGCTACATGATAGTAATAATAGAAACATACAAAGCATTTACAGTGATCACTAAATAGGCAAGTAAAACATTTTAATTTACTCACATCAGCATTCAGTTCTAACCTTTATTGATAATAAACAGAAAACACATTTGGCTAACAGATGCTAGCGATAGAGGAAGTTCACAACTGATCAAAAAGCAAACTTCATGTGCGTTATTACTATTCTATTCTACTCTATTCTATTTATTTTATTAATTTAATTTATTATATTCTATCTTGCCATTTGATTGTTCTCCACCATGTGCATTGAAATTCTTAAGTGCCCGTCATATTTCATCTTTTTGTACATTTCGTCCGTTATGTTGAATCAAAATATGATTGTTGGTTTACAATTTATATACTGTTGTGCATTTTGTTTGTTTGTCTGTTTGGTTCAAATGAAAGTCATCATGCTAGCCAGTTAGCAAAAACAGCTTGTTAGCATTGCATTAGTGCAGGAAACCACTGGGCACATTTAGCATAAAGCTAATTAGCTTTAGCTTTCCAAATTTTGAAAGGCTAATGCTGTTAAATTTGTGGCAAATCGTGCAGTTAGCTGTTTGTAGTCATTGGTTTCAAAGCTAACAGTGCTTTCTTTTGCAGATATCAGATTAAAATGAAAGCTGTCGGAGTCCCAAAAGGAGTTCATGTTGGTTTGCTAATTGTTGAAAGTACATTCTTGGAGATGTTTGTCAGCGCTGTTGATTGTTAGCACAAAATCAGGTTGTGTTTCCTGAAATAAGCTCGGCCTCCTTTGCTGGAGATTCAGCTTTAATGTCAGTAACTCATGTGAATGTTGATGGAATTGCCTTCTCAGTTTTCTTGATTTAAAAAACTTATTGCAAACATAAGCAGGAGACCTGTTTGTGGGAAATTTTCGCAATTGGAAAATTAAATTTCTTAATGTGGGTGTGAGATCAAAAGAAATGAGCGTAACTTTATTTTTGTCCTCAGATGGAAACGTAGTGCTTCAGCTCTTAAAGTCCTGGTTTCTTACAGTGTCACTTGCCTGCTCTTCCCTCTGTATTTATTATCTCATTGTTATGGACTGTCTCTTTAATATTCACACAAACACCCCAAACCAAAATAAAGCTTTGATTCCTAATCAGCAGCCATTTGTTGTTGTTTGGTTTTGTGCTGATTTTTATATTTAGTCTGCTCACTGTTAAATGAGTCTGGATGTAATTTATTGATATGATGGACAAAACTTTTGAATGGAGCTTCCTAAGCAATGCCCATGGTGAATAAGTTTCTTTATTATAAAATTTAATCTTTCAAACCTCATTTTAAAAACAATCATATCTGAGTCCAAAAGCAGAATAGTGAGATGACTGGATGATGAGAAATGACATGTGAAAACAATGATGAAATGAAAACAGTGAAGATTTAATATCAGCTCAGTTACACTGAAAAAAAAATGATTCTGAGGTCCAGTAAATGTAACATAATTAAATTTGTTATAATTAACAATGAAAAATCAAGTTAGTTTGTTTACATGAATATATCAAGTATTAGGTGAATTATCACTTGTTGAAAATACATGAAAATGGGCATTTATTCCTAAAATAGTTTTAGTTACTTAAAATCAACCAATCTTTTTTATGTACACACACACAACCAAAACTGAGTGAAATTTACAGGCATTGATACCTGTATATTTTACCACTTCTCTTGTTGGAGATATCACTTGATTCAGAGAAGTGGTAAAATATACAGGTATCAATGCCTGTAAATTTTACTCAATTTTGGTTGTTTGGTTAATAATAATCTCAGATAATAAATGACAGACATGCATCACTAAATTATAGTTAATCCAACAGTATAGTTATCTAAATAATCATGATAATCACTCACCATGTTAGCTCATCTATAGAGCACCAATACAGCTGAACTCCCTCTCATCCCAACTCCAACATAACGGCTCTGCCATCTCTCCTGGTGCTTTAAAGTCACTTTAGGATCGAGGAAAATGGGATGTGAACAGCTGAGTGTAACCAGACTGAACAGATAATTGTAATAAGACTGAACAGCTGATTGTAACTGGATGTGAACAGCTTATATTTTTGCTGCAGTTAACAAAACGCTCAGTGACGGTTCACCACCAGTCACCAAATGGTGCCTTGTTCACACGGTCGTGACAAAGCCTCGGGAGAACGAGTTTAGACAACCCAGCAACCATCACCATCACAGGCTAGTAAACACCATAGCAACTACGAAGAACACCATAGCAACTCAGAGGAGTGGATTCTGGCAGGTTAGTAGTTTTATTGAAGTTAAAAAAATATAATAATAACTGCATGATGTCACTCTTTCACACAGACATGAAAGTGATGCCATGTATTTGTGATCATGTCGTCACTCAGCCACATGGTAGCTTCCCTGCCCTGTGGAGGAACAGCAGAGGCAGCACCAGACTGCTGGGCAGGTTACACCAGTTGGCACACACCACCGCCACGCAGGTGTCTCTTTGGCTCAGCAGGGTGGTGGTGTACAGCCCAAGGAAAACAAAGAGCCCTGCAAACCACAGCCACAGCACTGCCAGTATGGCCACGATGGTGAGGAAAGCCCTCTGCTTTGATTGGTCGACATGATCCTTTTGTCCGCCTCCATCCCCCGGCCCTGGACGAATCAGGACATAGAGACTAGAGATGCTGCAGAAAGACACGACTATCAAGGAGAAGACCACAGCGCAGAACAAATTGATCAGGGGGAAGTCAGGTATGTACATGATTGTGACACCTAGGGACACAGAGCACAGGATCCAAACACAGCCAATGCTCAGGTTCCTGATCTGGGCTCCACGCTCACCCTTTAGCCTCAGGTAGGTGATGGGGTGAACGATGGCCAGGTATCGATCCACAGAGGTCAGGATGTGAAAGAAGACTTCTCCATAGAAGATGAAAGAAGCAGCTACAATGCCTACGTTCTTCACCTCTGTGATATCAGCATACGAGCCAATAAAGAAGCTGAGGCCCACCAGGACCCAGATCAGATCCATGGCAACCATATGATAGGTGAAGACGTCTGAGTGGCTCGCCGCTTTGAACGAGTGCTGCTGCCACCATTGATGGTAGCCCAGGTGGAGGATGATGGCGCAGAGCGGCAAGGACAGGAAGGATCTGACTATGAAGAAAGCACTGGTGCCTTGAAGCCCGACTGTGGTGTGGAGGCATTCATGGAACAGGAGGCCAGAGGTGGAAGAGGAGTTACCTGCCATGTCGGACGCCATGCTGTCAGCGCAGGGAAAGAGAAAACACATGGGAATATTACGTTTCATCTGCTTATAGTGAGGACTGACAATGACACAAGTTTTCTCTAAATTGTTTTCCAGAAACATGGGAGTGACGGTCTCAACAGTACTGGAGACAGTACCGGGGGTTAGGAATCTCTGGTCTAGGTTACCATCTAAGTTCAGTTATTACGTTCCCATACAACTAAACTGCATCCTCAATTACCTGTGCCTCTGTACAAATATTAAGCACTACTCATCAAATTATTAAGGAGCACCCACCTTGATCGTCATCGTTTCTGATCGTCCTCAACTCATTGACGCCTGATCACGTCAAGTGAGTCACTTCGTTTATGAGGTTTCCTCCAGACTGGGACTGGTTTCCACCCTTCACTCCGTCATGCCATACGGGATTCAAATGACCTGAAAGCAAAAACAGGTGTTCATTCAAACTAGCCGGTGTCACGAGGGGTGTCCAAAGAGCAGTTCGGTGGCAAATCGTCCATCCAGCCGGTAAATTCAGTGGATCTCCAGACGCCACTTACAAATGATATCATGGCACAAATTGACGAGATAAGTTGGACCACCAGGACCAGCCTTCACTCCCTACCTGCATCAGTGATCCTTGTCCTCTCATGACAGGAAACCCCACCAGAGCTGCAGTTCTGGAGATGCTCTGACCCAGTCTTCTAGCCATCACTGTTTGGTTCTTGGTGTCAAACATCAACTCTGAGGACTAGATGTTCATTTGATGATGAAGATGATCAGTGCTCTTCACTCCACCTGTCAGTGGTCATGGTGTTATGATTGATCGGTGGATATTTCCTGGCTGAGACGTCACTGGCGTAACAACTCCAGATGAGTGTATTTCCATAGATTTCCATGCTGTGAGACTCATGCAGTAAATGAGTGATGATTGTTAGTTTTTCCACACAGTCCTGCCTCAAACACTTTGCATATACAAACTAGGCACATACACACTAATATTTATGTATATGTGTATATATGTATGTATGCGTACGACAAACTACTACAACCCTTCCCCCACACACAGCAGTCATTGACTGAAGAGATCAGCAACCAGCAGTCTTGGTGAGATGAGGTTTTCTTTTTAGATAATCTTAGCATGTATAAAAACAACAACTACAGCTAATATTACATGAAATAATCCAACTAAAAGCAGAGTGATAAACTATTGATGTCTATGGACACTAGACATCAATTAACTATATAATAAATGATGCTGTTTGGGCTTTGAACTTCTTTTATTTGATTCTGTCTCCAACTTTATTTTGGACTGGACTGTAGGTTTCAGGACTGTTCTGCATCATTATATCACATTTGTTGAGCATGTGGCGCCAGATCCGTCTTCATGTTTCAGTCTGAGCAAGAACTGGAATATGGCTTTTAAGACTGTTAATACTGCTACTGCTACTAGCAAACAAAGTGACTACACTCTCTACAATGAAAGTTAACAAAGTGACAAAACAAAAACACTCAACATGGTAACAAACAGACACTTAGCTTGACTGTGGAATATTAACGCTAACATGAGCGGCTGCTTGAATTGGCAAATGGAACAAGACGAACTGGCACAGGACAGGGGAAGACTTAGAATTTTTAAATATGAGGAAATGGGAACCTGCTGGAAACAATCAGGGCAGGGCAGAAAAATCAGCAGATTTCTGCTGGAATACAGGGGGGCAGGAAGTGATTTGGTTGAAACAAAGGGAAACAGTTACTACAAAATAAAACAGGAAGTGACAAGAACATAAGAAAGAAAATTAAATAGTGACTTAACTTCACAGAAATGACAAGACGTGATACATGACTGCTACTAAAAACTAAAATTTCTGCCATGTTGTGAACACGGCAGCAAGTCGTTGTTGTTGTAAATCAACCTCCATCCCTGTCTGTCCTCCACTTCAGGCCTCTTCTTTCTGAAAATGTCAGTCAACCAGTCGTCCTTCTACAACCAAACATGCCCCCAGGACTTCGTTGGGTGGTTTGCTGAATTGGCCCTCTTTATCACCACCATCCTCTTCCTCCTTCCTCTCTCCATCTTCGTCCTCCATCTGGGAGTCCAGCGGTGGAAACAGCAGCGCTCAGTTTCCTCTGCAGCAGTCGTGAGTCACTCAGACTTCTTGACCTATAACATTGCCGTCATGGAGATGATTGGAATATTGGGGAATATCCTCAAAGTTGCAGGGGCGTACAGCAGGCTGCCTATGATGGTGTTTAGTGGTTCCATCATTGTGGTTTTCCCCTGGTATGGACAGATGGTCTTTCCCATCCTGACATGTGCGGAGCGCTACCTGGCTGTGGTCCATCCCATTACGTACCTGAGGCTGAAACAAGGGGGCGGGGTCCGCATCAGGAATATCAGCATTGTGTCCGTTTGGCTGATATGCTTTGCAAGTTGTTGCTACATCTTCTTGATGGAACACCTCCAGCCCCTCTTGGTGGCAAACACTGTGGAAATGGCGTTCTTTTTAACTGTCATGATTTTCTGCAGCCTTTCTGTCCTCTGCGTTCTGATTCGCCCACGGCCTGGGGACAGGGCGCAGGTGGACCAATCAAAGCGGAGGTCATTCTACACCATCATGATCGTAATGGGAGTTCTGCTGGCGAAGTTTGGAGGGAATGTGGTCAGCTACATGTTGGCCAGCTCATCGGTGAACGACATCGCCTGTGTGGTGCTGTGGCTGCCGGGGTGGTTCAACCTGCCCAGCAGTCTGGTGCTGCCACTGCTGTTCCTGCACAGAGCTGGAAAACTACCAGGCTGCAAACGTAAGGCTGCTGAGTGAGATCTGACCACATGACTGTAGAATAACAACACAACAGTGCGAACTAACTATCCGATGAGTAAGCAGTGCTGGGTAATGTTAAAAAATAATCCTTTACTATATTACTGAACTACTCACTTTGGAGTACTCTGTAACATCACCTGTTAGTTTCAAAATAAAGTTTCTTATTGCTCCTTAAGCTCCTGAGTGGAATAAAAGGAGAACAGGAACCATGTAGTTTCAAAATAAAGCTCCTTATTGTATGTAATAATAGGAGGACACACACCAGATCTCTCTTTTCTGCTCTTAAACATCTCAAAGCTGACAGGAAGTAGTGAACATCAATCCAAGCAGCCCTTCAGAGTAAAAGTCTTCTCACTTCTTTACTCTCTCATTCTGGTTCATTTAGATCAACAAGTTATCAGTAATGTTTCATATTTTTAATATATCTGTAAAGACCTCTCAACCATCATGCCATGATGAATGTCGGATGTTTTATTTGTTTTTATGTCCTGTCAAGCAGGATGCTAAGTAACAACATGATTTTTGACGAGTAACTGTCATGTGATCACAAAGGTAACAACGGCAAAACATTACATTATTGCGTTACATTCACTGAGTAACCATTGGATTATAATGTCTAGCCCTGATATCCCTGAGTTTTTCAAAATAAAACCAAACATTCTGAAGCTTATTGCTGTTGTTCTTCTCATGACTGAAGCAGGAAGCTGCTGGTGAGTGAGTGTCCAAGCCATAGACTGTAAAAAGAATGGACGTAGCACTCGTGACGTCACCCATTGGTTTGGGGGAGTCTGTTTTGTGCTCCTATCATGGGCATTTGAACTGCGCCATCTTGGATTTTAGTGGGCGTGTACTTTCTATATTTGAAGGAGAGGCGGAGTTTGCATGGAATTTTCATGTTCTCCTCATGTCTGTGTGGGTTCTCTCTGGTACTCCGGCTTCCTCCCACCATCCAAAAACATGCATGGGGATTAGGTTAATTGGTTAATTTAAATTGACCGTAGGTGTGAATGTGAGTGTGAGTGGTTGTCTGTCTCTATGTGTCCTGTGATGAACTGGACACTTGTCCAGGGTGTACCCTGTCTTTCACCCTAAGACAGCTGGGATAGACTCCAGCCCCCCTGACCCTATGAGAGGATAAGAGGGAGAAAATTAATGGATGGATGGATGGATGATTTTCCACATTTGTTCCATTGTTCCATTTGGCACATAAAAACTCTCAGGTTTACTTATTTTGAAATAAGGACTATGTTTACCACTAATGCCCAATGTAACATATACTGTATGTAACAACACAGATCTTTGGCAATAAAAAGTGTTATTCTGAAAAAAAAAAAAAAAAACTTTAGAAATGTCTTCTATGTGGTGCACTTGGTCTGTGGTATAGCCCACATAATTTTCCTAAGGATTAATGGGTCTGGGTTCTTATGGGTTAAGAAGGATCACAGAGTTCAGAGAAATAGTTCCTATTGTGATCTTTTCAGAAACGTTTCAGTCACTTCATATTTCCTGACATCTTTCTATTCCCTGTTGTTATAATATCCAGCAAAACCAACCGTTATCTGACTGAAAGCTGCAGCAGGAAGTTCTTCTTCTTTCTTTTCACTGTGCTATGATACGGAGGTTACAGTGTAGTAACCCTGGTTCTATGAGCACAGACAGAGCCCTCTGCTGGACAGTATGAGGCAGCACACACACAGCTGATCCTCCTCAGGTCTGTTTTAAAAAGAAGAGCCTGAACAGTTTTCCTCCACTCCTACTGCTGAACACGAGCTGAAATCAAACCAGAGGCAGGAACATGATGCTGAAGTGTTTATTGCAGTAAACTGAAGAGTTTGTGTTTGCAGCTGATCAGCTGATTGAAAAGGAGGAATCAGCTGCTCATCATTACATCCTTTTAATGCACAAAAAGTTCTTCTTTTCTGAACAGCGTGCAGTAATCCACTTCTCCACATCTGGAACAAAGGGAACAAAGCCAGCATTCAAACAGAATATTCTGGTTACTTCACAGAGGAAGTCTTTCTGCTCCTCTTTTCATCACTTACCCATAAACTTTGTCCCGATGCAGGCGTTGTTTCCACGGAGGTTGATTGGCTTAGCAGAAGGCAGAATGGTCTGGAACTGAGATCCACCTGTGTATACAAACCGTCCCTGAAAAGATGAAGGGGATCATGTGACTGTCCTCCTCTTTGTATCATCCATCAGCAACTTTACTAACCAATTAGACTGTCTGCTCTCTGATCACAGTGAAGCGTTCAATGCTTACCCCGAATCTTTGGGCTCCGATCCACAGAGTTTGGAGTCCAGTCTTGGAAACCCCGGAGAAACAAAGCATGCGATGCATCTCTTCAGGATTGTGAATCGACATCATCTTTCCTTTTAAGGAGCGGCAGTGTTTCTGAAACCAACAGAAATGTGATGGTTATTCTTCACCAGCATTTCATCAGAACTGTCTGCACAAGATGAGGATTTATCATCTTTTTCTGATGTTTGCATCACCTGAGCATCACTGAAAGATTTTGGACTGTTGCTGTATTTAATACAGAGATTCGGAGCGATGCGGTTCCATCCACCACCACATGATGTAGTTTTATATCCTTTACATAAGAGACTAGAAGAACCAGCTGTGGGGACAGAAGATCTTTAATGAACAAGTTTCTGAGGTTTCAGTTCAGTGACATGTTGATGATGGGATGGTATTTACCTCCATGGACAACTATCCCAGTGTTCAGGATGTCCACCAGCAGAAGGACAGCGGTTAGCACAGCTGGACGCATGGCTCAGGACTCACTAACTGTGACAGTGCTCCACAGCTGGAATATGAGCTGGACATGAGACATTTGGAAACACCAAGAGTCAATACTGATCAGGATTAAGAGGAATAAAAGTCCAACTAGTCTTTGAACTGGGACAGTGTTTCCAGGAGACAGAGACATGTCCAGCAGTGTGTCATCAGCATATTGGCAGTAAAATGAAAGAGAGAAAAAGCAGCTCACCACAGATGTGTTCTGGTTTCTGGTTGCTCCTCTGTCTGACTGTCAGCTGGCTCTTCCTCTCACTCTTAAACTCTCCACTCATGACCTGTGGACATGTTCACGTCCTGATCATGGCATCATAATGTCTCACTGTCATGTGATTCATTATGAGGACAAACACAGACAGAAAGTAAAGAAAGGTGGATGTGGGAAAAAAAGTCATCCTTGTCTCAGGTTCAGTTTTATCTCCTGACCTGATTCACCCCAGTTTAGTCTTAATGAAACACAACAGGAAGGAGAGCCAGGTGAGTAATACTGGGGCTTCTGGGATATGTAGTCAGAACATAAAGAGAAGGTATAAGCCACAGACATTGTCTCGTAACAACATATAGTCCAGTCACAACATATAGTCTAGTAACAACACATATAGCGCTTTTCCACTACACAGTAACGGCACAGCACGGCTCAGTTTTGGTGCTTTTCCGTTACAACTGAGTAGCTCATAGTACCTCCTCGGCGTGAGCGGAGTCGTCATAGGGCAGCGTGATGTCATTTACATGCGGCACAGAAAACCGGTAAGAAGAACAACAACAACACGACTCTCACAAACAATGGAGGACACCGAAGCGATCATGTAAGCGATGTCATTTTCTTGTGTAACAATAACAAAACAGTTGCTGGTTTTAAAAAGGGCGGGGTCAAATTGTGTTTGGCTTTTACAGTCTAGTTGGACTCATCAAAAGACGACACTTGTTGGCCAATCAGTGGAAGGTAGTCAGCTCACGTCACGTTTAGTATCGCTTCGGCGCTCTTGGAACCAGAGCTGAGGAGGTACGGAAAAAGTACAGAGTACCAGGAACCACACACACAACCTTGTAGAGCCGTGCCGTACTGTACCGTACCGCGCCTGTGGAAAAGCACCAAAAGTCAAATAACAACATATAGTCTGCAGTCTGAAGCAGCTGGACTGAACCAGTTTACATCAATAACAAACAACAATTTGTGTTATCAATGCATTCTAAACAATATATATGTGTGACTGTAAGTTTTTTTAAAATGTAAAGTATGCCTCACGCCCCCTTCAGCTCTGAATACAGAAAACATTGCACCAAGTGGAAAGTTGTGGGTTCTCCAAGTGAGGACCACTTCCACGTTCAAAATGCTGCAGTTCCCGTCCGGCCTCTAGGGGCTGCTTCCGGAAGTAAGTACTTCTCCATAGACCGCCATGTTAAAATAGCCGACTTTACAGCTCTAAAAAACATATTTACAGCCTGGTACATTTTAATTTTTTGGTCTCTACCGATAGTTTCTAACCCTCTGTGAACACTGTGAGAGGGGTGAATTTTTTTTACCACAACTGTTTTAGTGTTATTTCAGCTTAAAATTCTTGCATAAATTAAGGCGTGGTTACATTGAGTGACAGGTTCACAGACAGCTACCAGCAGTTAGCTCTTTGCTAAAGCATCGTCTGAGCTAGGCTAGGCCACGCCCAGAGGTCCATGGTTAACAGGCTCTGCTGTGCCTATTTTTGTGTAGTTTTTTCTGGCAATATGGCGTGTTGTGGGCGGCACAGTGGTGTAGTGGTTAGCACTGTCGCCTCACAGCAAGAAGGTACCAGGTTCGATTTCTGTGTGGAGTTTACATGTTCTCCTCATGTCTGTGTGGGTTCTCTCTGGTACTCCGGCTTCCTCCCACCATCCAAAAACATGCATGGGGATTAGGTTAACTGGTTAATTTAAATTGACCATAGGTGTGAATGTGAGTGTGAGTGGTTGTCTGTCTCTATGTGTCCTGTGATGAACTGGACACTTGTCCAGGGTGTACCCTGTCTTTCACCCTAAGACAGCTGGGATAGGCTCCAGCCCCCCTGACCCTATGAGAGGATAAGCATTAGATAATGAATGTATGGATGGCGTGTTGTGCTGTTGCTTGTACTAATCGACCGTCAAAGATTCTGTGTTGCATTTTTTTTGGTGGTAAATATCTAGTACTATTTTACCCATAGGCTGTATGAAACAAAGTTTACTTGGATGCTGCCACTTATTGGTATGTGTCGGCATATTTTGCCGCAGGTTTATAAAGACTTTATTGCCGACTCATGATCCCTGCTGATACAGATAGATGACCAGAGTATGTTGAGTCTGTTTAGTGTGGGAATACAACCTTATTTCATATCATTGTTCTGTTTAAAAAGTCAGACGTTGCATGGACAGAGATGCTCCGTCAGAAAGCGGCTGCTGTGCTGGATAAACGTTAGTGGATGGAGGCAGTGTTGAAACACGGTAACTAACATGTTAAAGGATCGTTTCACAGTTAAATAGTACAAATGAATTTTCCTCAACAACTCCACCAAACCCTGCAGCTCCACCTAAAACCTCTCAATCTGAAAAGGTGATTTTTAAAACACAGCAGCAGCATTATGATCTGTTTTTGCTGCCAGTAGCTGCTTGTTAGCCTAGCCTAGCTGATTAGCCTTAGGCTAGCTCAGTTCAGCATGGTTAACTTGAGTTCAGTGGGCGGATCTCGGCCGGCTGACCCGTAAAGTTACCTCCTCTCCTCCAAATATGGAAAGTACACGCCCACTAAAATCCAAGATGGCGCAGTTCAAATGTCCATGATAGCAGCACAAAAAGGACTCCCCCAAACCAATGGGTGATGTCACGAGTGCTACGTCCATTCTTTTTACAGTCTATGGCTTGGACCCTGAAACTGAAAATCTGAACTTGACAAACGACAGGACCAGTTTGGGTGTTTCCCAGTCTCTGATCCAGGTCTGGTTCCACCTCTGGTCTAGACACTGTTCAAATGTTTGAAGAACATTTGAGTTCCACATTTTCCACAGAGGAAATTTGAATTTTGGGTTTTTCCTTTTCATAAATAAAACACATTTTCCAGCAAAGTGTCAGGATGTCACAGATATTGTATGGTGATTTATTTCATGTTGTGTTCTGGTTCTTCTCTCAGTCTGTTCATCCACTTGATTCACTTCAATGACTTCAGGCACTTTAAACACTGCTGCTGTCATGGATCAATCTATGGCATGGTGCACTTTTGTTGCAGCTTCGGGAGGTTTCTTGTCTCTCGCTGCTGCACAAATACAGCAATTAATTCATCAGTGAGTTTCCATCCAGCACCACATGACAGAATTTTCATTTCTGGACATACTCTATGTACCTCATACCTGTGGGAACAGGAGCGCTTTCATGATCAAGTTTCTGGGGTTTCAGATCAGTAACATGTTGATGATGGGATGGTATTTACTGTCAGGTCTGTCTGTCTCATTGTTCATGATGTCCACCAGCAGAAGGACAGCACTTAGCACAGCTGGACACATGACTCCACAGCTGGAATATGAGCTGGACATGAGACATTTGTCCAACTAGTCTTTGAACTGGGACAGTGTCTCCAGGAGACAGACACATGTCCAGCAGTGTGTCATCAGCATATAAAATGAAAGATAATGTCATTAAAGTATTAAATGGATTCATTATGAGAACAAATACAGACAGAAATTATGCCAAACTGAATAATAAATCACTTAGCAGGGCTGAGAAAAAAACCATGAGACTAAGAGCAGCAACAGAGCATCACATCCATGAAAGATCATAAACTCAAGGAACAAAAAAAGAGCAAAATACATTTAGCAGAGCAAAACCCACTGAATGATGGTGACTTGACTATGAGGTGTAGCCGCTAACAAGAAACAAATGACAAAAGACTGGACTAAAATCACTGATGACAACATGACGGCCAGTCTGGTGTTTCTACTGCTGTTCCTGCACAGAGCTGGAAAACTACCAGGCTGCTGAGTGAGATCTGACCACATGACCTACGACAGATAAATATAGAATATATAGAATAACAACACAGCAGTGCGAACTAACTATCCTGATGAGTAGGCAGTGCTGGGTAATGTTAAAAAACTAAATTACTCACTTTGGATTACTCTGTAACATCACCTGTTAGTTTCAAAATAAAGCTCCTTATTGTAATAAAAGGAAGACAGACTCCAGATAATTTCAAAGTAAAGCTCCTTATTGTAATAAAAAGGAGGACAGGGACCAGACAATTCCAAAGTAAAGGTCCTAAGTGGAATAAAACAAGGACAGTGACCAGATAATTTCAAAGTAAAGCTCATTATTGCAATAATAGGAGGACAGACACCAGATCTCTCTTTTCTGCTCTTTAACATCTCAAAGCTGACAGGAAGTTGCGAACATCAATCCAAACAGCCCTTCACAGTAAAAGTCTTCTCACTTCTTTACTCTCTCATTCTGGTTCATTTAGATCAACATATTATCAGTAATGTTTCTTATTTTTAATATATCTCTAAAGACCTCTCAACCATCACGTCATGATGAATGTCGAGTGTATGAAAACAGATGTTTGATTTGTTTTTTCTGTCCTGTCAAGCAGATGTTTGCAGGATGTAAAGTAACAACATGGTTTTTGATGAGTAACAGTCATGTGATCACAGAGTTAACAACAGCAAGACGTTACATTACTGCGTTACATACACTACTTTGTAAGACGTTACCCCCAACACTGTAAGAAGAGCTGTTTAATGACAAACCATTGGATTATAATGTCTAGCTCTGATAGCCTTGAGTTTTTCAAAATAAAACCAGCCATTCTGTAGCATATTGCTGTCTCATGACTGAAGCAGGAAGCTGCTGGTGAGGGAGTGTCCTCATATCGTCATCGTGCCACCCATCATATAATTTCATATAGTGTAAGCGCTGAAAAACTCGCCGGCGTTGCCAAAAAGTCAAAGGGAGCAAACTACAAGCGATGTTTGTGCCGATACGCTGACCACCAGCTGTGGCAGGTGTCAGGGTGCATGTGTTTGCATTGTAAGTGGATTTGTTGATGGTTGGGGAGTCTACAAACGTGTCAGCTTCACCGTGGTTAGTCACAGTCATTAATGAGTCATTTCTGAAACACGGCATTCCTGGCTCTTGGCTGTGTAAAAGATAAAAGCTCACCTAAAATCTGTATTTTTCATAGTGAACAAACACAAAAGTTTTGAGAAGGATCACAGAGTTCAGAGAAATAGTTCCTATTGTGATCTTTTCAGAAACGTTTCAGTCACTTCATATTTCCTGACATCTTTCTATTCCCTGTTGTTATAATATCCAGCAAAACCAACCGTTATCTGACTGAAAGCTGCAGCAGGAAGTTCTTCTTCTTTCTTTTCACTGTGCTATGATACGGAGGTTACAGTGTAGTAACCCTGGTTCTATGAGCACAGACAGAGCCCTCTGCTGGACAGTATGAGGCAGCACACACACAGCTGATCCTCCTCAGGTCTGTTTTAAAAAGAAGAGCCTGAACAGTTTTCCTCCACTCCTACTGCTGAACACGAGCTGAAATCAAACCAGAGGCAGGAACATGATGCTGAAGTGTTTATTGCAGTAAACTGAAGAGTTTGTGTTTGCAGCTGATCAGCTGATTGAAAAGGAGGAATCAGCTGCTCATCATTACATCCTTTTAATGCACAAAAAGTTCTTCTTTTCTGAACAGCGTGCAGTAATCCACTTCTCCACATCTGGAACAAAGGGAACAAAGCCAGCATTCAAACAGAATATTCTGGTTACTTCACAGAGGAAGTCTTTCTGCTCCTCTTTTCATCACTTACCCATAAACTTTGTCCCGATGCAGGCGTCGTTTCCACGGAGGTTGATTGGCTTAGCAGAAAGCAGAATGGTCTGGAACTGAGATCCATCTGTGTATACAAACCGTCCCTGAAAAGATGAAGGAGATCATGTGACTGTCCTCCTCTTTGTATCATCCATCAGCAACTTTACTAACCAATTAGACTGTCTGCTCTCTGATCACAGTGAAGCGTTCAATGCTTACCCCGAATCTTTGGGCTCCGATCCACAGAGTTTGGAGTCCAGTCTTGGAAACCCCGGAGAAACAAAGCATGCGATGCATCTCTTCAGGATTGTGAATCGACATCAGATTTCCTTTTAAGGAGCGGCAGTATTTCTGAAACCAACAGAAATGTGATGGTTATTCTTCACCAGCATTTCATCAGAACTGTCTGCACAAGATGAGGATTTATCATCTTTTTCTGATGTTTGCATCACCTGAGCATCACTGAAAGATTTTGGACTGTTGCTGTATTTAATACAGAGATTCGGAGCGATGCGGTTCCATCCACCACCACATGATGTGGTTTTATATCCTTTACATAAGAGACTAGAAGAACCAGCTGTGGGGACAGAAGATCTTTAATGAACAAGTTTCTGAGGTTTCAGTTCAGTGACATGTTGATGATGGGATGGTATTTACCTCCATGGACAACTGTCCCAGTGTTCAGGATGTCCACCAGCAGAAGGACAGCGGTTAGCACAGCTGGACGCATGGCTCAGGACTCACTAACTGTGACAGTGCTCCACAGTTGGAATATGAGCTGGACATGAGACATTTGGAAACACCAAGAGTCAATACTGATCAGGATTAAGAGGAATAAAAGTCCAACTAGTCTTTGAACTGGGACAGTGTCTCCAGGAGACAGAGACATGTCCAGCAGTGTGTCATCAGCATATTGGCAGTAAAATGAAAGAGAGAAAAAGCAGCTCACCACAGATGTGTTCTGGTTTCTGGTTGCTCCTCTGTCTGACTGTCAGCTGGCTCTTCCTCTCACTCTTAAACTCTCCACTCATGACCTGTGGACATGTTCACGTCCTGATCATGGCATCATAATGTCTCACTGTCATGTGATTCATTATGAGAACAAACACAGACAGAAAGTAAAGAAAGGTGGATGTGGGAAAAAAGTCATCCTTGTCTCAGGTTCAGTTTTATCTCCTGACCTGATTCACCCCAGTTTAGTCTTAATGAAACACAACAGGAAGGAGAGCCAGGTGAGTAATACTGGGGCTTCTGGGATATGTAGTCAGAACATAAAGAGAAGGTATAAGCCACAGACATTGTCTCGTAACAACATATAGTGTAGTAACATCATCCAGTCTGATAACAACATATGAGTCTGAAGCAGCTTACATAAATAACAAATAATGTTTTCATGTTATCAGTCCATTCTAAATAAAATTTATGACTGTGAGTTTTTTTTAAAATGTCCTCTTCAGCTCTGAATACAGAAATCATTGCACCCTGAAACTGAAAAGCTGAACTTGACAAATGACAGGACCAGTTTGGGTGTTTCCCAGTCTCTGATCCAGGTCTGGTTCCACCTCTGGTCTAGACACTGTTTAAATGTTTGAAGAACATTTGAATTCCACATTTTCCACAGAGGACATTCAGAGCTCAGAGGCAGTTCACTGTGATGAGAACCACCCAGTTTAGATAAACAGCAAATTTAGAGTGCTTTATTTTCTTGTCGCTCGCTGCTGCACACATAGAGTAAAAGCTGTTTCTTCTGTTTCCAGGTCAAACTGAGGAAAACATCAGATTCAGAGGAAATAGAGGTTTTAGTGGGAATAATGACTGACAATGACAGTTTCCTCTTTGTCCAGCTGTCCAGCACTATAACATGGTGACAGACACTGAGTGAACACAGAAACTTTCTGGACTTCTTGCACACAGGTAGCTCTTTGATGGGATGAATCTCTTCATGACAGTCCATCATATTATCATACATTAAGTAGCGTAACACCATAATCTGCTGCAGCTTTCATGTTGTCATGTTCAATGAAGGACCAACACAGACACTTCTTTTTTTATTTGGATTTTTCTATATTTGGGGGTTCGCTGGGGTCACTTGTGCTTCCTGAGGTCAGACACAGTGACAGCATGAACTCTTAAAGCTGCAGACACCAGAAGGCTGATATTTGGGTTTCTGGAGGGAAACAGGTGTCTTTCTCCAAACTGACCAACCAAGGTCAGAGGAAACTGTCCACGGTGCCTCCTGTGTCACCAAACTGTTACATCCAATAAGTTATCCAGACAACAGACAAGAAACAACGTGATGAGTCTGTCCCGATGCCACCTGATTAATGAACAGAGCTAAACACTCGTGTCTTCCTCCCACTCTGAAACATGCTCATGTCCTGATGATGGCATCATAATGTCTCATTGTCATATGATTCATTATGAGAACAAACACAGACAGAAAGTAAAGAAAGGTGGATGTGGGGGAAAAGTCATCATGCTGAACCCGTGCACACTGTTGGGACAGGTGCAGGGAGTCAAAAAGCATCCATCCTGCAAAACCGAGTCCAGAATGTGTCTGATGGAGGAAAAGACACTGACAGTGACAGGTAAGCTAGTTTATGTCAAACCAACCACCTGTCACCAGAAAAACAGATATGACACCGGTATTATGATTGTTGTGTTGTTTTTAACACAAATACAGTCACATAAATTCAGAATATGTAGCTGTTTTTACAACAAATAGCCTGCTGGCAATGCTCTCTTGTACTGGTCATCTTGATGTGTGCCCGAGCATGGCGCAGGAGGATCGGTGTCATGGCTGCGACACTCCGTGACACCGACGCCCTGCTGAGGCCGGTGCAATCTCCCACCACCTCCAAGAAGCTCTCTACTGCGTAAAAACGCAGTGCAGCCAGGCGCTGCGCCTCTGAGCTGAGGGCGAAATTACAGCGGGTTGTCCTCTGGATGTGTGGACACACTGAGGCGCTCCCCCCCAACCCCGCTATCCTCACTGATCACCGCAAACCCGCTCCCTGGTCCTGTTCCATTCCGCATTCTCGCGATCACGGACCCTTAGTGGAGTGTTACAATGATGTTACTCAAACAGAGAACAACAGTCAGCAACAGGAGGTCTGAGAGAAACTGACCTCTTTATTATTAACCAATGACTTACATCAATTTAACCTGAAACATAAAAATATTCTACAATTTAATAAAAATAAATTAGAAGACTGAAAAATACCCTCAATGAAGCCAATAAAAAGAAGAAATATATATATATATATATATATATATATATTAAAGTGCAAAATAACCACTAGTTTAACTTAAATATAAGCATATTCTACAAGTGAACAGAAGAAATAAAAAAGAAGAGCTGGAGTGGAGTGTCTCTTTTATGATATGTGTACTTAAATAAATCACTCCTCATTGAGTTGTTGACACAGACACAGAGGACACTATATGATCATCACAGGATAAGAAGTACTCCTCATAAAGAGGAAAGTACACTTCCTTCAGTGAGCTTTAATATCAGGCCTTCTGTTCATATTTGACACATATCAAACTATAAGAAAGTGGAGATGGATTATTAGACTGAATGACTCCGAGGTCACTTTGTGAGGCATCAATTTACAGATAAATGCTGACATCGAACAGTATTTTTAAATAGTTTATCATCTATTATCATTTATTTATATAACAGCAGCTTCTAGTGTTATTTGAAGCTAACATTAGCAGACAGCAAATAAGTACACATAAAATAAACAAAGTATTATAATGACTATTATGACTGTTAGAATGAATTTGATCATGTTCCACAAACCTGTCCGGGCAGCATCCCAGCACAAAGCCGACCCACTCAAGGTTTTTCTTCAATCAGCCTTCACTGTTTCTTACAATTATCATCATAATCATCATTCTTGTTACTCTTCTTATTATTATTACTGTTAGGTCTACTATGATTAGGCTATGCTATTTTCATAATCTTCATCATCATTCAATTATGAGCATAGTAATAGCCTTTTTGTGTGTGTCTGTGTGTGGAGGGAGAGCATTGACAGGGTTAAAAAAAAGGTTGAGAACCACTGATTTAGAAGGAACCTTTACGAGGCGTGAGAAGTTCCACCACAGACATTTTACTTCTTCCTATCACTTTGAAGGACTGACTGAAATATTTACCAGAAATAATGTAAAATGTTCAGATACTACTTTAGACATGGTTTTTATTTCAGTCTTAACAGTGTTTAAGAACCTCTGGATTGCATAACATGAACAAGTAACAAAAACACAGACACTCTTAAGTTTAAAAAAGACAAAAACGAGAATATGTAAGCATACAGCAGAGTGATCCTTCCAGATCTTGCCCTCTCTTGAACTCGTGTCAGAAGTTCAGGACAGTTCAGACACATCAGGGAGTCCCACTGAGAGCTTCCTGGAGGTCCAAGAAAGCAGAGACCTGCTGAAAGCTCCTGAGATTACTGTATAGTTACAGAAAGTAATGGTTGATATGTTGTCATGTATGTAGCCACAATAACAAACATGCTGCTCAGAAAATACAACAGTTTCTGCTGGTCAGAATATCAGAACACAGCTATCAGGGTGTGAGGAGGAAACAGCTGGCTGGACTCTGACAGACGCTCACAGTGACAGTGAGTGGCAGCGTTGTTGGTGCCTTTTAAGGTTACTAGTCTGAGAAAAACTTTTCCCACACTGATCACACCAGAACGGTTTCTTTCCAGTGTGGATGCGCTGGTGGGTATAAAAGTGACTACTCTGAAAAAAACTTTTCCCACATTCATCACAGCTGTATGGTTTCTCTCCAGTATGGATGCGCTGGTGGACGCGAAGGTCACTACTCTGAAAAAAACTTTTCCCACATTTGTCACAGCTGTATGGTTTTTCTCTCGTGTGGAAACGTTGGTGGTCGTTAAGTCTGTCACGACGAGAAAAAGATTTCCCACACTGATCACATGAGTATGGTTTCTCTCCAGTATGGATACGCTGATGGATTTCCAATTTATCACTACGGGAAAAAGTTTTCCCACATTGGTCACACCAAAACGGTTTCTGTCCAGAGTGAATGCGTGGACTTGAAGGCCATTAAACTGAGAAAACCTTTTCCCACATTCCCCACAGCTGTATGGTTTCTCTCCAGTGTGACTGTATTGATGGACTTTTAGAAGATCACTACGCGGAAATCTTTTCCCACATTCGTCACAGCTGTATGGTTTCTCTCCAGTGTGGATGCGTTGATGGAGCTTGAGGTTAGCACGACGAGGAAATCTTTTCCCACATTCATCACAGCTGTAAGGTTTCTCTCCAGTATGGGTGCGCTGGTGGACATGAAGGTCATTTCTCTGATAAAACCTTTTCCCACATTCATCACAGCTGTATGGTTTCTCTCCAGTGTGAACTCTCTCATGCATCTTCAAATATCCAGATGTGAAGGATTTGTCACAGTGCTGACAGTGATGACGTTTCAGTCCTCTTCTTCCTCTCCGTTTCTATAGCAACAGACAGACATACAGACAGAAAGAGTCAGTGAGATGCTGTGGTGGAGCGAGCTATCTAGAACCATAAATATGTTCCCTCCTGCAGGTCTGAGTCAAACCAGAGCTAAACAGTAGGCTCATCTCAATTTTTTAATTTCAGCCTCCTCGACTCCTATCCTCCGTCGTAGTCCCGTCCATGTGGAGGAGGCGAGGAGGAGACTCGAGGAGAGAGGAGTCGAGGCAGCAACATTTAACAAAATGAGACATCCTCGCCTCAGAGCCGTCATTTCAAAGCAACGGCATTTAAATATGACGTGTGCCACAGCTGCTTCTGCATAGGAGACACCTGTGCATCTTCGATCATAGCTCCTCCAGAGAGCCTCCTCCGTCCTCCAGGTGCATTTAAAGAAATGAGACGTCCTTCAAGATGGCGAGCTGAGATCATTTAGGGTTGCAGTTGATTATCTGTCTCAGTCTTCTCCAGGCTGAGGCAGTGTTGATGTCTGAGAGCTGCTGTTGGAGGCTCTCAGAGTACAGTTAGCATTTCTCACCTCTTTGCTAAACCTGTACTTAACCTCTATAAACCTGGTCTTGTCCCTGCTCTTAAACACCTCCTCCTTCTGTAACTCTAGCCATCTGAGTTTAGTTGTGAACCAGGATTTATCATCTCTCTACCTCACCCTGGTGTCAGTTGGTACACAGCTGTCCTCACAGAAGCTGATGTATGACGTCACAGCATCTGTAAACTCATCCAGACTGCTGGTTTCAGAGGTGAAAACATCCCAGTCTGTACAATCCATCACCTCCATCATGGTCAACCCCTCTGTCCCTCTGATGGACCGTGGAGGCTTTAAGCAGCTGCTTCAGCCGCAGACTTCCTGCTAGAAGGATCTACTGCAGCTCATTCCTACCATCACTAATAAAACTCTAGAACATCAGAATCACTGGTGATATTAATACAGTCTGGACTCTTCACCATCACTGCTACTGCTTTTAAACCAATTGCACCAATTTTATTTAGCAAATAATTATGTTTCACTAACATTTTGTCTGCAATTAAAAATATGTATCCTTTGTTATGTCGTCCATAATGCAAACATTTATTCTATCATTATTATTACTCATTCTGTCTGTGCTGCTCTTTATTGTTTTTTTCATTACTGTAAATGGTCTATGCTGCTGTGGAGGGTGAATTTCCTCCAATGATGGATAAATAACTAAAAAAACTATTCTATTGCTTCTATGTTCACATGTGAACTTTTACACATATACATTTGCCATGTACCACCAGTGTTACAAATAAGGTTCACATCAAGAAGTGCAGCTGTGGCCTGAATATCCACATATTTCAACTTTTGAATGAGGACAATTCAGCATTATGATCAAGTCACTTTAGTTCTGTTTGCAACGCTGGCTATGTCATCACGCAGAGTAGAGCTGTGCAATTAACTTAATTTTGAAAACCCGCTCCTCTCACTGATGCTGCAACCCCGCCGATCACTCCTTGTCCTCTCATGTCATAAAATGTGTCCAAACTGTGGACACAGTGTTCACGTTAACAAGATTAGTGTCTATTGTTGAATCAAATCAAGTCAACAGAGCAGCGTAAACAACTATGGACAGTACTACATAAGAGGGGTGTGTCTGCTATAAGCACTGACTATTGAAACTGAACTCTGACTGTTTATGCAATGCTTCTGTCTTTTACTACTGTCTATTATGTCTTTATATATTCACTTTAATCAGGAGAAGCACTGAAACCTCCAAATAATTCACAACTATAATAAAAAAGTTCTGTTTCTGTGTCTAGCTTTAAAAACAGGATGTTACTAATATTACTGTTTATATTTCATATCAAACACCATATGCAGTGTTGTTTTTTCACACAGAGAAATGATGAAGAAATGCATTGTGGAACTCAAAAATAATCCTTTGGATAATGGTGATGTAAATATTGATCAAAATAATGGTGATAATGATTTTTTCCATAATGGAGCAGCCCTAATGCAGAGCACACAGCAGCTAGTGATAAGCAAACACACAGCAACATGCTAGATTTGATATTACATTTGAAAATATCTGTTTGCAGTGCACTTTACATGGAAGTGTTATTGATTTCTTTTTGCTGCTCATGTACACTTTGTTATTTGTTCATAAATAAATGAAGTACATTTATATCTGTGTTCATTTGTTACCTTTTTTTAACAAAGATAAATGTTTATGTCTAGTCTGATGCCTTCACTCACATGGTAAGGTATACACTTCATTCATTCATCAGTAGTATCAGATCGGTATCAGGTATTGATCGATACGCTCAGCCCAGGTATCAGGATTGGATCGGTGCATCTCTACCTGAAACCACTGATAACATGACTAACAGCCCTAAAGAAGCTGCTGCTATCTGCTACTACTTGGACTGTTTGACAAATAGCACCCAGAGGCACGCACACACACACACACACACACACGCATATACAGTACAAGTGGATGAGTCTGTTCTAGGATTAATGCAGTAACCATAGCAACTAGTCTGTACTTTTACCTGATGAACACAGACATCAACCTCATAATGGTTACCATTCCTGTTTAGTGAATAGACTGCCTGCTGAGACACCTGTTCAGAATTACAGCTCTATTCTATCCAGCGACCGTCACAGGAAGTCAAAATACTAACAGCTAAACAATCTGCTGCTGCCTGAATCTCTATCGCTGCATCTCTGGACTGACAGAGGACTGATCAATATCTGAATGACTGGATATTTGTTTCCACACAGCCTCTCTCACCTTTCTGTCAAACTCTTCTATCCCTGAAATTGCTGCACTTACTGCCCTGAAAAAACACTTTCCATCAGCAGTCACATTTACATTTTGACATGGTGCACCTAAAGAGCAACTTTATCACTGAACAAACATGTCTTCTTGCTCTCTACTTCCACCCTAGCACAAAGTGGCTGCAGCACATGGAATCAACATGTTAATCTGTACAAAGTCCTGTCTATAAATGCATGATGAACAATCAGTGTCACTCCTGCACATACCTCCTTCCTGGCAGGTTTCTTACAAGCCTCAGCAGCATCCTTCCTCTGCTTCACATGCAGCGTCTGTTCATAAACAAACACTTATGGACTTTATGCTGTTCACCAACATGATGCTAACGTAGCCACAAACAATAGAAAACAAAGTCATCATCATATTACCTCCTCATCATGTGAAGAAGAAGAGTCCTCAAGGTCAGATGGACAAACCTTGTCCATCACCTGTCCACTGAAACGCACTGGATTCAGTAGAACAAAGCACTCACGCAGCCCAAACCTGGACAACTAAAAAACAATACTAAATGTTAAACAATAGTAACTGTGGGTTTGTAATGAAAGAATGCATCAAAATCTGGCTTTTATAAAAACACTGAATGAACAAACAAACCAAGCAGAACTACCAATCCCAAACCGCTCCCTACACACTAGCCCTTCACAGCGAGTGTCACTCCAAATGAAGTCACACTCGCTGCTGTGGAGGGAACTTCAAGTGAAGGGTGAGGGCATCAATAAGATGAGCAGGTATGGGACGCCCTCATCACGCCACTGGAAAAGGGAAGCCACTGTCGCCATGGCAACAGAAAGACGCCTCATGTACAGGAGGAGCTTCATTATACCTCAAGTCATTCCACAGGTCTTTCAACTCCAGCACAATTTGACATTTCCAATCAAACAAATGAAGCCAGTTGTTCTCACAGTTTGATGAGCCAGGGCTGCAAAATCAAACCAAACATCAGCATAGAGTAAGATTAGTTAATTTTCTCTTTTTTATCTTTCCAAATCACGCTTTTAGTTTCATTTTCTTTCAGCGTGACAAAGGTGTGAGGGACATACTGGACATCATGCGGAACCTAAATTGAATATTGAATTGAATCATGAATATTTTCTGCCAACTCTGGCAGAGAACCAGGAGTTTTCTCACCCTTTTACCCTAAATTTCCTCATAGGGGCATGCTTATTTACAATTTGCATAAATCCATCCTCAAAGAAAGTCCAAGTTAATTCCACATCAAGGACCAGACCTTTTCTTCCCATCAGAATTAGACAAATCATGATGAAAAGCTCGCTCATTAAAGTGTTCTTAGAGTTCCTGACAACAATACAGTGGTCACTTAAGTCATTGCAGAACACACCCAAAGGAGAATTTATGAGGAACATCCGTCAAAATTAAATCAATCAAAGTCTTCTCTGCGCTGAGTGGGTGAATTTACCAACTGGGTGAAATTACAAAAAGATTTCAACTCATCAGAAACTGGCTGAAGCCAATCCTAATTCAAATCACCAGTCAAAACAAGCTCAGTGTAACTCAATCTTGACAGAAGATGCTTTAGAGTGGAGGCCTGTAACACCCAACAACACTTAAACAAAGGCCCTCAGTGATCTCCACATTCAAAGCCAAAAATTACAGCTGCTAAGGCAACATTAAATTTGGATTTGTTGTAGATAGCAACACCGCCACTTTTCAGCAGCTGAAACTTCCTCTACTGCAAGAACATCCTACTGAATGCCAGAGAGGATTTCCAGGAAATATACTGAACCCGTCATGTAGAGGGAAACTAGACTAAACACCAAAGATATTTTATTTTTGAACAAAATATTTACAAGAAATAATGTAAAATGTTCAGATACTGTTTTAGACATGGTATTTATTTCACTCACACACACAAAAGTTTATAACAACCTCTGGACAACACAACATGAAAAGTAAAATTAGAACTCATAAAAGTAGTTTTGAAAAAATTCAAAATAAGACAGGAAATGTTCTTGAGGTCTTGGTTATGTGGTGATCAAACTTAAGCTGACTGTCCAGGATGATCTCAGCTTGCAGGTGTGTGTGGACGGGGACAGGGTGCAGATTTTTCACTGTTCAGTTGGAGATGGTTTGTTTGCATCCATGATTTCATTTCTGTCTTTCTGTCAGTAACTGGTGAGCGTGGAGTGACCGGTGGAAATACTATACAGTACATACATATCCAGACTGGAAAAGATGGGTCTCAACAAACCGCCGCTGGCTTCCTCCGCTGCCTGCAGTCCTACTCTCCAACATCCAGTCTATCAGGAAGAAGGTGGACGAGCTGGAGTGATGGGCCAAATTCAAAAACGACGTTAAGGAGGCTTGTCTTATAGCTTTCACTGAAACATGGCTCAGTGACTCGGAGTTATGGATGTGTGCATGGAGCTTAGAAATGGATAGAAAAGAGTACAAACAGGCAATGTCATTAGAAATCAAGAATGTGAGAAGCTGCATGATTCCCTGTAACCAATGTCTCAAAAATAAAGAGAGAAGAAAAACAATAACAATAACGATTAAATTAATAAAAAGTAAATAATCAGAAAAATCAAAAACAATTACAAAATCAAACCCTACAGAGAGTAGAGCACCGAGGGGTGCAGGAGAAATGTAGGAATACATAGAGAAAATGATTTTAGTGTTACGCCTGAAGAGTGATTTAGCTCATTCTGGCGAGTCCCATCAGTACTCAACAATGGGACACGACAGACGTTCGTACACCCTGAGCCAACATGCAGAAGTGATTAGCACCGAAGCCCAGAGCAGCTACGACGACTGAGCAGGGGCCCGCTGGACGAGCCACCGTCCTACCCGGGCGGCGGAAACTTCCAGGAGGGATCGCCCAGAGAGCCAACCGGGACCAGAGAGAAACACACAGACCCAGGGGCCAAGAAGAGGCACAGCCAGACGTCCCCTCAGCGCCACGAACAAGCCCCAGAGACCCGGAACAAGAGGGACCACCCACTACCCAACACCAGCCCCCCCACCACCAACACCCCAAACCCACCACCAACCCCAACCCCACCCCAACCCCACACCCTTACCACTCCCACCCCACCCCAGAGAAGGCAAGGGGCCCCCAACCAACCGGGGGCAGACCCAGGGGCCGGGCGTCCCCACAAAGGGGCAGGCGACCAGCCGCCACCGGGTGCGGGCAGAAGGGAATAGACAACCGGGCCCCAAAGGAGGCCCAGAAATCAGGAACGGGTCAGAGGGAGCTAGTACCGCTGACGGGAAGGCGCCCCGGGTGTCCCCCTGCACCACATCCCAGGGTGGCGAGGCAGACCCATGGCTCTTGCCCCCAGAGAGGTGCCCCATCCCCAAGCAAGGGCCCAGCCACCACGAGCCGCTAGCAGACGCCGCAGCCATACAGACCAACAGGGCCAGCAACCGGCAACACACCAGGAGCCACAGCACCGAAGGGGCCGTCAGCACGCTGGAAAAACCCCAGACCACCACCCAAGGACCTCGGGGGCCCCACAGCAACAGCAAGCCAATGGTTGGACACCCCTGCCTTCCGTCCGAAGACGGGACAGGGTCGCTGCCTTATTGAAGAAAACAAAGATAAGGAAAGCAGCGGACTCTGGTGCAACTTGTGGGCGTGCTTTAAAACACTGTGCCGACCAGCTCGGTGAAATATTTCCAAAAGTTTTTCAGTTGAGTGTGGATCATTGTCAGCTTCCTTCATTCTGGAAGACTTCAACAATGATTCCAATTCCAAAATCAAAAAAAAAACAACCTCAGGGAGTGAAATGAATTTAGACCTGTTACCTTAACATCTCTGGTAATGAAACCTTTGGAGAGAATTTTGAAAGATTTAAAGCTTATCCCCCTTAATACGTGATAAACTAGAGAGTTCTCATTCATACACCACGATTTTATTTACAGATTTTTCTTCTGCTTTTAACAATATGCAGCCACATATCCTAATAAATCTTATTTTGAACTGCCTGATCAGTTTTCATTATTGCTTTTAAGCTTCTTATCTGACAGGAAACAGAGAGTTCTTGTTCATGTCAGATCCACGGCTTTCAAATGGCTGTGTTCTGTCACTCCTCCTGTTTCTCCTGTACAGATAGCTGCAGGTCTCATAAAGAAGGCAGTGATCTGGTGAAGTTCTCTGACAACACAGCACTGTGGCAGCACAAACTTAACCTTAATGTGTCAAAAGAACTCTTTGTTGATTTTAGGAAAAATCACGGGAAACCTGAATCAAGTATCATCCACCACGACAACATTGAAATTGTTGACAGACACAATTATTTAGGAACTGTTTGACTCAAAACTGAAATTTGATGTCAACACATGAGCATCGTAAAGCGAGGTCCAACAGAGTGTTCACTTATGAAGGAAGTCAAAGTCTTTCAAGGTTTCTAAGGATATTTTATGTAATTTTTATCAGTCTTTTATTGAAAGTATTCTTACGTTTTCCATCATTTGTTGGTTTGGGGTTCTCACCATCAAAGACAAGCACTACCTCTACACCACTATAAAAGTCTGTTCTAGATTTGTGCTCTTTGTGGGAGAGGCAAGTGGTCAAAAAAAGCACGGGGAATAGTTTCCCCGCCGAACCACATCCTGTCCTCCAGTTTCACCTTAATGCCCTCAGGCAGCATCTTTTAGCGCCATTTGTTAAGACAAATCATGTTCACATTTTTTATTCCTTCTCTCATCAGACTGTTAAACCTGGACGGTAGTTTGTGGAATAAATAGTGCACGCCAAACTCTTGGAGGTTGTGTGCTGGTCGCTAATACCAGTCTTTGCTGCTGTGGTGGTGTTACACAGTACACATCATTATTATATATTTATTGATTTTTTTTGTCTGTTTTTATCAAATTAATGAGGTACCTTCCTACAATAACAACCATGCTGCTCAGAAAATAAAACAGCTTCTGCTGGTCAGAAAATCAGAACACAGCTATCAGGGTGTGAGGAGGAAACAGCTGGCTGGACTCTGACAGACGCTCACAGTAACGCAGAGTGTTGGTTCTGCTGGTGACTTTTCAGGTTACTACTCTGAGAAAAACTTTTCCCACATTGATCACAACAGTATGGTTTCTCTCCAGTGTGAATACGTTGATGGTTTCCAAGGGCACTACTCTGAGAAAAACTTTTCCCACATTGATCACACCAGTATGGTTTCTCTCCAGTGTGAAGGCGTTGATGACGTCTGAGGGCACCACTCTGAGAAAAACTTTTCCCGCACTGATCACAACAGTATGGTTTCTCTCCAGTGTGACAGCGTTGATGGCTTTTCAGGTGATGACTCTGAGTAAAAGTTTTCCCACACTGGTCACACCAGAACGGTTTCTGTCCAGAGTGAACGCGTTGGTGGACTTGAAGGTCAATATTCTGAGAAAACCGTTTCCCACATTCATCACAGCCGTGTGGTTTCTCTCCAGTGTGGATGCGCTGGTGACGATGAAGGTGACTACTGTGAGAAAATGTTTTGCCACATTCATCACAGCTATATGGTTTTTCTCCAGCATGGATGCGTTGGTGGCTATGAAGGGCAATCTTCTGCGAAAATGTTTTCCCACATTCATCACAGCTGTATGGTTTCTCTCCAGCATGGATGCGCTGGTGGCTATGAAGGTTACTACTCTGATTAAACCTTTTCCCACATTCATCACAGCAGTATGGTTTCTCTCCAGTGTGAACTCTCTCATGAACCTTCAAAGATCCAGATGATGTGAAGGATTTGTCACAGTGCTGACAGCGGTGACGTTTCAGTCCTCCTTTTCCTCTCCGTTTCTATAGCAACAGACAGACATACAGAGAGAGAGAGCCATTGAGATGCTGTGATGGTGCGAGCTATCTAGAACCATAAATATGTTCCCTCCTGCAGGACCGA
This sequence comes from Synanceia verrucosa, assembly GCA_029721515.1. Taxonomy (NCBI): domain Eukaryota; kingdom Metazoa; phylum Chordata; class Actinopteri; order Perciformes; family Synanceiidae; genus Synanceia; species Synanceia verrucosa. The sequence goes on from CM056569.1 coordinate 1,510,636, forward strand.
GTCAAACCAGGGCTAAAAAGTGTTTCTACTGAGATCTGAACAGTGATCCTTTATTGTTCTTTTCACTTCTCACCACAAAAAAAATATATATTTAAGATTTAAAAACTACTTCATGCTGAGGTGGATCACTTAGTAGAAGAGAAACTAGTCACACATCAACATCCAGAAGACTGGAACAGAGTCTCCTGGTCTGATGAGTCTGGACTTCTGGTCAGAATTTAACCCCCATGACAGCCTGGATCCATCCTGCCTGGTATCAACAGTTCAGGCTGCTGCTGCTGGTCTAACGGTGGGGGGTATTCTCCTGAGAATAAACTCCACAGCCTACCTGAGTACTGCTGCTGACCATGTCCATCCCTTTACAACCACAGTGGACCATCTTCTGATTCTACTTCCTGCAGGATAACGCTCCACAATGCTCACTTCATCTCAAACTGGTTTCTAGAACATGACTGTTGGAACGCTGCATGATAATGCATCTCAAGGCTTTAAAAACGATCACCTCATGAACTGACCTGCCACTTCTGACCCTCACTGGAAGGAAAGGACAAACAGGTTTCAAAGACATTCAAGAATTGGCAGACTACAGGGACCACCTTTGTTTCAACATAAAATGCAGACAGAATAAGATCATCCCGGGAGCCTACAACTGGGATGAACAGTTCAACTGCTTAGTGAGAGAATCAGACAGGTTCACTTCACTATTGATGTACTGACAACCAAGGTTGACCAAATAGTGGAGGAATTAACACCCCTCTTATCGAGGGAAATCTGTCACCAAATTTGTGGGGAAGGCGCAGAATGGCAGACACACAAATTTGACTTGCTGCAATCAAGAGTGAACCATCTGAACAAAACAACCAAACTGACTGGTTTCAGGAAGGAAGGCCTCCGACCATCGTCAGCAGCATCAACCCAGTCACCTACAACAAATACTTGCCACCATACCAGATGAAACCATGGCCTCCTATGATGTCAAATCACTTTTCACCTGCATTCAAACCACAGAAGCAGTTCAGACAATAAGAAAAGTTCTACAAGACCAAACTCCACCAGACAGAACTCATTTCACCCCAGAACACATTTACACTCTGCTGGACCTCTGCCTGGTAGTTTGCAGCACAGGGGCCTCACAGGGTTCTCTGATGATACAGCTATTGTTGGATGTCTATCTGAGGGGGACGATCTGGAGTACAGGACCATCATCCCTGACTTTGTCCACTGGTGTGTAACCATCTTGAGCTCAGTGCCAGTAAGACCAAGGAGACGGTCACTGACTTCTGCAGGAGGAAGACATTCCAGACTGCACTGGTGAACATCCAGGGTCTGGACATGACCATGGTGGAGACCTTCAGGTTCCAGTATAAGAAGGGCTCACTATTGCACTGATGCTGTCCTACCCACAAAGACAATCACGGTTTTTCCTAACCAGAAGCCATGGATGGACGGCACAGTGTGGCCCCTGCTAATACAGAGCGGCAGACAAACGGGCTTACAGCAGGGCCCATAAAGAGCTGAAAAAGAGCATCCAGCCGGCGAAACAGAGGTATAAACACTGCATTGAGGAGCACTTCAACACCAACAACACCCACAGCATGTGGAAAGGCATCAGGACCATCACTGACTACAAGCGCAGTGACCAGCAGGTCAGCCATGACCCCACGCTACCTGACACCTTAAACAGTTTCTTCGCACGCTTCGACTCTCCAAGCAGCAGAAGGACTGTAAATGTCCCTCAGCCAGAGGTGCAGCACCGGCCTCTCACCCTGCAGCTGCACCAGGTGACCTCCACCCTGAGGAGGATCAACACCAACAAGGCTGCAGGTCCAGATAAGGTGTCAGTCCAGAAGTCTTTCTGGACATTTTCAACCTGTCCCTGCAGCTCTCCATGGTCCCTGTCTGCCTGAAGTCCTCCATCATTGTGCCTGTGCCCAAAAAACCAACCATGACATGCCTCAATGATTACCGTCCTGTCGCTCTCACCCTGGTCAGGAGGATCCGCTCAAAGCACTTCATGATGACATCATGAAGTGCTTTGAGCGGATCCTCCTGAAGCACATCAAGGACTCCATCCCTGCTGGCCTGGACAGCCTGCAGTTCACCTACAGGGAGAACCATTCTTCTTCACACCGCCCTGACTCACCTGCAGCATCCCAACACCTACGTCAGGATGCTGTTTGTGGACTTCAGTTCAGCCTTTTACACTGTTCTCCCAGATGTGCTAGCCCTGAAGCACCACAACCTGAGTTTGTCAGCATCACTCTGCTCCTGGATCAGTGATTTCCTCACCAACAGGCTCCAGGTGGTGAGGACTGGGAATTCCACATCTGCCCCACTGATCCTCAACACTGGAACACCACAGGGTTGTGTGCTCACCCTCTTCACCCTCTTCACCCAGGACTGCGCTGCCATCCACCCTACAAACATGGATGTGAAGTTTGCAGACGACACCACCGTGGTGGGTCTCATATCCAACAACGATGAGACCCACTATAGAGAAGAGGTCCAGAGCCTCACACAATGGTGTTCCAGGAACAATCTGGTCCTGAACATCAACAAGACAAGGGAGGTCGTAGTGGACTACAGGAGGTCCAGGAAGACTTGACCACGCTCCTCTCTGCATACATGGGGAGGCAGTGGAGCGAGTGGACAACATCAAGTTCCTGGGCATCCACATTTCATCTGACCTCTCCTGGACTTCACACCTGGTAAAGAAGGCCCAACAGCGGCTCTTCGTTCTCAGGAAGCTGAGGTGGACTGGAGTCTCTCCTCAGCTGCTTGCAAACTTTTACAGAGCCATTGGGGGAATATTGAGAGCATCCTGTGTCTCAGCATGATGGTGTGGTATGGCAGCTGCACAGCAGAGGACAAAATTACAAGAAAAAATTAGCCTGGATGGTGAGGACAGCACAGAGGTTTGTGGGCCGCCGTCTACCAGATCTGGACTCAGTCAACACCATCCGAGTCCAGAAGATGTCCAGATGAATTGCAACCAATCCCACCTGTCCAGGCAACGCTTCCATCAGGACAGCACGACAGGAACATCAAAACAAGGACACCATGGAGCAGGTTAGCTCAGAAGCATGTGTTACCGTGGTAACTCAGCTGAGCTTCCTGTCAGAGAGATTCTCTAGGATTTCTATCTGGACATTCTTCCACAAGAAGGCAGTATAGTTTTGCTTTGTGGACTTTGTTGACCAGTGAAGAATGACATGGTGGCATATCACGTGGGTTCATGCCTGTTAAACTTTGGAGTAAACACGGTCCAGGGTTTGGTGCCCTCTGGTGGCACACGGGGAGAACACTCTTTAGACACGCTAAGTCACCGGCAACAAGAAAGACTCAGTCAGGCTAAGTGCTATGCTAACGTTAGCATCCCGATGACTAGCGTTAGCTAAAAGGGTCTTCAGCAGATGTGAATCAGGAGAGCAGCCAGTGACCCTGCACTTACAAGTGCTGTTGTTTTGTTGGTTATTGGTTGTTATGGACAAACTGTACCTTAGTCCAAAGTCAATTAAGTCCTGGTGACTGTAGGTAACAGCGGCCTCACAAAAATGTAGCCTATAAATAACAACACAAGAAATAAAGAGAAAAAGCACCAAACTGGAGAGCGAGGAAGAAGAGAGCACCCGAGCGCGCCGCCATCTTGCAACTAAATGTTTATGAAGCCATGAAAGTCCTGAACACTGACCTGGACCTCGGCGGTCTCAGAGGACCAGTCTGCTGCTGGACTTCCGGGGACCTTGTTGCTCTGCTGGTCCGGGTTCTGCTGGTCCTGTTCCATTCCGCTCTCGTAGTGATCCTGCTCCTGATCTCTGCTCGTTGTCTCTGGTTTCCGGTCTCCTCTCTGACTGCGGGCCAAAATTATCTCGCGAGATCTCGCAACGAGACGCGATCACGGACCCTAGTTACTGTTGCGAGGGGGGCAGAAACAAAATGGCTGCTCCTGTTGTTGAAAGAAAGCAACCGGCGATGAGAGTAAAAATAAAAATGATGATGACGAAAATAAAATATTAATAATGATGATGATGAAAACACGAATTATAACCATAGCAACAATGTCAATAATCTTGGTAATAATCCATTTTATTTATCAAACCCTTTATAAATAAATAAATAAATAACAGACACAACCAGAAAAATGTGTCAGATATGAATGATCATCAATCCGGACTGTAAGTTATGATGAGTCATAGAACACACCATGACTCATTCATCTCCATCTGGAGACAACAGGGATGTGTCTCAAAGGGTTGCTGATCATGGAAAACTGGAGCTTCGAACATTTCAACACACTGACCATCATCTACTGGATCTGGAGCATGATACAGACCCAGACAAAGATTTCTACTCTAACATCAACAACAAGTGCTGCTGCTAGCACACAGATGAGCAGTACAACTACAGCAGATTATCAGGAACGCATTTCAACAACAGCAGCCTGTATGCAAACTTCAATAACATCAGTTTATAAAAGCATTCAAAGTAACTGTTATATCTGACACATGGATCATAGATGAAGGAATGGATTTTGAATTAGATGATTATGAATTTAACTGTAAACAGAGGGACATGTCACTATGTATGTGGATAAAAAATAGAAAATATGACTGAAAAAAGCAAAAAATGAGGAATGTTTTCAAAAACTAATCAAAAAGTTGTTGTTTTCATGACTTTAATATTGATCTGCTTATTCCAAATAAGCATAGATAACATATTCACCAATGATACTGAAAATAATACAGTGAGCGGACTATTAATTAACGATATCAGTGACCACCTAGCAGTTTTTACAGTTTATAACAGCAGAGAAACTAAAATACAGACGAGTGAGTTGAGAGGAAGCTATGAATACATGAAAGAATGATTTACTGCTACAAAACTGGGAAAATTAATCGAAAGTAAATAAGTAAATAAGCTAACCAATATTATCAGGGTATGTAAGAAGGAATACTTTAACAAAAACAACATGAAGGGAATGTGGGACATATTAAAAAATGGTGCGAAACAACAGGGCTACCCTCAATATTTTATTGAAAACAACATGAGAAGGGATAACATGGATGATGTCGTTAACAGCTCTAATATGTTTTTTGTAAATGTTGGACCGAACCTGGCAGAAAAAAAAAAATCCAGATCCATGTTTATCTGAGGATTTGAATGATCGCCTCATCGAAAGAAATCCCAGTTCAATGTTCCTCACAGCAGTGGAAAGAAAAGAAATAATAGATATTGTAAATGTGAAACATCTACGGATTCAAATGAAATTAATATGAAAGTTGTAAAAAGGTCATTGAGGAGATTTCAAAACCACTGACATAGATCTGTAACTTTTCATTCCAAACTGGTAAATTTCCACCTAAAATGAAAAGAGCTCAAGTCGTGCCGCCGTAGAAAACTGGGGATAGACACCACTTCACAAATTACAGGTCTGCTTCTTTACTTCCACAATAACAGGTCAGACAAGTTCATAAACAAGCATGAATTAGTCTCTGACAGTCAGGATGGATTTAGAGCAAACAGTTCAACATCACTATGGAATCAACTGAGGAGATCAGCAATACTACAGATCACTAAGAAAAATCAGGTGGAATATTCATCTTAAATAAGCTTTCAACACATCTTCTCCCTCTTATCCTCTCATAGGGTCAGGGGGGCTGGAGTCTATCCCAGCTGTCTTAGGGTGAAAGACAGGGTACACCCTGGACAAGTGTCCAGTTCATCACAGGACACATAGAGACAGACAACCACTCACACTCACATTCACACCTACGGTCAATTTAAATTAACCAATTAACCTAATCCCCATGCATGTTTTTGGATGGTGGGAGGAAGCCGGAGTACCAGAGAGAACCCACACAGACATGAGGAGAACATGCAAACTCCACACTGTGCTAATTAGCTGGATCAGATATCTGATGAATGAGGACGATCCAGCATACTGATCCAGTCACTTCAATTCTGTTTGCAACGCCGGTTACTTCATCACGCAGAGTAGAGCTGTGCAATTAACCTAACTTTGCAAATCCGCTACTCTCACTGATCACCACAAACCCCGCCGATCAGTCCTTGTCCTCTGTCATAAAATGTGTCCAAACTGTGGACACAGTGTTCATGTTAACAAGATTAGTGTCTATTGTTGAATCAAATCAAGTCAACAGAGCAGCGTAAACAACTATGGACAGTACTACATAAGAGGGGTGTGTCTGCTATAAGCACTGACTATTGAAACTGAACTCTGACTGTTTATGCAATGCTTCTGTCTTTTACTACTGTCTATTATGTCTTTATATATTCACTTTAATCAGGAGAAGCACTGAAACCTCCAAATAATTCACAACTACAATAAAAAAGTTCTGTTTGTGCGTCTAGCTTTAAAAACAGGATGTTACTAATATTACTGTTTATATTTCATATCAAACACCATATGCACTGTTGTTTTTTCACACAGAGAAATGATGAAGAAATGCATTGTGTCACTCAAAAATAACCTCAATGTATCCAATAAAAGCAGAAAAGTGTATTATAAAGAGCAAAATAACCACTAGATTAAAGTAGTTTTTTTTTATTTATTCACCCATCACGGCAGCATAGACAAAAATCACAGACAAACTGCAGTAGAAAAGATGCAAAGCGTACAAACCCAGCTCAGTACTAGTACTAATACTGATGCACACTGCCATGATCAGTTAAAAAAAGGTGTCAGATCGATGTACAAGCTGTATATAAACACAGTCACGTAGTTCCTCCTGCAGAAGTCAGTGATCATCTCCTTGGTCTTACTGGTGCTGAGCTGAAGATGGTTACACACCAGTGGACAAAGTCAGTGACGATGGTCCTGTACTCCAGATCGTCCCCCTCAGATACACTTAGCTGTATCATCAGAGAACTTCTGGAGGTGACAGCTCCCAGAGTTCTGGCTGAAGTCTGATGTACACAGGGTGAAGAGAAAAGGGGAGATCACTGTCCCCTGTGGGGCCCCTGAGGGTCCTGTGAGGCCCCTGAGGGTCCTGTGAGGCCCCTGTGCTGCAGACTACCATGTCTGACACTCAGTCCTGAAGCCTCACGTACTGTGGTGTGTTGGTGAGGTAGTCTTAAGGACAGGAACCACACAGGAAGTCTTCCACAGCGATGGGACTCTCTCCAGACTCAGGCTCTGCTGCTAGGTACTTTTTCTGACAGAGCTGGTCTGCACAGTCCTTCAGCAGTCTGGAGAAAACAGATTCTTTTAGGTTCAATTCTTTGTCTGGTTCAGATGAGTTTTATTCACCGTGCAGTGGAGACAGAAGTTCACGGCAAGCCTGTAGAATTCTCTCTGACCAGAGCGAGTCTGTGGTCAACATGATATACAGGACAACATGAAACAACAGGTGAAACAAAAGGTGAGGGCTGGATGTCTTTGTGTGCTCTGAGTAAACCTCTGAGGGGGGTGTGGACGGGGCGTCTGAGAGGCCAGGTGGGTTGAAGTTACAGACACAGATATGGAAATGACATTTGCCTGGAAGGAAAGACGCCACAGAGGTTCCTCCAAGAAGCCTTACACCTTAATTTACACAACAGAAGATAGAGGAATACTGAATACTGTGACAGCCCGGTGGGTTTGCATTGAATGCAAATGAATGTCTGATAAGGGAACTTTTTTTATCTGCAATTAGATTAAATAAAGAATTACAATTTAATTCTGTTTCTACGATGCCAGCTGGGCCTGTGGCCTTTCTCGCCTTTCTCTTCTTCAGCTCACTGCTGTGATGGTGGTGAGGGAGGACATATGTACATATATACATACATGTGTATACACACACACACACATTCTTAAGTTTAAAAAAAACAAAAACAAGAAATACAGAATACAGCAGAGTCAAAAAGAAAGGGGAGTAGAGATGTGGAGAGCGACTGATCTAAGGTGGCTGCATCAAATTCACTGGTAAAGTATTCGACAAAGTGGCACCAAATTTCCAACCTTTCTCCAGAGCCCTGAATAATGCCTCTGATTTTTTTTCTAGCTTAAGTAACGCCACAGATCCAACATGAGTGGGATGGAGGTGTGGTCCATTTCCAAACAAAGAGGATGAGTCGGCGGGCTCGTAATGTTGAGAATGCTCTGAAGTCTGAATGATGTTTTGATAGCCCGCTGTTGCTCGGGGTAACCCCCTCCAAATGAATGTGTTCATATATCTATCTAGTTCTCAACAAAATGAGACCCGTCTAGAATAACTACAGATATTTTGGTAGAATAACCATCTGACCTGAGTTAATGCAGTGATAATGGAAGCGTTGACCAGTGACTGGCTTCCTTCCTGCTTTATTTCTACGTGGTCTAAAGTTAAGTTTGAGAAGGTCTTTACAGGGATGTGTTACCTTGACTCCTAAATGTGTTGGAGGAGCCAGCTGTGACTCTGTTATCAATGCTTTTCTACTCTTTGTTAAACATTTCAAGTCAAGACCTGTTCAGTGTGTGTGAATTAGTGTCTGTATTCATATCTATGAATATATGTGAGTGTGTGCACTCCCATGTGTCTATGAAGTCAATAAAATATGAATGTGGAAAATATTGACTAATATGTTATTGTGAACGTAGCTACAATAACAACCACGCTGCTCGGAAAATACAACAGTTTCTGCTGGTCAGAATATGAGGAAACAGCTGGCTGGACAGATATTCACAGTGACGCAGAGTGGCAGCGTTGCTGGTGATTTTTAAGGTGATCACTTCGACAAAAAGATTTCCCACATTGATCACAGCTGTACGGTTTCTCTCCAGTGTGGCTATATTGATGGATTTTAAGGTGATCACTTCGAGAAAAAAATTTCCCACACTGATCACAGCTGTATGGTTTCTCTCCAGTGTGGATACGTTGATGGATTTTAAGCAAATTATTTCGAACGAAAGTTTTCCCGCACTGGTCACACCTGAACGGCTTCTGTCCAGAGTGAATGAGTCGGTGGTCTTGAAGGTTACTACTGTGAGAAAATGTTCTTCCACATTCGTCACACCAGTATGGTTTCTCTCCAGTGTGAATGCGTCGGTGGACATTAACTTCACCACTGGTAGAAAACCTTTTCCCACATTGATCACAACAGTATGGTTTCTCTCCAGTGTGACGCCATCGGTGATCATGAAGGCCTCTGTTGCTGGCGAAGGTTTTTCCACACTGATCACACCAGAAGGGTTTCTGCCCAGAGTGAATGAGTTGGTGGACATGAAGGGCATTACGCTGAGAAAACTTTTTCCCACACTCATCACAGCTGTATGGTTTCTCTCCAGTGTGGATGCGCTGGTGGACATGAAGCGTACTAGAGTGAGAAAAAGTTTTCCCACACTGGTCACAACCATATGGTTTCTCACCAGTGTGGATGTGTTGATGGAATTTCAGATGATCACGACGAGGAAATGTTTTCCCACACTGGTCACAGCTGTATGGTTTCTCTCCAGTGTGGATGCGCTGGTGGATTTTAAGTTGATCATGACGAGGAAACCTTTTCCCACATTCATCACAGCAGTATGGTTTCTCTCCAGTGTGAACTCTCTCATGAACCTTCAAAGATCCAGATGATGTGAAGGATTTGTCACAGTGCTGACAGCGGTGACGTTTCAGTCCTCCTTTTCCTCTCCGTTTCTATAGCAACAGACAGACATACAGAGAGAGAGAGCCATTGAGATGCTGTGATGGGGCGAGCTATCTAGAACCATAAATATGTTCCCTCCTGCAGGACTGAGTCAAACCAGGGCTAAAAAGTGTTTCTACTGAGATCTTAACAGTGATCCTTTATTGTTCTTTTCACTTCTCACCACAAAAAAATATATATTTAAGATTTAAAAACTACTTCATGCTGAGGTGGATCACTTAGTAGAAGAGAAACTAGTCACACATCAACATCCAGAAGACTGGAAGAGCAGCTTTGGAAAGTCACACAAGGTGCAGCACACAGTGTGAGCAGAGAAGTGATCAGAAAGCAAACTCGATCAGTTGACCTGCCACTTCTGACCCTCACTGAAAGGAAAGGGGTTCATGTTGGACATCAGAGGAACAGGTTTCAAAGACATTCAAATCAGAATCAGGAACAAGTTTCTAAGTTTGTACATAAACAATGACTTTTACTTGGTATCCTGATGCATGACATACAGACATATAAACAGTGCTGAGATAAGGACCAAATGACAATAACATGATTCAGAATATATCGCAATATTGCAAATGAACAGTGAAAAAAACTGCAGCGATACCCTTTTCCACCGGGGTGGGTCCAGGGCTGGTTCGGGGTCAGAGCCTGACTTAGCAGCAGTTCTTTGTGTTTCCACAGCCTAAGCACCGGCCCCTGGTGCTTAAAACTGGTGCCAGGTAAGCACCAAATCTTTGCTGGTCCACAGCTAAGCACCGATTATGTCGGGGGCTTTGAGACCAACAAGACCGGAGTAAATACTTCCTGGTTCAATCGCAAATCAAATGTATTAAAAGCACTCCCGGGACACACAGAAGTTTTGCACAAACTGTTGCACAATGAAATCCAGATCAACGGTGTTCCACCAGTACTGTGATCGTTGATGTACCCAGGAAATAAGCGACCTCCGTGACACAATCTGTTCTCAAACGGAGCCGCGGCTCGAAGCGATTACGACAGTAGGCAGTAACAGTTATATGGCCTAGATACAGAAATCTACTGTGCGCTTAGTAAATGTGGTTTTGCACGTGCCATGACCACCGCTGAGTCTCAGTGTTTCTCCTGCTCGTGCATTTGTTCGATCAAAATCTGTCTTTGTTCGCTCAGGAATGTGTCACAAATATAACGCCATGCAGTTAGTTCTGTCGGCTCTGGATTTTTTGCAAAGCCTTATTTTGATTTTGCACAACCCAGGAGCGTTCACCACATACGTTTGTCAGCAGAGAATGAAATCTCACTCAGGGGTACTGTGAAGCAGAGAAGTAAGTATATTTTTCAGGTATTTACACTTGAGTATTTATTTTTCTGCTGACTTTTTACTTTTACTCCCTAGATTTCAACATAAATATCTGTACTTTCTACTCCCTACATTCTCAAAACTGGTACTGCAGTCACTTTCAAATGACTGTAGAGCGGTGTCTCCCCTGACTAGAGGTTGCCAGTTCGGCTGCAGGATCTGACAGGAACAGAAAGTGTTACAGTGAATGAAAAGCAGCCACCTTGGGCATCACCATGGATACTTGCTGTGATAGTGCTGCTGCCTGTTCGCTTTCAGCTGTCTCCATCTTCCAAAGGCATCTCCTATACAAGTCCTTGTTTTATTTTGGACTTTGTCATGATGTATTTTGGATTCATAACGAGGTCTTTTAGGTTTCGGAACGTTAGACATTATTTATCCGACACGTTCGTAGCTGCAGCTGTGCTAACTAGAGCAGAGATGCTGACACACTACTGACTTGGTGATTGGGAGATAGATGGAGGGTGGAGCATCAGACCAAAACACAACATGACAACATCAACATCAGCTGAGGGCTGCAGCTTTTTAAACGAGAACATCCTGGCTGGACTACTGTTGTCAGTGATAGAAGTATTTGAAATGAACATGATTTCAGGAGCATTTTATGATTAATTTAAACACATTACTTACAAATTGTACCTTTAAGTAAATTTCAGAATTTCTCTGTGAGATGAATAAAGTACGTATCTATCTATCTATCTAAATGGTTCAGTCCAGCTGCTCCATCAGACAGCCTGCAGAGAGCTAACTTTTCACAGACAGAGTGGAGGAGGAGACGACAGGATGTGTCAAAAGTCAAAGCAGCGTTTTGTGTGACTCTGCGTGGACGTACAATGTGAGCTTTGCACTCACGGAACTTGCAGCCGTCTGCTTTGGAGTTTGCATGTTCTCCTCATGTCTGTCTATCTGCTACTAATTTGACTGACAAATATCACCCAGAGGCACACACACACATATACAGTATATACAGTACATGTGGATGACACTGTTCCAGGATTAATGCAGTAACCATAGCAACCCGTCTGTACATTCAGCTGATGAACAAACAATCAGTGTCACTCCTGCACATACCTCCTTCCTGGCAGGTTTCTTACAAGCCTCAGCAGCGTCCTTCCTCTGCTTCACATGCAGCGTCTGTTCATAAACAAACACTATGGACTTTATGCTGTTCACCAACATGATGCTAACATAGCCACAAACAATAGAAAACAAAGTTATCATCATATTACCTCCTCATCATGTGAAGAAGAAGAGTCCTCAAGGTCAGATGGACAAACCTTGTCCATCATCTGTCCACTGAAACGCACTGGATTCAGTAGAACAAAGCACTCACGCAGCCCAAACCTGGACAACTAAAAAAAAAAATACTAACTGTTAAACAATAGTAACTGTGGGTTTGTAATGAAAGAATGCATCAAAATCTGGCTTTTATAAAAACACTGAACGAACATTTGCTTATAGCAGAACTACTAAACGAGGTTAAAATAGAAAGCTCAGAGGGAAACTAAATGAAGCCCTTTGGGAGCCAAAAGAGACGATCTTTGAAAAGAGCCGGACTTCCCATCACTCCTGTCACATGTTGACCGTGGAGCTGTTACGCAACGCTACTGCGCATGTGCGAGTCGGAGACAAAGAAGTCCGACTTTTTCCACGAAGAAAACAGCGAGTTGAGTGAGTTTGACTTGAAGATGAAACCAGGAGACATAAAACCCCGTCAGCACTAAAACCTGGATCAGTTTCTAGCTCTGCTTTTCCCACATGTGACGTGTAACACCAGGATGAGCCTCGAGCCTCTTCCTCTCCTGTCTTTAGTCTCGTTATGAAGCCATCAAAGTCCTGAACACTGACCTGAACCTCGGTGGTGTCAGAGGACCAGTCTGCTGCTGGACTTCCGGGGACCTTGTTGCTCTGCTGGTCCGGGTTCTGCTGGTCCTGTTCCATTCTGCTCTCGTAGTGATCCTGATCCTGATCTCTGGTTTCTGGTCTCTTCTTTGTGCCGCGGGATAAATAATCTCGCATCTTCCTGTTCTCGCGATCACGGACCCTTAGTTACCGTTGCTAGGGAGGTACAAACAAAATGGCTGCTTCCGTTGGCTGCAATAGACCATGATGAAAGTAACATAACAATAATAATGTGTAGTGTGGAGTGTTACAGTGATGTTCCTCAAACAGAGAACAACAGTCAGCAACAGGAGGTCTGAGAAAAACTGACCTCTTTATTATTAACCAATGACTTACATCAAGGGCGGCACAGTGGTGTAGTGGTTAACACTGTCACCTCACAGCAGGAAGGTACTGGGTTCGATTCCCGGGGTCTTTCTGTGTGTAGTTTACATGTTCTCCTCATGTCTGTGTGGGTTCTCTCTGGTACTCCGGCTTCCTCCCACCATCCAAAAACATGCATGGGGATTAGGTTAACTGGTTAATTTAAATTGACCGTAGGTGTGAATGTGAGTGTGAGTGGTTGTCTGTCTCTATGTGTCCTGTGATGAACTGGACACTTGTCCAGGGTGTGTCTTTCACCATAAGACAGCTGGGATAGGCTCCAGCCCCCCCGACCATATGAGAGGATGACAGGGAGAAGATGGATGGATGGATGGGACGTTAAGAGTCTTTGTTGTCAAATGTGAACCTCTTGTTGCACATCTAACTTGCTGGTTAAATTCAGGGAGTACTGACTTCTGGGATAAAATACTGCCATTTACTCACCCATCTACACTGCGGGGTCATCTGGAGTATTTCCGACGATCCTGGATTTGATGATATCTACTGAAAGACAACTCTCTGACAGGATTTATGTGGATAAGAAGGCTCTGCAGGTGTGACAAAGTGCACTACCTTTTTTTGCACAGAATTATTTGCACTGCTATTTTATTTTATTTTATCTCTAAAGGTCAAGTCTACATAACAAATAGTAAAAATAAATTCTAGTCATCCAAACATTATTGTTTAATAAACATGTTCATTGCAGTCGCAATGCTTTGATATTGTAAATATTTATTCTATTAATATTATTACTTATTTTGTCGTATTCTATTAACATTATTTCTCATTCTGTTTTTGCTGCTGTATATTGTTTTTTTCATTACTGGAATTTGTCTGTACTTTGTCTATGCGGTGAGTGAATTTCCCTCAATGGGGGATAAATAAAAACTATTCTATTCTATTCTAGTAAAGGCAGCAGTGAGTCACCTGGGAGTTGAGGGGTTGCATGGGAGGACATACAGGAAGACCTCACAGAGCTCATGAAGGATTCATGGTGGTTAGCTCACCGGCTAACAGCCAGGAGTTTAAGCATTTTGTGAGGGAACTGGTTGTTTGTAGCAGATGTTGTTTGGAATATATAGTAGTGGAGATGTGGGATAAGGGGGTGGAGGTGGTGGTGATTAACTTCAATAATTCCTGTAAAAGTGTGCAGTTCGAGCAGGTAAGGGGGCAGGACAGGTGCAGGGTGGTTTGGTGTGCTGACTTTAGTGCTCACAGCACTCTGTGGGGGACAGAGAAGCACTGATGGATGAAGAAGTGTGCCTGAATGATGGCAGGGGGATGAGAGCAGCAGATACTGAGTCTGTGTTGGACCTACCATTGGTTTCTGCCCTGCTTGCTGGTAGGTATTGATTACTACACAGTAATGTGCTTGCTGGCTGGACAGAGTTCAGGAGGTGACTGCTCTCGGTGGGTATTTGGGAAGGCTGACTGTATTTAAGATAACCAGTGAGGAGATTGTGGGGAGGGTGGACCTATCAGGGGAGGCTGATGAAATACCTCGGTGGTTATAGCGGCCGCAGGAGGAGGATACCTCAGAGTAGGAGAGGGAGTATAAGGGGAAGATGGTCCCATGGTGGTCTAAGGAGTGTCAGCAGGCTGTGAGAGAGAGGAAAAGGGCATTTAAGCGAGTTAAGAGAACACTTTCCCAACAGAACCTGATTCAGTATAAGAGAGCCCGGATGTTTCTGAGGAAGACAGTGAGAAGGGCAAAGAGAGGAGCCTGCAGGGGGTACTGCAGTGGAAAAGGGCAGACAGCGTGAGGGCTCCATTATCAGGAGAGCCCAAAGAAGATTTCACTGAACAGACAGGAGAGTAAATGCAGGAAACCAGCAGGAAGATGGAGAGTGACGCACACCACCAGGCAGGTGAGGGTCCGACTCTGGCACTGCACTCAACTATGAACAGGGAGAAATCAAGGCCACTCTC
Organism: Synanceia verrucosa; assembly: GCA_029721515.1. Classification (NCBI taxonomy): domain Eukaryota; kingdom Metazoa; phylum Chordata; class Actinopteri; order Perciformes; family Synanceiidae; genus Synanceia; species Synanceia verrucosa. The sequence goes on from CM056569.1 coordinate 1,525,787, forward strand.
AAAAGGAGAAGAGAAACAATTAACATGACCTGAAACACAAAAACAATTAGAGACGCACCGATCTGATACCGGGATCGCATATCTGATGAATGAGGACGATCCAGTCACTTAAATTCTGTTTGCAACGCCGGTTACGTCATCACGCAGAGTAGGACTGTACAATTATCCTAACTTTGAAAACCCACTCCCCCGCCGCAATCCCGCTACCCTCACTGATCAGCACCAGCACTTTACATGGAAGTGTTATTGATTTCTTTTTGCTGCTCATGTACACTTTGTTATTTGTTCATAAATAAATGAAGTACATTTATATCTGTGTTCATTTGTTACCTTTTTTAACAAAGCTAAATGTTTATGTCTAGCCTGATGCCTTCACTCACATGGTAAGGTATACAGTTCATTCATTCATCAGTAGTATTGGATCAGTATCGGGTATCGACCGATACGATCAGCCCAGGTATCGGTATCAGGATTAGATCGGAAAAAACTGGATCGGTGCATCTCTAAAAACAATCTTTCTGAACGGCTGTAAAACTTTAACTAAGGAAGCAGAAAAACACAGAGAGCTAAGGGGAATAAACTAGGGTCAGGTACACTAGGAAATAAACTATACAGTGAAAAAAGTAACACCTACGACTCTACACTAGAGGAGGAAATTAGCAAAAGGTATAAACTAGAAAATACAGCAACAGGATACCATGTACGAGAAACTATACTACTCTGGAGAAGATTCATCTAGAAACTAAAACTAACAAGAGCATGAAACAATCTAGACTAGAAACTAGAAACAGAAACCTGTATAATGAACTAGAAACAAAACGTACAACTCAAAATCACTGCTGAGACAGGAAGGAACGCTGGATACTGTGGGAGAAATCACTGGAGAACAAACAAATGACAGGACTATTTATACACGAGGTAAGGGGACACAGGTGGAAACAATCAGAGACATGGGAAGACACAGGAGGCAGGGGTCAAGCGATGTGAAACTTACTTTCAAAATAAAACAGGAAGAGACAGACAGCATGCAGGCACAGGACAAAAATGATGAACAGAAACAGACAAAGAATAACAGACGATGGTGCTAAGAGAAGTGTGGGGGACGATAAAGAAGATGAGGGAGACAGGAGAGAGTGGGGACATCCAGTATTAGTGTGTGGGGATGAAAGAGCTATATCTGATGAGGATAAGGCACAAATTATGGTCAGATCCTTTGCAAAGGTGCATGGGCTGGAGAACCTGTCTGAAGAAGGAGGAAGGAAGGAACCGAGTCTCCATCCCAGTGTGATAGGTAGGATGGAGGAGGGAGACAGTGTTTTGGATGAGCCTTTCACTTTAGCAGAAACAGTAAGAGCTGTAAATAAATCTAAGACCACCTCACCTGGCAAAGATAGTGTGTGCTATAAAATGCTACAAAACCTGGGAGAGGGAAACTTTACGAGGCTTTAGAAGTTACACCAAAGGCATTTTTTTTTCTTCTTTCCACTTTGGAGGTCTAAACAAAATATTTACAAGAAATAATGTAAAATGTTCAGATACTGATTCAGACTGATTTATTTCACTCTCAAACGTTTACTACAACTTCTAGATAACATAACATGCAAAAACAACAGAAAGAGAAGAAAAAAATGCCTATAGGTATTTATACATGTGTGTGTACACAGTATACATTCTTAAGTTTAAAAAAAAGATAAAAACAAGAGAATATGTAAGCATACAGCAGAGTGATCCTTCCAGATCTTGCCCTCTCTTGGACTCGTGTCAGAAGTTCAGGACAGTTCAGACACATCAGGGAGTCCCACTGAGAGCTTCCTGGAGGTCCAAGAAAGCAGAGACCTGCTGAAAGCTCCTGAAAAGCTAGGAAGATGGAGAGTACCTTGTCAAAGGTCACTTCAGTAAATACTTGTGTGATTAATGGTTAGTCACAGAAAATAATGGCTGATATGTTATCATGAACGTAGCTACAATAACAACCAAGCTGCTCAGAAAATACAACAGTTTCTGCTGGTCAGAATATCAGAACACAGCTATCAGGGTGTGAGGAGGAAACAGCTGGCTGGACTCTGACAGACGCTCACAGTGACGCAGAGTGGCAGCGTTGCTGGTGACCTTTGAGGTGACTTCTCTGAGAAAAACTTTTCTCACATTGGTCACAGCTGTATGGTTTCTCTCCAGTGTGGATGCGTTGATGGATTTTAAGTTTACTACTATGATGAAAAGTTTTCCCACACTGGTCACACCAGTGTGGTTTCTCTCCAGTGTGGATGCGCTGGTGGCTATGAAAGCCACTACTGTGAGAAAACATTTTCCCACACTGATCACACCAGTATGGTTTCTCTCCAGTGTGGATACGTTGATGGATTTTAAGGTTATTATTTTGAGTAAATGTTTTCCCACACTGGTCACACCTGAACGGTTTCTCTCCAGTGTGGATGCGCTGGTGGTTATAAAGGTGACTACTCTGAGAAAAACTTTTTCCACATTCATTACAGCTGTATGGTTTTTCTCCAGTGTGGATGCGCTGGTGGCAACGAAGGGCACTACTATCAGAAAACCTTTTCCCACATTGATCACATCTGTATGGTCTCTCTCCAGTGTGGACACGTTGATGGCCTTCAAGGTGATCACGACGAGGAAATGTTTTCCCACATTCATCACAGCTGTACGGTCCACTGTGGATGCGCTGGTGGTTATAAAGTTGACTAATGTGAGAAAACCTTTTCCCACATTCATCACAGCTGTATTTCTCTCCAGTGTGAACTCTCTCATGAACCTTCAAAGATCCAGATGATGTGAAGGATTTGTCACAGTGCTGACAGCGGTGATGTTTCAGTCCTCCTTTTCCTCTCCGTTTCTATAGCAACAGACAGACATACAGAGAGTCAGTGAGATGCCAACACACACACACACACACACACCTTCTGCACTGAATGTGTTTTTTTCTTTTTTTTTAACCAGCTTCAACAGTCACTGCTGCTATTCTACGTTCCCCTGTGCAATATAACTTATTTATTCTGTACATATAGTCTAACATCTAGTGCAATACATTTCCTCTTTATATATTCAGTAATTGTCCCTGTTGTAAATCCATAGTCATAATCATATTTCTATATAAGACAATTTTGATACATTTTGATTTATTTACTTATTCATTTCTTATTTTTATACCTATTTTATTCTTGTAAACTGAAAAGGGAGACGCTCTACAGTTTGGTTGTACGATTTTATAAAAATGACAATAAAGATCATTCAGTTCTTCTAGTTTAAACAACACAACTTGAAACAACTGTACAACGTTTTTTCTTAGTTTTAGACAAACATTTATCCACAATCAACCATCGTTCGTCTTCTGCTCCTCTATACTGGTGCGTTGGGGTTGAAAGACGCGCTGCGTCTCCTCCAGTTGGAGACTGGATGGCTACCAAACGCACCTAAGTGAAGTGAAAATGTCCAAAGGACATGTAACCAAGTATTTTTCAGTTGACCCATAATAAAGTCATAAAGGAAACAAACTTCATGATTGGTTTTGTGACAAAGAAGTATCTGTTCCAAACACTCTGTCAGAGAAAAATCTGAGTTGTAGAAATAACTGTAAACTGAAGAGAGCCATGACATTATGTTCTTTACAAGTGTATGCAAACTTTTGACCATGACTGTATCGTTATCCCAATAAAAATACCCCCAGTAATATATAATATACAGTACTGTGCAAAAGTTTTAGGCAGGTATGAAAAAATGCTGTAAACTAAGAATGCTTTCAAAAATATAAATAACAATTATTTTTTTTTTTTTTTATTAATTTACAAAATGTAAAGTGAGCAAACAAAAGAAAAAAATCTAAATGAAATAAATATTTGGTGTTACTACCCTTTGCCTTCAAACCAGCATAAATTCTTATCGGTACATTTGCACAAAGTCTGGGATTTTGCAGGATTATAGTCAGGTATGATCAACCAATTATACCAGACAGGTGCTAATGATCATCAATGTCACACGTAGGTTGAAACAAAGTCATTATGCTGTGTGGGAGGCTTAAAACTGGGTGAGGAACAGCCAAACTCTGCTCCCAATGTGAGGTTATGGAAGACAGTTTCGTGTCACAGGTCACACACCATGAGACTGAGCACAGCAACGAGACACAAGGTAGTTATACTGCATCAGCAAGGTCTCTCCCAGACAAAGGTTTCAAAGCAGACTGGGGTTTCAAGATGTGCTGTTCAAGCTCTTTTGAAGGAGCACAAAGAAACGGGCAGCGTTGAGGATCGTAGACGCAATGGTCGGCCAAGAAAACTGAGCGCTGCAGATGAAAAACACATCAAGCTTATTTCCCTTCGAAATCGGAAGATGTCCAGCAGTGCCATCAGCTCAGAACTGGCAGAAACCAGTGGGACCCAGGTACACTCATCTACTGTCCGGAGAAGTCTGGCCAGAAGTGGCCTTCATGGAAGAGTTGCAGGCAAAAAGCCATGACTCTAACATGGAAACAAGGCAAAGCGACTCAAGTATGCAGGAAAACACAGGAACTGGGGTGCAGAAAAATGGCAGCAGGCGCTCTGGACTGATGAGTGAAAATTTGAAATATTTGGCTGTAGCAGAAGGCAGTTTGTTCCTCGAAGGGTTGGAGAGCGGTACAATAATCAATGTCTGCAGGCGACAGTGAAGCATGGTGGAGGTTCCTTGCAAGTGTGGGGCTGCATTTCAGCAAATGGAGTTGGAGATTTGGTCAGGATTAATGGTGTCCTCAATGCTGAGAAATACAGGCAGATATTTATCCATCATGCAGTACTATCAGGAAGGTGTATGATTGGCCCCACATTTATTCTGCAGCAGGACAATGACCCCAAACATACAGCCAATGTCATTAAGAACTATCTTCAGCGTAAAGTACATGAAGAAGTCCTGGAAGTGATGGTATGGCCCCCACAGAGCCCTGATCTCAACATCATCGAGTGTGTCTGGGATAACATGAACAAACAGAAGGATCTGAGGAAGCCTACATCCACAGAAGATCTGTGGTTCGTTCTCCACGATGTTTGGAACAACCTGCCAGCCAAGTTCCTTCAAAAACTGTGTGCAAGTGTACCTAAAAGAACTGATGCTGTTTTGAGGGCAAAGGGTGGTCACACCAAATATTTATTTGATTTCTCTTTTGTTCCTTCACTGCATTTTGTTAATTGATGAAAATAAATGATTAACACTTTCATTTTTGAAAGCATTCTTAGTTTACAGCATTTTTCCACACCTGCCTAAACTTTTGCACAGTGATGTACATCAAATGTGGGTCGATGTGACTATTATATAATTCATTAAGAGTACAAAAACTTGTTTCAAAGGTGTTCCCATACATAGCCTCAGCATAGTCCAATATGGGGAATATTAATTGCATTACAATTCTTTTCCAGACTCCTTGTGAGAGGCAGCGAGCTAAACAATAAAGAGATTTCAGACAACGGAATATTTTCTTGGTGACTGAATTAATATGAGGTTTAAAGGATAGCTGAGAATCAACCCAGAGGCTAAGACATTTAAATTCTTCTCTATTTTTTTCTAATACTGTTCCATCAAGAAGGGTAATAGACCAGTAACTCAACAACAAAGGATCAGGTCCAGCACAAAAACAACATATGATATGATTTTCCCTTATTCAAAAGAAGTTTATTTGAAGAAAACCACATCTGAACCCAATTGCAGAGAATGTTGAATTTGTGAAATTTCAGCGCCGGAAGAATACAATACAGTGTCGTCGGCACATAAATGAATTTGGCAGTCAGAACAGATTTGAGGAAGATCATTACTAAAGGTCGAGAACAAAAGAGGATCTAAGGTTGAGCCTTGTGGAACACCTTTATCAATAGTCTTGAATTCTGACTGACTTCCCTGAAAAGAAGTGTTCAGATAATATGTCATAGTCTGTAAGACGTGGATAATTGATTAAATATTAGTTTTTCAAATATTTTTGCTATACTATTGATAATTGAGATTGGTTTGTAATTATTCATGTCTGAGGTTTTACCTCCTTTATGAAGAGGGATTACTCCAGCACTTTTCCATGATGATGGTATTTCACAAGTTGTGGAAGATAAATTAAATAAATCAGCCAGTGGAAATGACAGAACATGAGAGGCGAGTTTAAAGAACTTTATATCCAGACCATCTGGACCAGCACTACATCCAGAGCTTAGACTATCAATAACCCGCTGAACATCAGCTGGGGAGACAGATTTGAAGCAAAAGGAGGTGCCACCGCTACTCTGAGTCGAGGTTGAACCAGAGTGAGAGTATCCAGACAGAGAGCTGCCAGCTGTGGAAAAGTGCTGGCTGAATGCCTCTGCAGGTAATAAAGGTTCACTCACTGTTTGATTGTTGAGACTAATATGTGTTAGAAGAAGAAGAAGAAGAATTCCTTTATTAATCCCTCAATGAGGGAAATTACATTTTTTCACTCTGTTAGTATATATACATATATTTTTCAGTTGCACATTACACACACAAGTCATGAAACAAACACATGCACATGCATTAGAGGAGAGGTGTCAGAGTGAGGGCGTTTTGTGGATTTATTGGTTATACTACTGATTCTCTTCCAGAATTTCTTCAGATTCTTGAAATCAGTTGATAAGCAGCCCTTGTAGTAGTTTGCTTTAGCATTTCTTGTATTGGTTTTACATTTATTCCTTAACTCCTTATAAGTGTTCCAGTCATCAGAATCTCTGGTTTTACGGTATTTTTCCCAGGTCTCTCTGTTTAAATAAGTGTATAAGATCTCCATCGATCCAAGGCAGATGTCGACCCTTGACCTTAATTGATATCCAGGGAGCGTGCTTGTTGATTATCTCAGTATAAAGAAATTCCACGTGTCTTCAACTGATGGAATTAATTGAAATCTCTCCCAGTTTGTATTTAATATATCCTGAATAAAGTGTTCATGGTTAATTTTATTAAAATGTCTAACTTTGATCAATTTAGGGGGGAGATGAGCCATTTTGAGTTTCCAAATGCAAAATACCATGGAGTGATCACTGAAGGAGTCAGATAAAGCCCCAGATTGTATAATTCTGCCAGGATGGGAAACTAAAATCCAGTCAAGCAAAGAAGAGGAGCTGGGACCGACTTGGGTGGGTTCAGTTATGGGTTGAGTTACATTTATACTGTTAAAAAGATTTCTATCTTTTTCAAGAGTGATCCAGCCAATTAGAATTGAAGTCACCTAACATAATTTTTTCAGTTGTGCAGTCTAAAGAATGAATGGTAGACAGGATACAATCAGTAGTTTCTGCTGGAGCAGATGGAGATTTATAAATATTTCCAATGATTAGATGTTGATTCTCATGAAAAATAGTTTTAACAAAAAGGCCTTCAAAATGCTGAGGACTCTGAGCATGACACAGAGTGATTACATGAGGTTGATTATAGGTAAGCCAGGCTCTCAAGAAATCAATTTCAGGTGGCAAGTTGACTCATGTCTTCACTAACAGAGGTGATCCCTGTCCTCAACAGGCTCTGATCATTATCTGAATGACTAGATATTTGTTTCCACACAGCCTCTCTAACCTTTCTGTCAAACTCTTCTATCCCTGAAATTGCTGCACTTACTGCCCTGAAAAAACACTTTTCATCAGCAGTCACATTTACATTTTGACATGGTGCACCTAAAGAGCAACTTTATCACTGAACAAACATGTCTTCTTGCTCTCTACTTCCACCCTAGCACAAAGTGGCTGCAGCACATGGAATCAACATGTTAATCTGTACAAAGTCCTGTCTATAAATGCATGATGAACAATCAGTGTCACTCCTGCACATACCTCCTTCCTGGCAGGTTTCTTACAAGCCTCAGCAGCGTCCTTCCTCTGCTTCACATGCAGCGTCTGTTCATAAACAAACACTTATGGACTTTATGCTGTTCACCAACATGATGCTAACATAGCCACAAACAATAGAAAACAAAGTCATCATCATATTACCTCCTCATCATGTGAAGAAGAAGAGTCCTCAAGGTCAGATGGACAAACCTTGTCCATCACCTCCAACACCTGTCCACTGAAACACACTGGATTCAGTAGAACAAAGCACTCACGCAGCCCAAACCTGGACAACTAAAAAACAAAGAAACAAAGCAACATTTGAAATGAAAGAATGTATAAAATATTGCTTTTATGATAACACTGAATGAACATTTGCTTATAGCAGAACTACTAAACGAGGTTAAAATAGAAAGCTCAGAGGGAAACTAAATGAAGCCCTTTATTGGAATTATCATTTAAACACAACTGAAGCTTCAGTCCAGGGTGAACCTGTTTCTCACTCGATGACAGCTGGACAGCTCCGGAGCACGGTTAGCTGAGCTCTGGAGGACTGCTTTGTAAAGATGGGCCCATACAAATTACTCTTGGCTACACAGCTGAAGTTGAAGCATGGATCAGTACAAACTGTCCTGGACACTCGAGGCGTGGAGCTGTAAATTAATCCATTTTGTGTTGCTTTACTGTGTAGCTCTACTTAGTGCGACGGCCTGTAAACATGTCCTGGAGGGTAGCTGCAGTGTTAACGTTACATGGACATGTTTACAGGCCATCATGCTAAGTAGAGCTACACAGTAAAGCAACACAAAATGGAATAACTTACAGCTCCATGTTTGTAGCTGTGCACCAGACGGTGCAGATCCATGCTTCATCTTCAGCTGGTTAGTGAAGTCTGCTTTGTGACATGATGGGCGCACACATGCTAAGCTTTGGCTAAATCGATCCACTGGGTCTTCAGAGGACGAACAGAGTAAAAATAGCTTCCTGTGCTCGTTCAAGCAGCTGCCGTGCTTTGCTCCAAACTTTGTCAGGTGGAGAAAAAATGGCGGCCGCTCTGTAACTTTAGAGGAGGGTTGTCTATCCGGGGGAAGGCTGGCTCAAAGGCAGCGTCCTCTCCTGGAGGGAGGGGCATGTCACCGTTCTACGTCAGTAGGCGAAAAATGTTCAACTGGTCTGTTTCAGCACACAGTCATGATGATGATGTTCTTCTCTTCTGTCTCCCTCACAAATAATTCAATCATAAAATAGTATTTTCCCCTGCTTTTATCAGCGACATTAAGGTGAATTGCTTCACTTTCCGAGGGGGTGCATTTCACGGCAGGGCTGCACAACACGCATCACGACGGAGAAGTGCGAGGGCTGCAGGGGTCTCCATAGCAACGGAGTCGGATAACAAGTATATTCCAGCCTAAGCGGTAGAAGATGAATGAATGGATGAAGCTTCACAGTGAAGCCTTGGTGTCACTTTAACCACTCTGGCTGGCTTACTTTTATTTGTCCACTTGATGGCGCAGTAGAGCAAACGAAGCACCATGAAGTGTCATCATCACTGTCACATGGTTTTTTTTGTTTGTTTTTTTTGCCAAACTTTATTAACAAATATAGAAGAAGAAGAAAAAAAATTCCAATGACTTTCTCATGTTTGCATTTACAATGACAACTATTACAAAATACGATCGCACCTCCAATATAATAACACAAACAAAACAAAGAATGTACCTATGTATTCTTTTTTATGTAAAATAAAAGAGAGAAGAAAGAGGAAAAGGATAACAGTATAACAGTATTTCTTTATATTTATAGGGTACATAATTTTAATAAAATGTTGTCGAAGCGATTTATTATTACATCCTTTATGTAAAAAGTGGTTATTGCCACTAAATAATTTTTGTAGTTTTGGTGTCGGGGTGTTATTCAGATTTTTACTAATGAACTGAGTGAGGGCTTTTGGGATATTCTGTGTCACCTTAATGAAGTTTTGGACTGAGCATTTTAAATGGTACTTAGTGTTAAACTCATCCAATGTAAGCACAGAGCCTTTGACATCTAGTAAGTGTACAATTGACCAAATTCCCTTTGACATCCAGTCATCCATAAATATAGATTTTCTTAGATTTAAGACAGCTCTATTATTCCATAATGGGACATTGTGAGGGCTGAAGTTGTGTTTATAAATCATCTTCCAGTAAAGCAGGACTTGTTGATGGAAGGATGACAGTTTTATTGGTAATTTAGGTATATCAAAAATCACATTTTAATAAGAAACGTATGCCTCCTAATCTGTTAAAGATAAGTGAAGGTATTGAAAACCACACTTCCTCACTGTTCTTAAGAAAAGATTGGAGCCATGTGATTTTTAAAACACCATTCATAATTTCAAAATCTATTGCTTTGATGCCACCTTCTTCATAATTTTTGAGTAAGTCTCCTTTTTTAATATAACGGTGCTTGTTTTTCCAAATAAAACTAAAATTTAGTTTGTTGATGTCTTTGATAATTTTAGGAGTTATCACTAAGGAATATGCAGGGTATATCAATCTGGATATAGTTTCCATTTTAGTTAGCAATGTTCTTCCAAATAGTGTCACATCCCTTTGTAACCAATTATTGAGGACTTTCTTACATTTATCAACAGTTTTAAGAACATTATTTTTTTCACTTGTGTCATTAGATTTTGTTAACCAAATTCCCAGGTACTTAGTTTCTTTCTTAACGGGTATATTATATAAAGAAGAGTGGGGGCAGTCGTGGATACTCATAAGTTCACATTTTTCAAGGTTTAGACACAGACCAGAGGCTTGGGAGAATAATTCTATCGTTTGTAAGGCCAGGAGAATTTATTCTTTATTCTTCAAAAAAAGTGTTGTGTCATCAGCTAGCTGACTTATAATCAATTGTTGATCATTCATTTTTAATCCTTCAATATTAGAGTTTTTTATAGTAATAGCCAGTAATTCAGTAACTGCGATGAAGAGTAAAGGAGAGACACTACATCCTTGTCTGATACCTCTCTGTACCATAAACCTGGGACATGTGCCTTCCTGAAGGGAAACACAGCTGTCAATGTTTGTATATAACATAATAATCATATCTAAGAATTTGTTGCCAAAACCAAAGTGTTTGAGTGTGTCAAAAATAAATGCATGTTCCACAGAGTCGAAAGCTTTACAAAAGTCCAGGAACAATATAAAGCCATCGTCATCAATTAATTGGCCGTAATTGATTAGGTCAAGGACCAAGCGGATATTAGAATAGAACAGAATAGTTTTTTTATTCATCCCCCTTGGGGGGGAATTTACCTGCCACAGCAACAAAGACAAAAATCACAGACACAATAGTAATAATAATAATAAAATAGAATAAAATATTTACATATTTACAATAAACTAAATACAATAGAATAAAATTATATATATATATATATATATATATTTTTTTTTTTGTGCAAAGTGATAGTGTGACGACAATGACAATAACAATGACAGTGATGGAGATGAGTCCAGATTGTGTTTACATCATCCAGTGATGCTGATGTTGTAAAGTTTTATTGCTGATGGTATGAATGACCTGCGGTAGCACTCCTTCTTGCAGGGTGGAAGTCTCAGTCTGCAGCTGAAGGAGCTGCTTAAAGCCTCCACAGTCCCATGCAGAGGGTGAGAGGGGTTGTCCATGATGGAGGTGAGCTTAGCTAACATCCTCCTCTCACCCACCTCCTCTATGGAGTCCAGGGAGCAGTCCAGGACAGAGCTGGCCCTCCTGACCAGCCTGTTCAGTCTCTTCCTGTTTCTCTCTGTGCTCCCTGCTCCCCAGCAGACCACTGCATAAAACACTGCAGACGCCACCACAGTGTCATAAAAGGTCCTTAGCAGAGTCCTGCAAACTCCAAAGGACCTCAGTCTCCTCAGCAGGTGGAGACGACTTTGGCCCTTCTTGTACAGGACATCTGTGTTGTGAGTCCAGTCCAGTTTATTGTAGAGGTGAACACCCAGGTACCTGTAGCTCTCCACCATTTCTATGTCCAGGCCCTGGATGTTCACTGGTGCTGTCTGGGGTGTCTTCCTCCTGCGGAAGTCAATGACCATCTCCTTGGTCTTACTGGTGTTGAGCTGAAGGTGGTTATGCTCACACCAGTCGACAAAGTCAGTGATGACGGTCCTGTACTCCCGATCGTCCCCTCAGACACACATCCAACAATAGCTGTGTCGTCGGAGAACTTCTGGAGGTGACAGCTCCCAGAGTTATGGCTGAAGTCCGATGTGTACAGGGTGAAGAGAAAGGGGGAGAGCACTGTCCCCTGTGGGGCCCCTGTGCTGCAGACTACCATGTCCGACACACAGTCCTGAAGCCTCACGTACTGTGGTCTGTTGGTGAGGTAGTCTATGGTCCATGCAGCCAGGTGACAGTCTACTCCCACACTTTCAAGCTTCCCCCTGAGCAGAGAAGGCTGGATCGTGTTGAAAGCACTGGAGAAATCAAAGAACATGATCCTCACAGTGCTGCCAGTGTTCTCCAGGTGAGTCAGTGATCTGTGCAGCAGGTAGATTACTGCATCATCCACTCCGATGTTCGGTTGGTAGGCAAACTGCAGTGGGTCCAGATGTGAGCTCACCATGGGGCGGAGGTTTCTCAACATGATCCTCTCCATGGTCTTCATCAGGTGAGAAGTGAGGACCACAGGCCTGAAGTGGTTGGGCTCCCTGGGGTGTGTCGTCTTTGGGACAGGAACCACACAGGAAGTCTTCCACAGCTGTGGGACTCTCTCCAGACTCAGGGTCAGGTTGAAAATGTGCAGCAGCAACTGACAGAGCTGGTCTGCACAGTCCTTAAGGAGTCTGGAGCTGATGCCGTCGGGGCCTGTGGCCTTCCTTGCCTTCATCTTCTTCAGTTCACTTCTCACCTGGTCAGCTGTGATGGAGATGGTTTTGGTGGTGGTGGTGGTGGAGGAGGATGAGGTGAGGATGGATGGTGGTGGTGGTGGGGTGTTGGTGCTGGATGAGGATGAGGTGGGGAGGGGTGGTGGTGATGGTGGGGGTGGCAGAGGGCTGAGGTGTTGTGAAGAAAGAGCTGGCTGGCTGGTGCTTTGATGAGTGGGGGGAGGAGTGGGGGCACAGTCAAACCTGTTGAAAAACAGATTTAGTTGGTTGGCCCACTCTTGGTCTCCTTCAGCTCCCCTCTCATGGCCTCTGCTGTGACCAGAGATGGTTTTTAGGTCTCTCCAGACCTCCCTTTCATTGTTTTGTTGCAAGTTACTTTCCATCCTGGTCCTGTAGCTGGCCTTGCCCTCCTTGATCTTCTTCTTCAGCTCTCTCTGCACCCTCCTCAGCTCCTCTTTGTCTCCAGATCCAAAGGCCCTCCTCTTCTCCTTCAGCAGGGCCTTCAGCTCAGGGATCACCCAGGGTTTACTGTTGGAGAAGCACCGTACTTTCCTGGTGGGTACAGTGTTCTCCACACAGAAGTTTATATAGTCTGTTACACAGTGGGTCATGGTGTCGATGTCCTCACCGTGGGGATCACACAGCACATCCCAGTGTGTGGTCCTGAAGCAGTCCTGCAGGGCCTCAGTGGCTTCCTCTGACCACAGCTTTACACACCTTATGGTGGGGGGTTGCGTCTTCACCATAGGTATGTAAATGGCCTGCAGTCTCACCAGGTTGTGATCTGAGCGACCCAGCGGGGGGAGGGGTGATGAGCTGTATGCGTCCTTGGTGTTTGCATACAGTAAGTCCAGAGTTTTATTGTCTCTTGTTGGGCAGTCCACATACTGGCAGAATGTGGGGAGAGTGGTGGAGAGCGATGTGTGGGTAAAGTCTCCTGAGATGATGATCAGAGACTGAGGGTGAGATGTTTGAAGCTGGGACACTTCACTGTGGATGAGCTCACAGGCTGCAGCAGCATCAGCCGAGGGGGGGATGTAAACGGTGATCGCGATCACGTGTGAAAACTCCCTCGGCAGATAATATGGCCGCAGACTAACAGCCAGCAGTTCAACATCCTTAGTGCAGCGCTGTTGTTTAACGCTCACATGTCCAGCGTTAAACCCCCCAGTGGGGGGAGGGGTGATGAGCTGTATGCATCCTTGGTGTTTGAATACAGTAAGTCCAGAGTTTTATGGTCTCTAGTAGTCTCTATTATTATGGATAGATCTGCCTTTAAGAAAACCAGACTGGGTTATACTAATAATTCTGGATATACCAAATTTTAATCTGTCCGCCAAGACTGTTGTGAATATCTTATGATCTGTGTTTAGAAGGGTGATAGGCCTCAAGTTAATTAGAAGTTTTTTGTTTTTACCCGGTTTGGGAATCAATGTTTCATTGTTGTCATTGATTCCTTTTGGATAACACATTCACTGGCAGCCTGGAATAGTAGTTCTCTAATATCCTCCCAGAAGTGTTTATAAAAATTAGCGGTCATACCATCTGGGCCAGATGAACCATCAGAAGCTATCTTTCCATTTGGCTCTGGACCTTATATATGCTCCCTGTGCTTTGTTCAAATAAAGTTCATCTAACTGGGTTTGCAGGATTTGGATTTTGTTTTTATCCTCTACATTCAAATTTAGCTTGCCATAAACAGAGAGCAGCTCTTTAATTTGATTTCTTTTGCTTTTCTTTCCTCATTCAATTCTTTACTGAATATTATTCAAACTGTCACATTTGACCGTGGAGCTGTTACGCAACGCTACTGCGCATGTGCGAGTCGGAGACAAAGCTGTCTGACTTTTTCCACGAAGAAAACAGCGAGTTGAGTGAGTTTGACTTGAAGATGAAACCAGGAGACATAAAACCCCGTCAGCAGTAAAACCTGGATCAGTTTCTAGATCTGCTTTTCCCACATGTGACGTGTAACACCAGGATGAGCCTCGAGACTCTTCCTCTCCTGTCTTTAGTCTCGTTATGAAGCCATCAAAGTCCTGAACACTGACCTGAACCTCGGTGGTCTCAGAGGACCAGTCTGCTGCTGGACTTCCGGGGACCTTGTTGCTCTGCTGGTCCGGGTTCTGCTGGTCCTGTTCCATTCTGCTCTCGTAGTGATCCTGATCTCTGCTCGTTGTCTCTGGTTTCCGGTCTCCTCTCCAACTGCGGGCCAAAATTGTCTTGCGATACCTTCGTGTTCTCGCGATCTCGCAACGAGAACCGATCACGGACCCTAGTTACTGTTGCTAGGGCGGCAGAAACAAAATGGCTGCTTCTGTTGTTGAAAGAAAGTAGCGACAGTGAGAATAGAAATAACAGTCAAACGGCTCTTTTTGTGTGAAACAACACCGCAGTGAAGTGAGCTTTCAGTTGGATATCAGACTGGGCTCCGTGCGACTCCAAGCAGGGTCCTAAATGAACTTTTTGATGTCGTCGCCCCCAGACGTCTGTCCAACCAACCGCCGCCGCGTTTAGTTTAAGTTTAGGCTACTTTTTAATTTACTTTAGCAGCTCCGTCCCTTCTTTTGACTGTCTCTGCTCCGTCTTCTTTATGTTTTCTGTTTCCATGGTTTCTCGCGCTGGTTGGACGCGCTGCCTGCGCGCAGCCAATCGGCGTCTTTGACGTCATCACGTAGCCTCACGTACTGTTCATGGGAAATGTAGTCAGTACATGTCAGCTCAGACTGACATGATTACCTCAGGCATCACCGGCCAAACAGGCTGGTAAGTTTTTCTTATCACACGCCAAAGTGGTTTTTGAGTGAACTGATCACATGACCTGGAAGCTATTGAGCTAAAATGCTAATATTTACATATAAACATTAATTAAACAGATGAAAACTATAAAAACAACACCTGTGTTTTGTGTTGTTTTAAAACAAATATATTCACATAAATTCAGAACATGTACCTGTTTTTACGACAACTAGCCTGCATGCTAGCAAGGCAGCTGTTGCCTTGGCGACACAAGCTGACATCACGAGCAAAGCTGTGTAGGAAACAGGCTAACTGGATTGCATTATGGGTAACAGACAAGGAGGAGAATGATTTAAATGGAAAACAAAATGTGTCAGAATGACACACTGTGCTTCTGTGTGACAGAATCGCTGTGCTGATGTGCACTGATAGTGCCAGTATGGTTAATGTAAAGTTGTGCACTTTCATTTTTGTGTGTCGTTGAATGAATTTGATAAATCATCTAGTCATCTACTGCAGAATGTGCTGCATTAGTTGTCATGCTCCGTCTGTCTGTTTTGGTTAAGTTCATTATTTTTGTCCTGTGCCTGAATGTTGTCTTGTCTCTTCCTGTTTTATTTTGAAAGTAACTCTGTCTCCAGCATTAAAAACATTTCTCATGTCTTTTAATTTAACTTTGACCTGTTTAACACTCCTGAGTGGTCAGAAAATTGAATAAAAATAACAAATGTAGCATAATTAAACCTGATATAAATTAAAGTTACACATATAGAGTCTATGAAATAGTTTATAAGATGAGACATTTTCATGAAATCTCCAAGGTACCTACAAAATCAATTAGCATTGTAATTGGTCTTATACTTATCTAGTCTTTCCTGTTTTCATAGCATATAGCTTCTAGTGTAATTCAGCAGGCAGCTATATAACAGTAGCTTCTAGTGTAATTTGAGGCTAACATTAGCGAGCTGCTATATAACACTATCTGATTGTGTAATTTGAAGCTAACGTTAGCATGTGGCTATAGACTAAGGCCTGCAGTGTAATTTTGAAGCTACCTGTTAGGCACTAAAATGACCTGATAGACAGATCATATTTATACTACATACCTGCTCTTATTCCTCTGTGTTAGTGTGTGCTGATTAAATACCTTTGTAACTGTCCTCTGTGGTTGTAGTCAGAGAAAAAGCAGTAAGAGAGGATTCACACAGAATAAAAGACAGTTAGAGCTGCAGTGCATAGAGTGCAAACTTAACTTAGTGGAAAACACAGCTATCTGTACCTATTCTGTTTTAATTTTCATTTTAAAAAAGTGGATTGATCTGCATATTCATATGATGAGAGAAGTTACAGGATAGTTTTATCCTAAGGGTGAAAGACAGGGTACACCCTGGACAAGTGTCCAGTTCATCACAGGACACATAGAGACAGACAACCACTCACACTCACATTCACACCTACGGTCAATTTAAATTAACCAGTTAACCTAATCCCCATGCATGTTTTTGGATGGTGGGAGGAAGCCGGAGTACCAGAGAGAACCCACACAGACATGAGGAGAACATGCACAGAAAGACCCCCTGGCCCGGGATTCAAACCCGGTACCTTCCTCTGTGATAACATGCATGGAGTAAATATGCAGTCAGTTCAGGTAAATTACTGAGACGATCTAAATGTGAAAGTGTAAAACACTGAGTATTAAACATGCATTTTAAGTGAAAACAGTATCACCTTGGTGAAAAACTCTGATCCTGGACATGCAGTCCTGAAACTGCAGCTTCCTCTACTGCAAGAACATCCTACTCAATGCCAGAGAGGATTTCCAGGAAATATACTGAACACTTCATGTAGAGGGAAACTGGACTTTATGAGATGTTTAAAGTTCCACCAAAGACATTTTATTTTTGAATGAAATATTTACAAGAAATAACGTCAAATGTTCAGATGCTGTTTTAGACATCTTAAAAGTTTACAACAACCTCTGGATAACATAATGAAAAATAAAAAAACAACACATTTTTAATCACATCATATATAAGTGATTGGAACATATGATTCTGACTATTTGGATGGGTGAGCGAATAGTTTTGGCAATAGAGTGTATATATACATACTGTGTATATACATACATATATGCACATACATATATACATATACACACACACACACATATGTATACATATACATACACACACATATCTCTATCTATCTATCTATCTATCTATCTACACACACGTACGTTACAAACATGCCGCTCTGTTTCTGCTGGTCAGAATATCAGAACGCAGCTATCAGGGTGTGAGGAGGAAACAGCTGGCTGGACTCTGACAATAGATATTCACAGTGGCGCAGAGTGATCACGTAGTTGGTGATATTTAAGGGTCGCTCTCTGCGCAAATTTTTTCCCACACTGATCACACCAGTGTGGTTTCTCTCCAGTATGAAGGCGTTGATGATTTTTAAGTGTATTACTATTAGAAAAAGTTTTCCCACACTGATCACACGAGTATGGTTTCTCTCCAGTGTGGATACGTTGATGCATTTTAAGGTTATAATTTTGAAAAAAAGTTTTCCCACACTGGTCACACCAGAACGGTTTCTGTCCAGAGTGGACAAGTTGGTGGAGATGAAAGTGACTTCTGTGAGAAAACCTTTTCCCACATTCATCACAACTGTATGGTTTCTCTCCTGTGTGGATGCGCTTGTGGCAATGAAGGGCACTACCCTGAGAAAACCTTTTCCCACATTCATCACAGCTGTATGGTTTCTCTCCAGTGTGGATGCGCTTGTGGCTACGAAGGGCACTACCCTGAGAAAACCTTTTCCCACATTCATCACAGCTGTATGGTTTCTCTCCAGTGTGGATGCGCTGGTGGCCTCGAAGGCCACTAATGTGAGAAAATGTTTTCCCACATTCATCACAGCTGTATGGTTTCTCTCCAGTGTGAACTCTCTCATGAATCTTCAAATATCCAGATGTGAAGGATTTGCCACAGTGCTGACAGTGATGACGTTTCAGTCCTCCTTTTCCTCTCCGTTTCTATAGCAACAGACAGACATAGAGAGAGAGAGAGAGAGTCAGTGAGATGCTGTGGTGAAGCGAGCTATCTAAAACCATAAATATCAAACCACGGCTAAAAAGAGTAGGTGTGTGTGTGTGTGTGTGTGTGTATGTATATATATACAGTACATATATATACGTATATATACACGTATATACATATATACGTGTACATATACGTATATAGACATATGTACACGTATGTATACATACGTGTACATATGTCTATATATGTACACGTATATACACATATGTACACATATGTGTATATACGTATATACACGTATACGTATATACGTATATACACATATGTATACGTATATGTGTATATACGTATATACACGTATACGTATATACGTATATACACATATGTATACGTATATACATATGTGTATATACGTATACATATGTATACACATGTGTACATATGTGTATACATATGTACACATGTGTATACATATGTATACACATATCGTATATAGGCGTATGTACACATATGTATATATATGTGTACATACGTCTATATACGTATATGTGTATACATGTATATATACATGTATACACATATACGTATATAGACATATATATATACACGTATATACATACCTATATACGTGTATATGTATATACGTATATATATATATGCACCCGTCGCCTTCCACGTGAGTAAACACATTTCCTGGGTCCCTGTATTCCGTGAGGCAGAAGTAGAGCCCTATTTTGGCACATTTGAGTGTATTGCTGCTGCTTTACACTGGCCTGAGGATGTGTGGGCTATTCTGCAATATAAGTTGATAGGCAGAGCTCAGGAGGCCTGCTCTTCCTTGTCTGTGGAGGGTGGGCTTAATTATGACAAAGAGTGCTAGTTTATGGGCATGTGAGTTGGTACCCGAGGCCTACAGACAATGTTTTCTCAGTCTTCGTAGAGTGCCAGAGGCGAAATGCACCACTTCCTGTCTCTCCCCCACCATGCCATGTGACATGAAAGAACAATAGACTTTTATGAGCTACTGACCTACTTATGACCCCCCCCCCATGGCATGTGACATACGTGACATGTGACATGAAAGAAAATATTATATTAATATTACCCTTATTACACACATACATACTTAGAATGACTTTATTGTTCCCGGCCTGGGCTCTGACCCACAGAGGACCTCCTCATGAACACACACACACACACACACACACACACACACACACACACACACACACGCACACACAATTTTGTGTGTGATTTAGTCTTTCTGTCCTCACAGAAGCTGATGTATGACGTCACAGCATCGTAGATATTGATAGGTTATAATCTTTAGCCTATAGCCTATCAATTTATGTTGTTACTGTTATACTAATAATGGCAGTAGCAGCTGTAGTGATATTTGTATTACAGTCTTTAAAAATAGACTGTAGTATTATAATAACGGTCTCTTATTAAAATTTAAATACAAGAAGACAGGAAAAAGCGAAGAAATGAGCCAAAAAAAAAAACCCCTAACCCTAACAGTTATTATTAGTAAAATGAAAATCAGATCAGACCTACACTTAAGACTTTTAGCTTGAGTTTCACATTATTAGTATTATTATTAATATTATTTGGATTTGTTTGCTATAGTCCATTTAAAATGAGGTGTAACACCACGATGAGCCTCGAGACTCTTCCTCTTCCTGTCTTTAGTCTCGTTATGAAGCCATCAAAGTCCTGAACACTGACCTGGACCTCGGTGGTCTCAGAGGACCAGTTTGCTGCTGGACTTCCGGGGACCTTGTTGCTCTGCTGGTCCGGGTTCTCCTGGTCCAGGTTCTGCTGGTCCAGGTTCTGCTGGTCCGGGTTCTCCTGGTCCAGGTTCTGCTGGTCCGGGTTCTGCTGGTCCTGTTCCATTCCGCTCTCGTAGTGATCCTGCTCCTGATCTCTGCTCGTTGTCTCTGGTCTCTGCTTTCAGCGGGTCTCCTCTCTGACTAGTGGCCAAAATAATCTCGCAGGACCTTCGTGTTCTCGCGAGACGCGATCACGGACCCTTAGTTACTGTTGCTAGGGAGGCAGAAACAAAGCGGCTGCTTCTGTTGTTGAAAGAAAGCAACCGAGTAAAAATAAAAATGATGATGATGAAAGTAAAATCGTGTCTGCTGCTTTGAGATCTCATGCTGTTCCTGTGTCTGACCTCAGAAGCCAGAAATGACCCCAGGAAACCCCAAAAAAGAGGAAAATCCATGAGACCATTGAAAACCAACCTCTTTGTGACCAAACAGTCATTTAAAAGTTCACTTAGGTTCTTCTTTAGGTTCTGCCCAAACAAACCATCATTAAAAAGTTCATTTAATTTATCAATTTGGAGAACATTTGCCGTCCTTCAGCTTCAGTCTCAATCTCTGGTGGTTTCATTCAAAGTGAACTGCCTCTGAGCTCTGAAATCCCTCATTATACAGTGTAGTTCTTTCATAAACCTAACTGCAGTGGTTTTGTTGCCTAATCCTGAAGTGTCTCCACTTGATGAATGCAATCCATGACAAAATGTTTCCCCAAACGTCATTGAGAATGCAGTTTAGTTGTACTGGAACAAACTTTTAGGAGACACCTTATCCAGCTCTATTTACAATATTACATTCTCTATAATATATCAGTGCTGGACTGTATTAACAATTACCAAAATTAAAGGTTTGGTTTGGAATGACTTCCTTACATATGAAGCACGTTACCTTATGTTAAATGTGTCAGTAAAGGTCAGGTTCACAAAGCTTTAGGTGGGATGAAAGCCTCATCAAAGCAGTACACCCCAAATATGAAAATGAACAAATAATGTGCAGCCTGCTCTGCCACATTTAGCTGTTGAGTATGTGAATAACATCTGATTACAATTCAAGACAAAGATCCACCAATTTGATATGAATCAGAGCTGCATGGTGGGAAGAGAATCACGATGAAATCACACTTTATCCTGATTGTGTTCTAGCTGATGTTGGTAGCAGCCCTGATGGCAGATTTCACAGACATCTCCATGAAGGCTGTGTGTTCACTAGTGAAGTGGATCCTGCCTTCACTCCTGAAGAGCTCCTTAGAGAACTGGAGATGCTGGTAGGGCTTGAAGACAGCGAAGGCGCCCAAGCTGTGAGGATCCACGCTCCACTTCTTCACCAGCACCCCTGTTCACAGAGACCTGACCTGCTCGCCGTGGATCTTCATCAAATCTCTCAGAGCCAGCTCTTCCAGGTCTTCGTCGCTGGCGCTTAGGAAGAGGGGGGAGTCGTCGGATCAGGTGTAGGAAGCCAGGGGGATGCCGACGAGGCGTCCTTCTTCCAGAACTTCACACTAAAGGTCAGGAGGATCTTAGTGGAGCTGTGGTAGTAGACCGACCTCAGTGCCTCCATCTTTTTAATGTACAGAGGTGGATCAAAGTCCATATAAAGGGTGTTGTGGTTGTTACCAGGACGAGGTCAGCAGAAAGGTCAGCCAGAGAGGACTGCTGGTTGGTCTGGTATGACACCATCACTCCCTTATCTGATTGGCTGATGCAGTTTGCCTCAGAGTTGAAGACGATGTGAACAGAGCTCAGGGATCAGGACTCTCTGTGGCTCAGATCCTGCCAGACCTCTGTCATTCAGAGCCCAGCACTGCCAAACTTTACCTGGGACCTGAATAAATACCTGTGAACTGCTTTCTTAACAGGTTTATCTGGTGTGTGTTTTTGGGGCTTCCAGCTAAAGAATCAGGCTAACACTCTGATCCACACAACATACTAACCATCAATTCATGGCTGGATTTGGAGTTTTAAAAAGAGCCTGAACAGAGAAGGGAAATGATGCTGAAGCCTTTATTGCAGTAAATTAAAGAGCTTGTGTTTGCAGTGGTTCTCATGAACAGACTGGTCCACCTGCAACTCAGCTGATCAGACATTGATCAGCTGATTGAAAAGGAGGAATCAGCTGATCATCACTCCCTTTTAATGCAGCCAAAGGTCATCTTCTCTTAGCAGCTCACAACATTAAAGCTTACCTTACCTGGAAGAAAGAGACAGAAAACATCTGTCCAGTATTTTGGCTGGTGGGCAGAGAGGATGCTGGCGTCTGCTCGCCGCTTCTCTGCTACTTCTCCGTTCGTCCATCCATGATTTTAAGTTATGTAGTTTGATTGCTTCTATAGTTTCCCCGTTTTTCGGATCCTACATTCTAACCTTTCCACCGGTGGAGTAGCTCGGTAGCTGGACATCCAGCTGCTACAGAGGCTAGGTGGTTATGGGTAGCTAGGTAGCTGAGCACCCACTTACTATGATGACATCTAGCTGTCAACCTTGTCCCACCTGGAAAAGGACTGGATCTAACCATCATTGTGCAGCTGTCATCCCCTCCACCATTGTTCCAGTACTTGGTGCTAGCACTGTCTGGCCAGCAGACAGCGAAGCTGGGCTGCATCCTTCCTTGGTCAGCATGGTTCTCAGCTAATCAGTCCTGGACTTAAACTCCCTATCGTCAACGAACTTGGACTTCTTCGCCCTCGCTACATTCATAGAGGCTCCAGCCGAAAATTCATCTACCATAACCAGCCAAGCTGCTCGGCTACAAACATCCCATCTCTCCGGTCATCCATCACGTCTGATGCGTCATCAGAGCACTGTCGCTTCAGCTACCATCAACATGTACTGGACGCTACAAGCCGTCCATCCCGTCTGTCATCATGGGAAACGTGAGGTCTCTGCCGAATAAGATGGAGGAGCTGGCAGCGCTGACCCGGCTGCAGTGGGAGTATCGGGAGAGCAGCCTGCTGATGTTCACTGAGTCATGGCTGAATGAACTCACTCCGGACTCGCTCGTAACTCTGGACGGATTTCACCTCGTCAGAGCGGACCGGAGCGCGAGGGAGAGTGGTAAGAAGAAGGGAGGAGGGATTGCGATGTACGTTAATGAGAGGTGGTGTAACGCTGGACATGTGAGCGTTAAACAACAGCGCTGCACTAAGGATGTTGAACTGCTGGCTGTTAGTCTGCGGCCATATTATCTGCCGAGGGAGTTTTCACACGTGATCGCGATCACCGTTTACATCCCCCCCTCGGCTGATGCTGCTGCAGCCTGTGAGCTCATCCACAGTGAAGTGTCCCAGCTTCAAACATCTCACCCTCAGTCTCTGATCATCATCTCAGGAGACTTTAACCACACATCGCTCTCCACCACTCTCCCCACATTCTGCCAGTATGTGGACTGCCCAACAAGAGACAATAAAACTCTGGACTTACTGTATGCAAACACCAAGGATGCATACAGCTCATCACCCCTCCCCCCGCTGGGTCGCTCAGATCACAACCTGGTGAGACTGCAGCCCATTTACATACCTATGGTGAAGACTCAACCCCCCACCATAAGGTGTGTAAAGCTGTGGTCAGAGGAAGCCACTGAGGCCCTGCAGGACTGCTTCAGGACCACACACTGGGATGTACTGTGTGACCCCCACGGTGAGGACATCGACACCATGACCCACTGTGTAACGGACTATATAAACTTCTGTGTGGAGAACACCGTACGCACCAGGAAAATACGGTGCTTCTCCAACAGTAAACCCTGGGTGACCCCTGAGCTGAAGACCCTGCTGAAGGAGAAGAGGAGGACCTTTGGATCTGGGGACAAAGAGGAGCTGAGGAGGGTGCAGAGAGAGCTGAAGAAGAAGATCAAGGAGGGCAAGGCCAGCTACAGGACCAGGATGGAAAGTAACTTGCAACAGAACAACGCAAGGGAGGTCTGGAGAGACCTAAAAACCATCTCTGGTCACAGCAGAGGCCATGAGAGGGGAGCTGAAGGAGACCAAGAGTGGGCCAACCAACTAAATCTGTTTTTCAACAGGTTTGACTGTGCCCCCACTCCTCCCCCCACTCATCAAAGCACCAGCCAGCCAGCTCTTTCTTCACAACACCTCAGCCCTCTGCCACCATCACCACCACCCCTCCCCACCTCATCCTCATCCAGCACCAACACCCCACCACCACCACCATCCATCCTCACCTCATCCTCCTCCACCACCACCACCACCAAAACCATCTCCATCACAGCTGACCAGGTGAGAAGTGAACTGAAGAGGATGAAGGCAAGGAAGGCCACAGGCCCCGACGGCATCAGCTCCAGACTCCTTAAGGACTGTGCAGACCAGCTCTGTCAGGTGCTGCTGCACATTTTCAACCTGAGCCTGAGTCTGGAGAGAGTCCCACAGCTGTGGAAGACTTCCTGTGTGGTTCCTGTCCCAAAGACGACGCACCCCAGGGAGCCCAACCACTTCAGGCCTGTGGTCCTCACTTCTCACCTGATGAAGACCCTGGAGAGGATCGTGTTGAGAAACCTCTGCCCCATGGTGAGCTCACATCTGGACCCACTGCAGTTTGCCTACCAACCAAACATCGGAGTGGATGATGCAGTAATCTACCTGCTGCACAGATCACTGACTCACCTGGAGAACACCGGCAGCACTGTGAGGATCATGTTCTTTGATTTCTCCAGTGCTTTCAACACAATCCAGCCTTCTCTGCTCAGGGGGAAGCTTGAAAGTGTGGGAGTAGACTGTCACATGGCTGCATGGACCATCAACTACCTCACCAACAGACCACAGTACGTGAGGCTTCAGGACTGTGTGTCGGTAGTCTGCAGCACAGGGGCCCCACAGGGAACAGTGCTCTCCCCCTTTCTCTTCACCCTGTACACATCGGACTTCAGATACAACTCTGGGAGCTGTCACCTCCAGAAGTTCTCCGACGACACAGCTATTATTGGATGTGTGTCTGAGGGGGACGATCGGGAGTACAGGACCGTCATCACTGACTTTGTCGACTGGTGTGAGCATAACCACCTTCAGCTCAACACCAGTAAGACCAAGGAGATGGTCATTGACTTCCGCAGGAGGAAGACAGCCCAGACAGCACCAGTGAACATCCAGGGCCTGGACATAGAAATGGTGGAGAGCTACAGGTACCTGGGTGTTCACCTCAACAATAAACTGGGCTGGACTCACAACACAGATGTCCTGTACAAGAAGGGCCAAAGTCGTCTCCACCTGCTGAGGAGACTGAGGTCCTTTGGAGTGTGCAGGATTCTGCTCAGGACCTTTTATGACACTGTGGTGGCGTCTGCAGTGTTTTATGCAGTGGTCTGCTGGGGAGCAGGGAGCACAGAGAGAAACAGGAAGAGACTGAACAGGCTGGTCAGGAGGACCAGCTCTGTCCTGGACTGCTCCCTGGACTCCATAGAGGAGGTGGGTGAGAGGAGGATGTTAGCTAAGCTCACCTCCATCATGGACAACCCCTCTCACCCTCTGCATGGGACTGTGGAGGCTTTAAGCAGCTCCTTCAGCTGCAGACTGAGACTTCCACCCTGCAAGAAGGAGCGCTACCGCAGGTCATTCATACCATCAGCAATAAAACTTTACAACATCAGCATCACTGGCTGATGTAAACACAATCTGGACTCATCTCCATCACTGTCATTGTTATTGTCATTGTCATCACACTACCACTTTGCACAAAAAAATAGAAAATTGCACTACAACAATAATAATTGTGTTTTAAACAGTTTCATCTGTACAAGTATATATATCTATATATTTTTCCATTGTATTTTAGTTCATTGTAAATATGTAAATATTTTTATTCTATTCTATTCTATTTCATTCTATTTTATTATTATTACTATTGTGTCTGTGTTTTTGTCTGTTGTTGCTGTGGCAGGTAAATTTCCCCCCAAGGGGGATGAATAAAAAAACTATTCTATTCTATTCTATTCTATTCTATCCCTGCACACTCAGCTCGACTTCATAGAGTGCAGACAATCACCTAATGGTCATTTGTTAAATTTATTAATACCCAAACCATCAACAATAAATCCACCCTGATTGAAGACCACATAAGGGGAAAAGAACTTGATTTCATGTGTCTAACAGAAACCTGCTAAAAACTCTGGTTTACTCTGCCCTCAGTGAAGCCTGTCCCCCCGGCTACAATTACATGGAGGCAGCTCCAAAAAAAGTCCCTGACTTTCTGTCAACAATGATTGATGACCCCCTTCCCCCTATATCCCCCTATCCCCACCCCCTTTTTTCCCTGTTTTTGCTGTGTTGTCTGTGACAAGAGAAAAAATACTGACAGTAGTTGCCTAGAATTTGATGACCGAGGACCAATGAAAGACAAAGGGGGTGTGGATAACATTTGCCACGCTTCTTTAAGAGTGTGCGAGTGGCAGCCCAAATTATGAAGACATGCTGAAGCAGTCAGAGAGGACTGGCAGTCAGGCTACTACTGTCAGTATTTTTCTCTTGTCACAGACAACACAGCAAAAACAGGGAAAAAAGGGGGGGGGGGGCAGGGATAGGGATAGGGGGATATGGGGGACGGGGGGTCATCATTGTTGACAGAAAAGTCATGGACTTTTTACGATTTTGTTGTGTCAGATCACATGGTCGTGTCAATAGAACTGCCTTTTCCGTCCTCACACACCAAACCAAAGCAGCAGATTCATTTCAGAAATCTAAAAATTATAAATGCGGATGCCCTGACCCTGAACCTCAAACTTCTTTCTTCTGGCCCTTCTGACTTCCTCTCTGTTGCTGACCCAGTGGATTTTTAATAAATCCCAAAGCGGTCTCCTGACCAGCTCTTTTCAACAAAAAATAACCTTCTCAAACCTCATTCATCCTCCTACTCTGAGGACACCAACGAGAGGTGCAACATGCACATCATTTTTTTCAGACAAAAGGTTAATAACACCTGTTTAAGATTGTCCAACTCCTCTGCTCCTTCTCTGTCGTCACACAGGAAGAGGTGGAGGAGGTCATCAGAAAAATGCAGCCATCCTCCTGTGCCTTGTACCCTTTCCCTTCAGCCATGCTGAAGACCAACATCTCTGCCATCTCTCCATTCATCACCAAGATCATAAACCACTCCCTCCAGACCGGCTATATCCCATCTGCTTTAAAAACTGCTGTCATCAGACCACTACTGAAGAAACCCACCCTGGATCCAGAAGTTCTCACCAACTATAGACCCATCTCCAATCTTCCATTTCTGTCTAAGGTTCTGGAAACCACAGTATCTGCTCCCTCTGGGCAATGTCATTAGCAGACATGGGATAACCTTCCATTGCTATGCTGATGACACACAGCTTTGCCTCAGGACAACCCCTACTTCATCTGCTCCTCTGCCAACATCCACACTGACCACCTACCTGGAGGAGATAGAGACGCAGATGATGCTCAGCTTCCTACAGTTAAACAAAACTGAAGCCATCCTAGTTGGCACTCCACATCAG
The DNA here is from genome assembly GCA_029721515.1 of Synanceia verrucosa. Classification (NCBI taxonomy): domain Eukaryota; kingdom Metazoa; phylum Chordata; class Actinopteri; order Perciformes; family Synanceiidae; genus Synanceia; species Synanceia verrucosa. The sequence goes on from CM056569.1 coordinate 1,553,530, forward strand.
CTCTGCTCTTCCACCATCACCAAAACATCTCCCTCTCCACATCTGGCACCAACCTGGGTGTAAGACATTCTGTAAGACACGGCAGGAGCATCCAGAGCCTTCAGTACATTCAGAACAGCGCTGCCAGGATCCTGATGAGGATGCACAAGCACGACCACATCAACCCCATCCTTAAATCCATTCACTGGCTCCATGTTCCACTCAGAATCGAAAACAAGGTACCTGCTACCTCAAACACCCTCCAACCTCTCAAGACAAGTGCCGCACCATGGACGATCGGGCTTTATTTTCTGCTGCCTCAAGACTCTGGAAAGCTCCACTCAACCACCTGAGAGCCTATAAATAAACCTTATTGTTATTATTATTATTATTGTAACTCTTGTTGACATAAATATGGCATTCTTTGAGTGCCATTTAAAATCCAGCGCTTGAGTGCCTTTGACATATGTATATATATATATATATACATATATATATATATATATATATATATATATATATATATATATATATATTTATTTATTTATATATACACAGACATGTCAATGTGTTTTTTTTTTTGGCAGCAGTCACAAGAGGGCGCTCTCACACAGCCTGTGAGTAATTTTGGGGCTTCTGGGAGATGTAGTCAGAGCATAAAGAGACAGTATACACCACAGAGATCAAAACAGGAAGTGGAGACGATCGAGATTAGAGAGCAAAACAAACAGAATGTGGACAAAAAGTGGTGATTTTGGTGAAAGTGTCCTCTACTCTACCTCTGATAAAACAAGGATGGAACAACTCAAAGAGTTAAAGTAACTGTTGGCATTCAAATTGAATATTCTTACTTCACAGAGGAAGTCTCAGCAGGCAGATACAACCTTTACCAACCTTTCTACTCTTCTCATTACTTACTCTTAAAGTTCATCTCGAGGCAGGCGTCTTCTCCTTCATAGCCTTTGGGCTGAACAGAAAACAGGGTGCTCCTGAACCCAGATCCATCTGGGTATCTGAACTCTCCCTGAAAAGGTGAAGTGGATCATGTGACTCTCCTCCTCCTCTCTGTTTCATCCATCAGTGACTGTCTGCTCTCTGATCACAACGAGGCGTTCAATGCTTACCTCGGCAGATTTTTTGGCTCCATTCCAGAAAGGTTGGACTGCAGGACTAGTGAAACTGTTCAAGCAAGCCATGAGATAGATGCTCCGAAGAGTTTCAATCGGCATCAGGTCTGCATTCAAGGAGCGGCAGTGTTCCTGAAACCAACAGAAATGTGATGGTTATTCTTCACCAGCATTTCATCAGAACTGTCTGCACAAGATGAGGATTTATCATCTTTTTTCTGATGTTTGCATCACCTGAGCATCACTGAAAGTCTGTGGACTGTCGATGTATTTAACACAGAGATTCTCATCCAGGCATTTTCATCCAGCACCACATGGTCACATTACCAGACTTGGACATAAGAACCAAAAACCAGCTATGGGGACAGAAGAGCTTTAATGAACAAGTATCTGAGGTTTCAGTTCAGTAACATGTTGATGATGGGAAGGTATTTACCCTCATGTACGACTGCCTCAGTTCAGGATGTCCACCAGCAGAAGGACAGCGGTTAGCACAGCTGGACGCATGGCTCAGGACTCACTAACTGTGACAGTGCTCCACAGCTGGAATATGAGCTGGACATGAGACATTTGGAAACACCAAGAGTCAATACTGATCAGGATTAAGAGGAATAAAAGTCCAACTAGTCTTTGAACTGGGACAGTGTCTCCAGGAGACAGAGACATGTCCAGCAGTGTGTCATCAGCATATTGGCAGTAAAATGAAAGAGAGAAAAAGCAGCTCACCACAGATGTGTTCTGGTTTCTGGTTGCTCCTCTGTCTGACTGTCAGCTGGCTCTTCCTCTCACTCTTAAACTCTCCACTCATGACCTGTGGACATGTTCACGTCCTGATCATGGCATCATAATGTCTCACTGTCATGTGATTCATTATGAGAACAAACACAAGAAGTAATTATTCTAAAATATTCAGCAGTCAGCAACAACTGTCTCCTATCGCACATGCAAATAAAAGAAACAGGAAGTTCATTCTGCATTGTGTCTTCACTCTGTTCCTCTGTTAGCTTTGATGCTCAGTTTCTGTTCATTCAGTCCAGTTTGGGTGTTTTCCAGCTCCCTGATCTGGTCTGACCCTCTTTAGTTATCAGACCGTCCCTTACAGACTCTTTCTCTGCAGTTTCAACAAACATGAGTTGCAAAATATCAAAATGCTTCAGCTGATCTCAGTGGTTCCCAACCTTTTTTGGCTCATGACCTCATTTTAACATCACAAGACACAAGTTTTGTTTTAATTATAATGAAAGATACATTCAGTACAGTACAGTTTACCTAAATCAAAAACAAAATGTTTGCAGACTAAGTGTCTCACCCTCCTGACATGTTGTTTTTTTTAATGTAGTGTTCTGGACTTCAGGCTGCTGAAACACTGATGTTGACAGAGCTAAATCTTTTGCATGTTCAACTTAGACTGGAGCTTTATTTTTGTGTTTCAGGTGAGCTCATTCCAGGGTCACATCAGGCCTCCAGGTTGGACTGTAGTACATAAGTGTTGTATTGAAACAGACTTGAAATAATATGAACTGTCCTTTAATAGAGTCCAGACCACTGATTAGTTGCTGCGAACAGACACTGGGGGATGAAACAGATCAACAGTCTGTGCAACTTTGTTGTTGTGTTTGTTCTTTTAGTTAATCAGGAGATGATCTGTTGACATCAGTAGGACATGAACATGTCCACATTTAAAATGAGAGGAAGAGCCAGCTGACAGTCAGATATAATTATTGTTGTTATTTAGGAATTTAAAAAATTGCTGTTTTACAAAAAAGAAACAATATGAAATCAAAATATTCATTTCTGACTGCTCAGTGAATTCCAGTGTTCTGGATCAAATTTGGGTCTAAAGAGGTGAATTCAATTTAAATTCCTCACTCCTGTTCAAAGTGTTGAAGAGTCGTGAACCCAGTGAGGAAGAAAGAGTTAAAGTGAAGGAGATGATGCTGGAGGCCATGATGCTGCTCTGATACACAGTATTAACTATATTCACATAGTGTCTGTCATCATGTTATAGTGCCACCAGCTGGACAAAGAAGAAACTGTTCAAACAGAAGGAGAGAGATCATCTGCACATGAAAAACTAAACTGATTGCAACCTGGATGAGAAGAGTGAAAAGTCAGGAAAAAGTAAAGTTTCTGCTCTTTATGTGACCACCTGTTGTCCCAGAGGACAACCATAGATCAAGAGCTGATCCACACAACATACTAACCATCAATTCATGGTTGGATTTGGTGTTTTAAAAAGAAGAATCTGAACAGTTTTCCTCCACTCCTACTGCTGAACATGACCTGAAATCAAACCAGAGGCAGGAACATGATGCTGAAGCCTTTATTGCAGTAAACTGAAGAGCCTGTGTTTGCAGTGGTTCTCAGGAAACAGACTGGTCCACCTGCAGCTCAGCTGATCAGCCGATCAGCCATTGATCGGCTGACTGAAAAGGAGGAATCAGCTGCTCATCATTACATCTTTTTAATGCACATAAAGTTCTTCTGCTCTGAGCAGCGTGCAGTAGTCCACTTCTTCACATCTGGAACAAAGAGACAGAAAACATCCTCTCAGTACTTTATTAAAGTCAGCATTCAAACAGAATATTCTGGTTACTTCACAGAGGAAGTCTTTCTGCTCCTCTTTTCATCACTTACCCATAAACTTCATAACGATGCAGATGCCTTTTCGAAGACGTCTGAATGGCCTAAGAGGATTCAGGCTGGTCCTGTACTTAGAACCCTCTCTGTATTGATACCCTCTCTGAAAAAGTAAAGTGGATCAGTGTATCAGTAATGACATGTGACTCATCGTCAGGGCAGGTTCTGGGCATCGGCCATGGTCACCCAGGGTGTCACCTGCTGCAGGGAGGGCTGGTCACCCTCAAAGAAAATGCCAGTTGGTGCCCAATGTAAAGAAAAATACTGTCTGCTCTGTATTTGGATTTCAGCATTTGCCTGCAGGTTGTCTCACGTGCAGGGTCTAGAAGGACGCACAGCACAGAGCCTGCAGGTGAGGGGACCTGTAGGCAAATGCTGAGGGCAAAAATGACTCACATACTGTAGCCTATGGACAGCTGTCCTGAAGCAGACACTGCTGAATGTGTTTTATTTAGAAATTCCACTCAATGACAACGACCTTCAGGGGTACAAGGGCAAAAAAAAGAGAAAAAAGCAAGAGGAGGAGGCCAAAGACAGAGGTATGTCGTCTAATGTTTAGATTACAAAATATGCTGTTTTGTGTAAACTATAACGAGCTTGCAGTTTATGCTACAATAAAGTGTCTTTTTATGGAGATAACTGCTCCTTTAGACATTGTGGTCACTGGACTATGTTGTTACAGCAGGCGAATATCTACTTTGTTACTGTCCAGATATGCTCAGGAGTTGAAAAGACCCCCAGCTGAAGAAGAAAATCCTTGTCCCTTATATCTTTATTTTTGTTCCTTATTTATTTGTGTCCTTAAGCTGAGAGACAAAATTTCGTTATGCGTGCATAATGACAATAAAGAATCTTGAATCTGTACAGGATATGACTCCCTCTGTCCTTTGCATCTACTGAGGAAAAACTCCCCAAAAAAACTTTTAACAGGGAAAAAGAAATGGAAGAAGCCTCAGGAAGAGTGACAGAGGAGGGATCCCTCTTCAGGATGGACTTAAGTACAATAGATGCCATGTGTACAGAATAACAACAATGAAAACACATTAACACTCCATATAACAACAGTTAATACATAGAGAATCGTATGAAATTGCAGCCAATAACATGTGGTCTCCATGTAATTGTATTGCTAGTCGTGTTCTTGTACAGTTACGCATTGTTAATCATTAAATATAGGTCTTTCGTGAGGCGTCTCAAGAGACATCATTTAATGAAACCATTGATGACTCTGCTGCAAGGAAGTCCAGTATTCTTGAACTGGAGTATTCAGGTAATCTTGGTTTTCGTGCTTTCATTTACATCAATTAAAAACATTACATTATGAGGGGGGTGCTTACCCTGGAGACCCTGAATCTTTGGGCTCTGATCCACAGACTTTGGAGTCCAGTCTTGGAAACCCCGGAGAAACAAAGCATGCGACGCATCTTTTCAGGATTGTGAACTGACATCATCTTTCCTTTTAAGGAGCGGCAGTGTTTCTGAAACCAACAGAAATGTGATGGTTATTCTTCACCAGCATTTCATCAGAACTGTCTGCACAAGATGAGGATTTATCATCTTTTTCTGATGTTTGCATCACCTGAGCATCACTGAAAGATTTTGTACTGTTGCTGTATTTAATACAGAGATTCGGAGTGATGCGGTTCCATCCACCACCACATGATGTGGCATTATATCCTTCACATGAGAGACTAGAAGAACCAGCTGTGGGGACAGAAGATCTTTAATGAACAAGTTTCTGAGGTTTCAGTTCGGTAACATGTTGATGATGGGTTAGTAATTACTGCCAGGTCTGGGTGTAACAGAGTTCACAATGTCCACCAGCAGAAGGACAGCCGTTAGCACAGCTGGACGCATGGCTCAGGACTCACTAACTGTGACAGTGCTCCACAGTTGGAATATGAGCTGGACATGAGACATTTGGAAACACCAAGAGTCAATACTGATCAGGATTAAGAGGAATAAAAGTCCAACTAGTCTTTGAACTGGGACAGTGTCTCCAGGAGACAGAGACATGTCCAGCAGTGTGTCATCAGCATATTGGCAGTAAAATGAAAGAGAGAAAAAGCAGCTCACCACAGATGTGTTCTGGTTTCTGGTTGCTCCTCCGTCTGACTGTCAGCTGGCTCTTCCTCTCACTCTTAAACTCTCCACTCATGACCTGTGGACATGTTCACGTCCTGCCAGTGTCATTTAAATATTGAAATGGATTCATTATGAGAACAAACAGAAGCGAGTCAGAGATTATTCCAGTAAAAAATAAAAGCGACTAGCCGACTTGATGGCTGTTGGTTTCAGGCAGGAAAGAGACCAGAAGGAAATCTTAGCTGATGCTCAAAACTGTTCAGCTTTCAATGGATGGATATCGTTGCTTCATTAATTTGTCCTGGCAAGAAGGTTTGGAATCAGCCTCATCTTCATATAAAAGACCCTCTGTGCTGAGTTTAGTTCAGGTGATACCACCTGGAGGCACTGTGTAATGAATCATTCATTCCTCACAGTCAGAGCTGGAGGCCAGTTCACTTTGATGAGACCTGCCAAAGTTTGCTGAATATTTAAAGTTGAAGGGCTTCAATTCCAATGATCCTCTGGCGAGTGTCTCTGGGCTTATTAAAAGAATGTTTGAATTGGATTCAATGAAACTTTTAACATTTCGTTTCAGAGAGACCGATGAGGTCAACAAGACCAGAGAGACCAACAAGAACAGAGAGACAGAGAGACCAGAGACCAGCGAGACCAGAGACCAATGAGACCAGAGAGACCAGCGAGACCAGCGAGACCAGAGACCAACAAGACCAGCGAGACCACAGACACCACCAAGATCAGTGAGACCAGAGAGACCAACAAGAACAGAGAGACCAGAGACCAACGAGGTCAACGAGACCAGAGAGACCAGCGAGACCAGCGAGACCAACGAGGCCAGAGAGACCAACAGGAACAGAGAGACCAGAGACCAGCAAGACCAGCGGGATCAGAGACCAACGAGACCAGAGAGACCAGCGAGACCACAGACACCACCAAGATCAGTGAGACCACAGAGACCAGAAAGACTAAACAAAAATCTCTCTTCTCCAGAGGCACAGACAAAATTTGAAAGGATCATGGACATGGATCGCAGAAAACCACTGAGCCGTGAGGAGAGGTAGGTAGAGGTAGTAGTAATGGTAGTAGAGGTAGTAGAGGTAGTAGTAGTAATGGTAGTAGAGGTAGTAGAGGTAGTAGTAGTAATGGTAGTAGAGGTAGTAGTAGTAATGGTAGTAGAGGTAGTAGAGGTAGTAGTAGTAATGGTAGTAGAGGTAGTAGAGGTAGTAGTAGTAATGGTAGTAATTGTGGTGGGGTGGTAGTAGTGGTGGTGGGGTGGAGTGGGGGTGGTAGTAATGGTGAGTGGGGTGGTAGTAGTAATTAGTTGGTAGTGGGGTGGTAGTGGTAATGGTGGTGGTGGTAGTAGTGGTAGTAGTAATGGTGGTAGAGTGGTAGTAATGGGTAGTGTGGTGGGGTGGTAGTAGTAATGGGTGAGTGGGGTGGTGTGGTGGTAGTGGTAATGGGTAGTAATGGTGAGTAGAGGGTGTAGTAGTAATGGTGAGTGAGGGTGGTAGTAGTGGTGGTGGTAGTGGTGGTAGTAGTGTGGTAGTAAGGGGGTGAGTAGAGGTGAGTAGTAGTAGTAGTAGTAGAGGTGGTAGTAGTAGTGGTAGTAGAATGGTGAGTCAGTAGTGTGGGTGTAGTGAGTGGTGGGGAGGTGGAGTAGTAATGGTAGTGGAGGGTAGTAGTAGTATTAATGGTAGTAGAGGGTTTGATGGAAGTAGGGTGTGAGTAGTGATGGTAGTAGGGGGTGAGTGAGTAGTAGTGGTGTACCCAGGGTGGTGGGTAGTAGTAGTAAGTGTGGTGGTAGAGGTGGTAGTAGTAATGGTGGTAATGGTGGTGGGGTGGTAGTAGTGATGTGGTGTGCAGGGTGGTAGGGTAGTAGTAGTAATGGTGGTAGTAATGGTGAGTGGGGTGGTGAAGTAGTAATGGTGGTAGTGATGGTGGTAAGGGTGGTAGTAGTGTGGTAGTAGAGGGTGGTGGGGGTGGTAGTAGTAATGGTAGTAGTGTTATGGTGGGGGTGGTAGTAGTAATGTAGTGGGTGGTAGATTGTAGTAGTAGTAATGGTGAGTAGGGATAGTGGGGGTGGTAGTAGTAATGGTGGTGGTAGTGGTGGTAGTAGTAATGGTGGTAGTAGTAGTGGTGGGGGTGGTAGTAGTAATGGTGGTAATGGTGAGTGGGGTGGTAGTAGTAATGGTAGTGGGGTGGTAGTAGTAATGGTGGTGGGGGTGGTGGGAGTGTAGTAGTAGTAATGGTGGTAGTGAGGTGGTAGTAGTAGTGGTGGTGGGGGTAGTGGGGTAGTGTAGTAGTAATGGTGGTAGTGGGGTGGTAGGGGTGTGGTAGTAGTAATGGTGGTAGTGGTGGTAGGGGTGAGTAGTAGTAGTGGTGGTAGAGGTGGTAGTGGGGTGGTAGTAGTAATGGTGGTAGTGGTAGTGTAGTGGTGGTAGTGGTAGGGTGGTAGTAGTAATGGTGAGTGGGGTGGTGGGTGGTAGTAGTAGTGGTAGTTGGTGGTAGTGGTGGTGGTGGGAGTAGTAGTAGTAGGGTGGTAGTGGTGGTAGTGGTGGTGGTAGTAGTGGTAGTAGTAGTGGTAGTAGTAGTGTAGTGGGTGGTAGTAGTTGGTGGTAGGTGGTAGTAGTAATGGTGGTGGGGTGGTAGAGGTGGTAGTAGTAATGGTGGTAGAATTAGTGGGGGGTGGTAGTAGTAATGGTGTGGTAGTGGTAGTAGTAGAGGTAGTGGTAGTAGTAATGGTAGTAGAGGTAGTGGGGTGTGGAGGGTGAGTAGTAGTGGTGGTGGGGTGAGTGGGGTGAGTAGTGGTAATGGTGGTAGGGTAGTGGTAGTGGTAGGTAATGGTAGTAGGTAGTAGTAGTAATGGTGGTAGTGGTAGTGGTGGTAGTAGTAATGGTGGTGTGGTAGTGTGGTAGTGGTGGTGGGAGTGTGGGGTGGTAGTAGTAATGGTAGTGGTGGTGGTGGGGGTGGTAGAGTGTGGTAGTGGTAGTGGTGGTGGTGATGAGTGGGGTAGTGGTAGTGGTAGTAATGGTGGTGGGGTGAGTGGTGGGGTGGTGAGTAGTAGTGGTGGTAGAGGTGGTGGTAGTAATGGTGGTAGAGGGTAGTAGGGTGGTAGTGGTAATGGTGGTAGGGGTGGTAGGGTGGTAGCAGTAATGGTGGTGGGGTGGTGGGGTGGTAGTAGTAGTAGTGGTAATGGTGGTAGTAGTGGTAGTAGTGGTAGTAGTAATGGTGGTGGTGGTGTAGTAGTGGTAGTAATGGTGGTGAGGTGGTAGTAGTGGTGGTGAGTAGTAGTGGTGAGGTGGTAGGGGGTGGTGGTAGTAGTAGTGGTGGTGGTGGTGGTAGTAGTGGTGTAGTAGTAATGGTGGTAGTGGTGGTGGTAGGGTGGTAGTAGTAATGGTGGTAGAGTGTAGTGGGTAGTGGGGTGGTGATGAGTGGGGTGAGTGGGGTGGTAGTAGTAGAGTGGTAGTAGTGGTGGGGTGGTAGTAGTAATGGTGGTGGTAGTGGTGGTAGAGGTGGTGAGATGGTGGTAGTAGTGTGGTGGTAGGGTAGTGGGGTAGTAGTGGTAGTAATGGTAGTAGTGATAGTAGAGGTAGTAGTAGTAATGGTAGTAGAGGTAGTAGAGGTAGTAGTAGTAATGGTAGTAGAGGTAGTAGTAGTAATGGTAGTAGAGGTAGTAGAGGTAGTAGTAGTAATGGTAGTAGAGGTAGTAGTAGTAATGGTAGTAGAGGTAGTAGAGGTAGTAGTAGTAATGGTAGTAGAGGTAGTAGAGGTAGTAGTAGTAATGGTAGTAGAGGTAGTAGAGGTAGTAGTAGTAATGGTAGTAGAGGTAGTAGAGGTAGTAGTAGTAATGGTAGTAGAGGTAGTAGAGGTAGTAGTAGTAATGGTAGTAGTGGTAGTTGTGGTAATAGTAGTGGAAGTATCATTAGTGGTTGTAGTAAATGAGCTGTAGAATGGGTCAAACAATAAAACAAAAGGGAATTTAATTCACACAGTTCATGTCACTATTCCCCACAGGACCTGTAAGAATTATTTGTATTTATTAGTGTGACTTACTGATTATGATTAGTCTCAAGTTCCACACAACAAAGAGAAGCACCAGAATAACCACAATGTTAACAGACAAACCAATGAAGTTGGAAGCAGAACTGGACATTGAATCATCTGAAATGATAAAATACTGAATGGAGTGGTGTTAATAATAAATAAATAAATAAAAACACAGAAGACAGACAGAAGAAATAGGTAAAATGTTAATGAAGGTTTAATGCTGGTTTAAATAGGTAAGTTTTAACTGTTTTTGAATGAAAGCAGTGAGTCAGTTTGGATTTAGTGGTGGGAGTGATGAGGTTGAAGTCAGAGGATCAGAGGTGGAGGGAGGGATGGTAGAGCTGCAGTGATGATGAGGAATCCAAATTGAAATAAACTCTAACATCAAATAACTGATGAAGCGGACAAAACTTCACACATGAAGAAATTCCTGATCAGACTTAAAAATTGTGTCAAATCTTTCATATCATGTCTGAACTTGTGTTGGAGGCTCCTACAAACTAAAAAAAGTCCTTTGCTGCCATCTTGTGTGCTCTAAGCTACACATCATCATCCTCCGTCCACAAACCCAACACTGATTTCACTTTCACTTCTGTCCTCCAGTGTTTTTATCATCATACTTCCACTTTGGTGCTCAAGACTTCAAAGGATCATTCAGTGAATTTCAGCAGTTTCTTAAGAGAAGATAGAGAGATAGATAGATGACGCTGACATTTAAAGTGACAGAAAAAGCATCAAAAGGCTAAGCTAGCTAGCTTACCAAGCTAGCCCTCTCAACCTTCACTTACCACTCTTCTGTTCCTTCCTCCTTGGACGATGACGGAAATTCAGAAATTCGCAAGTTGAAATCCACGCGAAATCACAACAGACAACATCTTTGATCGCAAAGTTTGAAGTTTTTAGTTGTTGTTAGAGCGGAAACATGAACCCATTCATCCAATCATCACATTCACTCCTGTGTGGTCTAGCTCAAGTGGGGATCAAACCCACGAAGAAACTCGAATCGCAACGTTGGTGGTTAGCGTCCTAAACCACTGGACCATCTCCTGGACCACCGGACCATCTCCTGGACCACTGGACCATCTCCTGAACCACTGGACCATCTCCTGGACCACTGGACCATCTCCTGGACCACTGGATTGTCTCCAGCAGGTTGACACAAACAACCAGAGAGAGAAAGAAGAGAAGACTGAAGCTGCAGGAAGTTCACCTTCATCAAAGTTCAGACTGAAACCTGTCCACACTGAATCATGTCCAAACTGAGACATGTCCACACTGACTAGAGAGACTAGAGAGACTGATCTAGAGAGTCTGGGTGGCTTAGCTGGTCGAGTAACAGACTTGTTATCTGAAGGTTGTGGGATCAAATCCCCCAGTTGTACATATGCTTTTTTTCTTCTAAACCATGCAGATTTTAAACCCGTATGTTATGTGTCCTTATGATATGACTGGCCCAAATTAAAAGCCTGAAAATGGATTAAAACATCCTTGGACTGAAAATAAGCTTTTCACTTTTGGAACTCTTTGTAATTGACACCATCTTCTCAAGGAGAATTCTGGGTTCGGGGGAAACTAACTGCCCTCTCAGAACGTTTGCAGCTGGCTACACGATGGACGCCTGGAAGAGGTGGTGGGTGGTGTGTCTGACTCCTCTTTTTCACATTATGTCAAGTCCATTTCAATACAACACTCATGTACTAAAGTCCAACCTGGAGGCCTGATGTGTACCTGGAATTAGTTCACCTGAAATGTAAAACTAAAACTCCTAAAGTTGCAGTCTAAGTTGAACATGCAAAATATTTAGCTCTGTCAATACCAGTGTTTCAACAGCCTGAAGTCATTGAACTGAATGAACTGGATCAACAGACTGGGAGAAGAACCAGAACACTACATTAAAAAAAATCAGCATGTCAGGAAGGATGAGACCTAATTTCCACCGGATGCGGAACGACGCTGACGGTTCGTCGGACCCGTTTCCATTCAAATTCCATTCAAAAACTCTAAAATCAAATAACTGATGAAGCGGACAGGCGACAGAACGTCCCAGAGTTTTAGAAATGAACGGGAGGTTGGAGATTGGGTGGAAGTTGGGTGGAAGTTTTTATGATCCAGTCCAGGTTTTTTGAGTAGAGGTGTAATGGTGGCAGACTTGAAGGCGGAAGGAAAAATACTTGATGATGTCCAGGATAAGTGGAGTGAGGCAGGGAAGACATGATTTAAGGAATGAGGGTGGGATAGGGTCCAAGGGGCAAGTGGAGGGTTTGATTTTTGAAAGATGTTTTTTATGGTCAGAGGTTGTTATGGGTGAGAATGAGGCGAGACGAATGACTGATTCAACAAAGAAATATCTTTAACTGACAACAACTAATTTTGGAAACACTTTTCACTTTATCACACAATTTTATTGTGCTGGAATGATCAGGTTTTTACCACAGCAATGATTATTTGTCATTAAGTTGCATGGTCACCCATGTACCTCTACAGAAATCCACGAGGAGATGACTGACTGAATCTCTTACTCTGAAAAGCATCACTGAGCTCTGAAGGTGAACAGAATCATTGATAAAAGGGTTGATATACAAAACTTCACACATGAAGAAATTCCTGATCAGACTTAAAAATTGTGTCAATCTGAGTTTAAATCTTTCATATCATGTCTGAACTTGTGTTGGAGGCTCCTACAAACTAAAAAAGTCCTTTGCTGCCATCTTGTGTGCTCTAAGCTACACGTCATCATCCTCCGTCCACAAACCCAACACTGATTTCACTTTCACTTCTGTCCTCCAGTGTTTTTATCATCATACTTCCACTTTGGTGCTCAAGACTTCACAGGATCATTCAGTGAATTTCAGCAGTTTCTTAAGAGAAGATAGATGACACTGACATTTAAAGTGACAGAAAAAACATCAAAAGGCTAAGCTAACTAGCTTACCAAGCTAGCCAGCTCAACCTTCACTTACCACTCTTCTGTTCTTTTCTCCTTGGATGATGATGGAAATTCACAAACTCACAAGTGGAAACCGACACAAAATCATAATGGACAATGTTTTTGATGGCAAGGTTTGAAGTTCTTAGTTGTTGTTTTGTTAGAGCGGAAACATGAACCCATTCATCAAATCATTACATTCACTGCTGTGGGGCCTACTTCAGGTGGGGACCGAACCCACAAAGAAACTCGAAGCTCAACGTTGGTGGTTAGCGTCCTAAACCACTGGACCATCTCCTGGACCACTGGATCATCTCCTGGACCACTGGACCATCTCCTGGACCACTGGATCATCTCCTGGACCACTGGACCATCTCCTGGACCACTGGATCATCTCCTGGACCACTGGACCATCTCCTGGACCACTGGATCATCTCCTGGACCACTGGATCATCTCCTGGACCACTGGACCATCTCCTGGACCACTGGATTGTCTCCAGCAGGTCGACACAAACAACCAGAGAGAGAAAGAAGAGAAGACTGAAGCTGCAGGAAGTTCACCTTCATCAAAGTTCAGACTGAAACCTGTCCACACTGAATCATGTCCAAACTGAGACATGTCCACACTGACTAGAGAGACTAGAGAGACTGATCTAGAGAGTCTGGGTGGCTTAGCTGGTAGAGTAACAGACTTGTTATTTGAAGGTTGTGGGATCAAGTCCCCCAGTTGTATATATGCTTTTTTTCTTCTAAACCATGCAGATTTTAAACCCGTATGTTATGTGTCCTTATGATACGACTGGCCCAAATTAAAAGCCTGAAAATGGATTAAAACATCCTTGGACTGAAAATAAGCTTTTCGCTTTTGGAACTCTTTGTAATTGACACCATCTTCTCAAGGAGAATCCTGGGTTCAGGGGAAACTAACTGCCCTCTCAGAACGTTTGCAGCTGGCTACACGATGGACGCCTGGAAGAGGTGGTGGGTCGTGTGTCTGGCTCCTCTTTTTCACACTATTTCAAGTCCATTTCAATACAACACTCATGTATTAAAGTCCAACCTGGAGGCCTGATGTGTACCTGGAATTAGTTCACCTGAAATGTAAAACTAAAACTCCTAAAGCTGCAGTCTAAGTTGAACATGCAAAATATTTAGCTCTGTCAATACCAGTGTTTCAACAGCCTGAAGTCATTGAACTGAATGAACTGGATCAACAGACTGGGAGAAGAACCAGAACACTACATTAAAAAAAATCAATGTCAGGAGACCTAATTTCCACCGGATGCGGAACGACGTTGACGGTTTGTCGGAGCTGTTTCCATTCAAATCAGTGTGTCAATTTGCACTGAACGCGGAACACGCCGACGTGCTGACGCCTGTTGAAACGAAACGACAGAGCTCCGACAGAGCTCCGACAGAGCTTTTTGTGACAGACGTCGGCACATGAATTCAGCACAAAGCAGATCGCCTGGGACAGGAAGTTGTGTATAGACACAAAATAAAATATCCAGTTTATTTTCAAAATTGCATGATTATACATGAATTTGCAAGATCTCGTTCTCGCGATCCCAGCCGTCCTATGGAAACGCATCAGGTGGATCTGGTGGGTATTGATGGGCGACGGACGTCCAGTGGTTAGTCTGCAAACATTCTGTGTCCATTTTAGGCAGACTGTATTTCAGTTAAGCCTTGGGGTCACAACCCCAAAATGGGGTTAAATGGGTTGCCTGAAATGTCTGGTAATCATTAAAAATGAAAAACACTTACCAATACTGTCGTGACTGAATATATCTTTGATTATAATTAAAACACTGCACTCTTTTCCTAACATAGAATGCAGTACATAATATCTGAGAGGGCATATCTTGACTGTTAGTGCGCTTCAACCTGCTCAGACATGGCACTCCATAAGTGCTCCATAAAGGAGATGAGCTCCATCTGAAGAATAATTTACCACTTATTTCCCCAACTTGGACGTGTCAGAGTTTTCACTGTGGTACTGTTTATCTTTCAAATATTCATGTGACCAGTTTAAGATCCTGCAGCTCTTTCTTAATTTATTGCTTGAGTTATTGTTTGTTCAGTATTAATTTTCAACCTTGTAAATACATGCTCAACTGACTGTACATATCCGGACTTAGGAAAATAAAATTCTCACTTTCAGAAAAAATATACATTATCTAGCGTAAATGTCATCTAAAATTAACTCTTTGAGTGCCAAGGATTTCTATTTACGTTCTTCCTTTTTTGGGCAGCAGGTGGCCAATCGTGGTCTCCTGCAGCCTGTGAGTAGTGTTGGGGCTTCTGGGAGATGTAGTCAGAGCATAAAGAGAAGGTATAAACCACAGAGATCAAAACAGGAAGTGGAGACGATCAAGATTAGAGAGCAAAACAAACAGAATCTGGAGAAAAAGTGGTGATTTTGGTGAAAGTGTCCTCTACTCTACCTCTGATAAAACAAGAATGGAACAAGGTAAAAACAAACATTTTTTTCATGATGAAATAGAGAGTCTCTTCTTTCATTTGAGATATTCAGTGTTTTCAGAGACATAGTACAAAATATTCTGTGGGTCTAGAAATATGACTCAAAATGGGTAAAAATGTTGGAACAATTAATTTGCAACACAACACAAAGAACTATAACATGATCAAAAACAAATTCATTCCAGCAAAAAAGTCTCTGTTTTGAATGTGTTGCCTTGTGATGTTAAAATGAGGTCATGAGCCAAAAAAGGTTGGGAACCACCGAGATCAGCTGAAGCATTTTGATATTTTGCAACTCATGTTTGTTGAAACTGCAGAGAAAGAGTCTGTAAGGGACGGTCTGATAACTAAAGAGGGTCAGACCAGATCAGGGAGCTGGAAAACACCCAAACTGGACTGAATGAACAGAAACTGAGCATCAAAGCTAACAGAGGATCAGAGTGAAGACACAATGCAGAATGAACTTCCTGTTTCTTTTATTTACATGTGCGATAGGAGACAGTTGTTGCTGACTGCTGAATATTTTAGAATAATTACTTCTTGTGTTTGTTCTCATAATGAATCACATGACAGTGAGACATTATGATGCCATGATCAGGACGTGAACATGTCCACAGGTCATGAGTGGAGAGTTTAAGAGTGAGAGGAAGAGCCAGCTGACAGTCAGACAGAGGAGCAACCAGAAACCAGAACACATCTGTGGTGAGCTGCTTTTTCTCTCTTTCATTTTACTGCCAATATGCTGATGACACACTGCTGGACATGTCTCTGTCTCCTGGAAACACTGTCCAAGTTCAAAGACTAGTTGGACTTTTATTCCTCTTAATCCTGATCAGTATTGACTCTTGGTGTTTCCAAATGTCTCATGTCCAGCTCATATTCCAGCTGTGGAGCACTGTCACAATTAGTGAGTCCTGAGCCATGCGTCCAGCTGTGCTAACCGCTGTCCTTCTGCTGGTGGACATCCTGAACACTGAGGCAGTCGTACATGAAAGTAAATACCATCCCACATGTTTTGAACCAAAACCCCAGAAACGTGTCCATTAAAGCTCTTCTGTTCCCACAGATATTCCTTGGATCTTCTGTGGAAAACTGCTAATGTTTCCATGTGGTGCTGGATGGACACGCATGCTTGTGAATGAGAATCTCTGTGTTAAATACATCGACAGTCCACAGACTTTCAGTGATGCTCAGGTGATGCAAACATCAGAAAAAAGATGATAAATCCTCATCTTGTGCAGACAGTTCTGATGAAATGCTGGTGAAGAATAACCATCACATTTCTGTTGGTTTCAGGAACACTGCCGCTCCTTGAATGCAGACCTGATGCCGATTGAAACTCTTCGGAGCATCTATCTCATGGCTTGCTTGAACAGTTTCACTAGTCCTGCAGTCCAACCTTTCTGGAATGGAGCCAAAAAATCTGCCGAGGTAAGCATTGAACGCCTCGTTGTGATCAGAGAGCAGACAGTCACTGATGGATGAAAGAGAGAGGAGGAGGAGAGTCACATGATCCACTTCACCTTTTCAGGGAGAGTTCAGATACCCAGATGGATCTGGGATCAGGAGCACTCTGTTTTCTGTTCAGCCCAAAGGCTATGAAGGAGAAGACGCCTGCCTCGAGATGAACTTTAAGAGTAAGTAATGAGAAGAGTAGAAAGGTTGGTAAAGGTTATCTGCTTGCTGAGACTTACCAGAATATTCAGTCTGAATGCTGACAGTGGGGCGGCACAGTGGTGTAGTGGTTAGCACTGTCGCCTCACAGCAAGAAGGTACTGGGTTTGATTCCCGGCCCGGGGCCTTTCTGTGTGGAGTTTGCATGTTCTCCTCATGTCTGTGTGGGTTCTCTCTGGTACTCCGGCTTCCTCCCACCATCCAAAAACATGCATGGGGATTAGATTAACTGGTTAATTTAAATTGACCGTAGGTGTGAATGTGAGTGTGAGTGGTTGTCTGTCTCTATGTGTCCTGTGATGAACTGGACACTTGTCCAGGGTGTACCCTGTCTTTCACCCTAAGACAGCTGGGATAGACTCCAGCCCCCCTGTGACCCTATGAGAGGATAAGAGGGAGAAGATGGATGGATGGAATGCTGACAATGACTTTAATAAACTACTGAACAGATGTTTTCCTCTGGAACTCCTGATGCCACTGATGTGATGTTTTCTGTCTCTTTATTCTAGCTTTTAATGATTTTGACTGGGTCAGTGTGAGCTGCTCAGAGAAGAGGACATTTGGCTGCATTAAAAGAGAGTGATGATCAGCTGATTCCTCCTTTTCAATCAGCTGATCAATGACTGATCAGCTGAGCTGCAGGTGGACCCGTCTGTTCATGAGAACCACTGCAAACACAAGCTCTTCAATTTACTGCAATAAACGCTTCAGCATCATGTTCCTGCCTCTGGTTTGATTTCAGCTCATGTTCAGCAGTAGGAGTGGAGGAAAACTGTTCAGGCTCTTCTTTTTAAAACACCAAATCCAACCATGAATTGATGGTTAGTATGTTGTGTGGATCAGAGTGTTAGCCTGATTCTTTAGCTGGAAGCGTCAAAAACACACACCACAGAAACCTGTTAAGAAAGCAGTTCACAGGTATTTATTCAGGTCCCAGGTAAAGTTTGGCAGTGCTGGGCTCTGAATGACAGAGGTCTGGCAGGATGTGAGCCACAGAGAGTCCTGATCCCTGAGCTCTGTTCACATTTCAGGCCAACCACTGCTCATGTGTTACCTTGAGCTTATAAGGCAGACGAAGTTATAGAGATATATTCAATATAACATCATAAAACATCTGGAACATCTGGAACGGACAACATTGCTGAGTTATGGCGACAGCATTATAGTAGGTTATTCAACTGTGTCAAAAGAGAACTCTTTATGACAGATAATATTGAGAATAGTGATTCTATGGTGATTATGTCACATGAGGTACACCAAGCTATACACAGGCTGTCTGGCAACAAAATGAGTGGTACAGACCATGTTACAGTGGAGCATCTTAAGTTGGCCAGTCCAACGATAGCTCCTCTCCTTGCTCTGTGTTTCACTGGTTTTATGATTCATGGAGTTTTACCACACTCCATGCTGTCTGTCCTGTTAGTCCCAGTAGTTAAGGACAAGGCTGGTAAAATAGGCAGCCTAGATAACTACCAGTCTATTGCGTTAGCCAGTGTATTGTTGAAAGTCCTGGAAAGAATCCTGACGGAGAGGTTAAATTACTTTATTAACTCCTCAGGCAACCAGTTTGGTTTGAAAGCCAAACATGGCACTGACCTGTGCGTATATGCATTGAAGGAAACTGTGAATAAATACAGAGGTCAAAATTCATCTGTTTTTTATTGATGCCTCTAAAACATCTGATTGGGTTAATCATGGTAAGTTGTTTCGTAAATTGAGTGACAGAGGAGCGACAAAGCACATAGTGAGAATCCTGGTTTACTGGTATGCTCACCAGACTATGCAGGTAAAATGGGGCAATAGTGTCTCAGCACCGGAGTGAGACAAGGGGGAATTTTGTCCCCAGTTCTGTTTAACTTGTATATGGATAATCTGTCCAAACAACTGGAAGTATGTAATACTGGATGTATGGTGGGGAGTTATTTGGTGAACCACATTATGTATGCGGATGATCTTGTAGTCTTTAGTCCAAGTAGTGCTGGTCTGCAGCAGCTCCTTAATGTGTGCTCTGAGTATGGTGCGGAACATGATATTCAGTACAATGTCAGTAAGACTGTAGTTATGATCTGTATTTTCCAGACTTGCCTGGTAACGTCCTTGGTGTACATAAGAAGGTCAAATATCTCGGCCACTTCATTACAGAAGAAATGGCAGATGACGATGATATTTATAGGCAGTGTTGAATGATGTATGAACAGGCAAACACTCTTTTACGGAAGTTTAGCATGTGTTCAGATGGAGTAAAGGTGTCCCTGTTCAGAGCACATTGTACTCCATTATATACAGCACATCTGTGGTCAAATCACAAGAAAGCAAGTTTGCAGAGGCTTCAAGTTGCATATAATGATGCCATGAGAATATTACTGAAAAGACCGAGATGGTGTAGTGCCAGTGAAATGTTTGTGTCAGCAGGCATAAATACACTTCAATCTGTGATAAGAACGCTCATGTACAAATTTATATGTTGGCTGAATGATTCTGAGAACGAGATTACTCTGCGGCTGTCTCACATCAGATTTAGCACTACACGGTACCAAACAAAGCAGTGGAGGCATTGGTATAGTGTTTTATATGTAATGTCGTAATGGGGAGGTGTGTAGATGTATGTGTGTTATTTTCTTTTATCATGAATTTTAATCATGAATTTCTAGTTGTGTTTTATGTAATGTCTTGTTTTTTGTATCTGGACCTTGAGTCTGTAATAAAGTTTCGGTTAAATGATTGAAAAATATATTCAATATAATATTGTTATGATATGACTGGTCCGAATTAAAAGCCTCATGTTTAGTACCCAGATGTTGTGGTCTCAGGTTGAGATGCACCGATCCAGTTTTTTCTAATCCAATCCCGATACCTGGGCTGTTTATGCAATGCTTCTGTCTTTTACTACTGTCTATTATGTCTTTATATATTCACTTTAATCAGGAGAAGCACTGAAACCTCCAAATAATTCACAACTATAATAAAAAAGTTCTGTTTGTGCGTCTAGCTTTAAAAACAGGATGTTACTAATATTACTGTTTATATTTCATATCAAACACCATATGAAGAGATGGAGCAGTTTTTAAATCTTAAATATATATTTTTATGTGGTGAGAAGTGAAAAGAACAATAAAGGATCACTGTTAAGATCTCGGTAGAAACACCTTTTAGCCGTGGTTTGACTCTCACTGACTCTCTCTCTGTATGTCTGTCTGTTGCTATAGAAACGGAGAGGAAAAGGAGGACTGAAACGTCACCGCTGTCAGCACTGTGACAAATCCTTCACATCATCTGGATCTTTGAAGATTCATGAGAGAGTTCACACTGGAGAGAAACCATACAGCTGTGAGGAATGTGGGAAAAGGTTTTCTCAGAGTAGTAACCTTCATCGCCACCAGCGCATCCACGCTGGAGAGAAACCATACAGCTGTGATCAGTGTGGGAAAACTTTCATTCGTTGTGATCAATTTAAAAAACATAAACGTATCCACACTGGAGAGAAACCATACAGCTGTGACCAATGTGGGAAAAGGTTTTCTCATTTGAGTAACCTTTGTGTCCATCAGCTCAGCCACACTGGAGAGAAACCACATAGGTGTGATCAGTGTGGGAAAACATTTTCTCGTTATGATCAACTTAAAATCCATCAACGCATCCACACTGGAGAGAAACCATACTGGTGTGATCAATGTAGGAAAAGTTTTGCCAGCAATAGTGAACTATATATCCACCGACGTATCCACACTGGAGAGAAACCACATAGGTGTGATCAGTGTGGGAAAACATTTCCTCGTCATCATAATCTTAAAATCCATGAACGCATCCACACTGGAGAGAAACCATATTGCTGTGATGACTGTGGGAAAACATTTTCTCACAGTAAGACTCTTCAAGACCACCGATGCCGTCACACTGGAGAGAAACCACACTGGTGTGACCAATGTGGGAAAACTTTTACAAGAAGTAATTCACTTAAAATCCATCAACGTAGTCACACTCGAGAGAAACCATTCAACTGAGATTAGTTTTTAATTATTAAGTAATTAATTTAATTTTTTTTTCACATAAGTGGCCTTCGCGTCCACCAGCGTATCCACACTGGAGAGAAACCATACAGCTGTGATGAATGTGGGAAAACATTTTCTCAGCGTAATGACTTTTACGTCCATCGAGTCACTCATATGTCATATATCATTCACTGTCAGCCATTAGTTCCTGTTACAATCCATTCATCAGACAAGTTTTTTTTTTTTGTCTTAAATCTGTGGGTATGTGTTTATGTAATTATGTATGTTTATATATATGTATGTACAGTTGTGTTCAAAATAATAGCAGTTCCACATCACTAGCAAGATAATTCACTGTTTTTGTTAGAATTTCAACTTCTACACTGCAAGTGGGTCTTTAGAAGGTATAGAAGGTAAAGGTATAGAAAACCAACAGGCATCACCTGCATGCTGCTGATTTTGTGAAACTGAACCATTAACTGAAAGGGACATGTTCGAAAAATAGCGGTGCTGAGTTCACTTAATGAGGTCATTGATTCTGTGAAAAAAATAGGTGTTAAACAGACGGCCCTTATTTAAGGATCAAGGCAACTGACGCTGCATTTGTCCTTAAAACACAGAGTAAAATGAGTCGTTCAAGACACTGTTCAGAAGAAGAACATTCTTTGATTAAGAAATTAATGAAAGAGGGGAAAACTTATAAAGAAGTGCAGAAAATGATAGGCTGTTCAGGTAAAATGATATCAGATGCTTTAAAATGGCAGCCAAAACCAGAAAGGCGAGGAAGAAAAAGAAAAATGACTGTTCGAATGGATCGGAGAATAACCAAACTGGCAAAGGCTCAGCCAATGATCAGCTCCAGAAGGATCGAAGAAGATCTAAGTTTGCCTGTGAGTACTGTAACAATCAGACGACGTCTATGTGAAGCCAAGCTACCAGCAAGAAGCCACTCCAACGTCCCATTGTTCATAAAAAGACATGTGCTGAAGCACTGACTGACCAAAAGAGAAATGGTGTGGACTGATTGTTCTTTTTGGGTATAAGGGCTACAAACAGTTTGTCAGATGTCCTGCAAACACTGAATTAAAGCCACAGTACACAGTGAAGATGGTGAAGCATGGTGGTGCAGGCTTCATTATATGGGGATGTTTCTCCTACTATGGTGTTGGTCCTATTTATCGCACACCAGGGATCATGGATCAGTTTGAGTGCATCCTGTCTCGAGCGCCGAGGCAGCTTTTACGGTCTCCAGCTGTCTTTCTCCTGCTGCCAGAGTGGTGGAGCGGTGTGACATCATCACGGAGGAGGCGGGGTCGAAGACGGTTGCCGCAGAACTGACGCACCAATCCGGACTCTGGGGTGTGTTTCCCAAATAACAACGGAACTTAGCGTGAAACTACGGTAGAATGACCGAATTTCCCCTTTCTGACCGTTTCCCAAAAATCTCCAAATCTATCTGATACAATTATTTAATAGTAGGCTATTTAAGTTGTAATTTGAAACACCTAGGGCTACACAAACATTTGTTATTAACTTGTGTCTTTTCACCTCAACTGTGAGGTGAAAGTTAAAGTGTCATCCTTCATTCATGCTGTAGGGGGATCATGGATCACAGGGTGTCTAATCCTGACATTTCAAGCCCCAAGAAGAAGTAGAGGACATGACGTCACCTGAACGAACATTCAATGACAGCTCCATCCTATCTGTGTGGACGAAACAACTTTCCGATGCATCGTTCCAACTAAGCTTTTGGGAAACACTTCCGTCGTTCAACGATGCATCGGACTACGTCAGTTGTAAATGTTGGAAGTTGCATCGTTCGGACGATGCTGTTGGGAAACACCTGCGTCGTATATCCATCGTTCGAATGTAAGAAGTAGCTAACGAAGTTAGCAACGAATGTTTTGAGAAACGCCTCCCTGGACCATTCAGGGCAGCGGACCAATGCCTAGGGCAGGGGTGTGAACACACTCCCATCCCACAAAACTATGCGTTTTCTTAACAGTCATACTATAGTGTGTCGAAAAAGTAAAAAAAATTCAGAAAGTAAAAGTGATAAAAATGCCTTGTTATGGCATGTTGAATGGATTTATAACATAATTTGTGTTTAAATGTTTTTAAAAAGCCAAATTATTGTATGTCAAAAAATACCTCCTGAAAAAGTCAAAAAATGTCAAAAAATTAAAATGGCTAAATAGTGATTAAACTGAAATTATACTATAAATGCACTGAACATACCATAATAAGGCATTTATATCATTTTTTTGACTTTTTAATTTTTTGACTTTTTCAACATACTATAGTATGACTTTTTTTCAGGAGCTATTTTTTGACATCAAATAATTTGGCTTTTTTTTTTAAAAAAACAAAACAAAAACAAATTTAAACTGAAATTATGCTATAAATGCATTCAATATACCATAATAATTCATTTTTATCACTTTTTAGACAGTTTAATTTTTTGACATTTTTTGACTTTTTCGACATTCTATAGTATGACTTTTTTTAGGAAGTATTTTTTGACATCTAATAATTTGGCTTTTTTGAAACATTAATTTAAACATTAATAAATTAATTTAAACATTAATAATTAATTTTGGTTTAATTTTTTTTTGAAAAGCCAAAAAATAGGTCATTCTTACATGGTAAGGTATACAGTTCAATCATTCATCAATAGTATCGGATCGGTATCAGGTATCGACCAATACGCTTAGCCCAGGTGTCGGTATCGGATCGGAAAAAACTGGATCGTTGTTACATGTTGTTAACAAAAAAATGAAAATTATTGCACGTCATCATACTATAGTATGTCAAAAAGTGATAAGTGTGCCTTATTTTGGTATGTTGAATGGATTCACAGGATAATTTGTTAAATAAAGTTGTTTTAAAAAAAAAAAAAGTCCATCCATCCGTTATCTACCACCTATCCTCATAGGGTCGCGGGGGGCTGTAGCCAAAAAATTAAAATGTGTCTAAAAGTGTTAAGTGTGCCTTATTATGGTATGTTTAATGAATTTCTAGCATAATTTGTGGTTAAAAGTTGTAACCTCTGACCTCTGCCAAGGCAGCATTCTGAGAGAGTGTATGATATATTATTCAAATAATAACATTCCATTATTCAAAATAAACTTTATTGATGCAGTATGAGGATATATTTATGAAAGTATTCATATAAGCAGCATTGTGTTAGAGTACTGAAAATTTAGCAGCATTGTTACATTTACACAACCATGTACATTACCATGAATTTTTTTTGTATATTCAAGTAAAGTAGTAGCTGAAAGGGAATGACTGAACGTACTCACATTACAAGGTGGAGTTTGCATCCATCTTTGAGATGGAAAATATGTGAATGACTGAACTAATGTTTCCAGTGTCTCTATGACAGTGCTCCTTGAGTACAGTACAGCTGATAAACTGTTCTGCTCAATGCTGGACCCAGGTTTCTGAAAAACAAAGAAAATAAAGCATGTAAATCCTGCCGCTGTCATTTACAAGGAATGGTATCACCATATATATATATATATATATATATGCAGAGCAAGAATTCTTTTTTGCAGATCTTCAGAGAGGTCATGAGGTGCCATGTTGAACTTCCCACCCCTCCACAGTAAAGTAACTTCCAGTTGAGTGTATTTTCGCTGTAGTTTGACTCAAATACAATACTTTGTCTTTCTTTCCACTTATTAGCAACAAATGCTACATAAAATCATTGACTGAAACCTGCGAGAAAAATATGAATCAAGTTACGATACAAACCTTTTGAGCTTCCCGTATCGGATGGAAGAAAGGAGTTTCTCTTTCTGTGCCTCCGTCGCACACTGTTCATAAGCTGTAAGAAGACTGAGAGGCAGAAAGATTAAAAATAGTAACACTCGTCAATGGGGGTAGCTTTGCACCATAGCACTCGTTAATAAAGTTCCTGCAGCAACATGTATTTATATTTGAAGATGTATGTCTTGGGTAAGTAAAATCATCTGTATTCAAATCAAAGTGGCAACAGTTTATTACATCTGTAATTTGTGGATATTAAAATGCTAAAACAATAAGCTTCAATAAATCATTCGAATAGTTCTAAAATCTAATCTGACCTTTTCACATCCATGACTTCAATCTCTGCTCGTGCTCTTAAAGTGAACAGACATCAATGGGGGTTGACTTACCTGTGCGGAGTGCTGTAGCGCTCCAGGATAGCGGCTGCCTTGTCTCCAGACAAACCGCTAACCTGCATCAGCTGTCTGGCAAACACCTCTCTGACCGTCTGACACTGGGGGAGACGTCACATTTTTACATATATATAGCATGTTGTGGTTGAAAATGTCACACTGTATCATGTCAGAAAAAAAATGTTATGAATATCATAAAATATGTGAGAGTTTTGAAAATGCCATGTTATAGTATAACGCTGAGTGCCAGCTGTTTTATAAAACAGAAAGTGCCTTGTTCCAACGTCTTTGCCTATTTTGAGTCATATGTCTCTGAAAACAGTGAATAGCTCAAATGAAAGAAGAGACTCTCTATTTCATCATGAAAAAAATGTTTTGCTCTCTAATCTCGATCGTCTCCACTTCCTGTTTGGATCTCTGTGGTTTATACTGTCTCTTTATGCTCTGACTACATCTCCCAGAAGCCCCAGCATTACTAATGAGGTGAAAAGACTTTGACATGTATATACCTCACTGGCACTAAAGTCTTGGTTTTGAAACTCAGTGCCATTTAATATACATATATATTAAAATGACATATTATAGTATGTTGAAAAAAGTCATATTGTAAAAATTATTAATAATTAAACGTTATTAAAAAGCCATATCGTCATCCTATTAAAATAATGGCCTACGTAATTTTTTGACGAAAATGAGTTTTTGGCTTAAATCATCTCTTGATGAAGCTGGCCACCAGTGTTTTGTGTTGTGTGACTTAGACCATTATTTTAATAGTGAGATATTAGTATGCGTCAGTGAGGTTGGAGAATAATTTATTTGGGGAAAAAAGCTGATGCCATTTCACAGCTTATCAAAACAAAAAAGACGCTCACCTTGTTTTTGACAGCACCATGGTTGAACTCTGCGAAAGAGATGAGAGAGCAGGAAGGAGTCCGACTCTCCTCCTCATCCATCCCTCCATCACTCTCCAGCTCTCTGGAGCGACAGGTCAGCGTACAGTTCTGAGAGGAACACCAGAGGAAGTGGAAAGTCAGGCTACAGCTATCCAGTGGTCAAAACCTTTCCAAAATCCCCAGATGACATCCTCAAATGTCTCAAATATACTATACTATATATTTAGACTTTTGTCCTCTTGAAAAATGACTCAAACCCACCAAAGGTATTAAAAAAATAATAACTCAATTGATTAATCGCTGCTGCTCCAGTGTGAAGCTTCACATTTAAGGAGAACCAAACCTCGTACCTGATACAGCTTAATCAGGTGTCGCGTCATGACGGTGAGGTACGCCGCCGACTCCCTCACATCCTGGACTCTCTTCACGAAGAAGCCGTCAACGACCTGCCGCACAAACACAACAAATTCAGAGGACAGGAAACACACAATTATCGACAAGCGGTTGAGTTTCCATGTTTTCGTTCTAATGTTTTCTGACAGTTTTGATGCAGATATAATAAATAAATAAATGTGATGGCAGAATATCTGCTCGTTTTTGTCAGTATTTGCCTAAAACTTCAACGTCTTTAATGCTAAAATATGGTTATTGTTGTTATCTAGGAATTTTCATATGTATGTACAGGGGTGGGCGGCATGGCATGCTCACACACACACTAAGCTCTGTATGTCTAGTCCAATATACTCTCACACCTGTGTGTTGACGATGGCCTGCTGCAACGTAGTTTCAGGTAAACTCAGGTGGGAGGCAGCGGAGCCACACTCCTCCACCAGATAGCAGGGCCGACGAAGACCACACCTCTTCAGCCGAAACTGAGGGGAAAGAAGGGAGGAAAACGTTAAACTGTGACTGGAGCCAGGAAAAGAAGACTTAGCCAGGCAGACTTACTTAGAATAACTTTAGCTGATAATCAATACGGTGGAAAAGCATTAAGATAAGAGACAGAAAAAAAAGATCCTGACAGTGGGAGCTAATCCTGGCTTCTTTCACCATTTTAAAAGTTAAATTTAATACTTTTTAAGACCTCAACAAATATAACTTAAGACCCAAAAAACTCTTTGGTAGAAAATAGACAGTTTATTGTAGGGCCCAACCAGGATGGAGTTTTTGAGGCTGATGCTGATATCAATATTTAACAGGAAAAAAAAAATCTGACAACCAATCAATCTGGAAAAATAATTATTTTTATTTTTTTTATTTTTATTTTTTATTTTTTTTTCAGCCCTTTAACACTTGCAACAACAATATAAATTGAAGGCTTAACACCTACCTTTTTTCTACAACTTAAAATTTCACAACTTTGAGAACAAAATAACGTGCAAAATTGCAGTAAATCTCTGTATACTGTGTTTTCTGATTGGCATTAAACACACCATCTGAAAATCTAATACCCACAGCAAATTTAAGACAATTTAAAGCTTTAATTACCTGGATTTTTAAGTCATTTTAAGACATATTAAGGAATCATGGGAACCCTGTAATTTTTGGGATTAAGTGGAATACAACAGAATATTTTTATTGATCACCAGTTACAGCATCATGAACAAGTAAGAAATACACAACAATATGAAATAATAGCATAAGTAATAATTAGAGATGCATCGGTCGATACTACTGATGAATGAATGAAGTGTATACCTTACCATGTGAGTGAAGGCATCAGACTAGACATAAACATTTAGCTTTGTTAAAAAAAGGTAACAAATGAACACAGATATAAATGTACTTCATTTATTTATGAACAAATAACAAAGTGTACATGAGCAGCAAAAAGAAATCAATAACACTTCCATGTAAAGTGCACTGCAAACAGATATTTTCAAATGTAATATCAAATCTAGCATGTTGCTGTGTGTTTGCTTATCACTAGCTGCTGTGTGCTCTGCATTAGGGCTGCTCCATTATGGAAAATTCGGTCATTTGCACAGCCCTACTCTGCGTGATGATGTAACCGGCGTTGCAAACAGAATTGAAGTGACTGGATCGGTATGCTGGATCGTCCTCATTCATCAGATATCTGATCCCGGCATCGCATCGGTGCATCTCTAGTAATAATGATAATTCTAAATATTTACAGTATGTGCTAAAAAAGAAGTAGCCTTTTTAATACCAAATGAAAGCTGAAACTATTAGCTGACCTACAGAAAATGTTATTATTACTAATTTCTTGTTGGAACTTCTGAAATATCAGGATTTACTCTTTTTTTGTATTTCTCTGTTGCATAAACTGACAACATTTGTGGAAGTATTGTGAAGGCTCTGATAACTGGAACATCCTTCACATTTTACGGACCAAAAGATGAAAGAATTTGACAGCTGATAAATTAATTGCACTGACTGACCTTCTGTTCCCTGAAGCGTCCATCGATGATGCTCCCACACAGGTCGTCCATCCTCTTCCTCTCGATGATGTAATCGAGGACGAGCTCTCTGCCTTCAGGCGCTCGCAGCTGACCTGGAAGGATTATAATGAGGTTTCATATGACGTGACGTTAAGGAACACCTTTCAAGCCCAGAGTTCAGGCTCTGATTTTCTCTGCTGATCACTAAGTGCCAAAAAATGTTGCTAAAAGTTAAAATGCTAAAAAAACGGATCATGCTTTTATCATTCTAGCCATGAAGAAAAGCTTCCTTCCTTTTATTTTGTTTAATCGCTCCTGAACTCCGTGTTGCCTGACGTACTTTTTCCCCTTTCGTCTTCTTGTGTTTGCCTTACCTGGGACAGGCGCCACCTTCTCTCGAACGACCCACAGGAAGTCCCCGACATTCAACTTCCTGACGTCGAAGTTCACCCCGTTTCTCTGGAGCTCTTTGACTAGCTCCTGCTTGCGGTGGTGGCTGCCGCCGCTGAGCATACAAACCAACACCAACAATGAAAATCAACCCCACAGACAGCTCTGCATCCAGACAGCTCTTCCTCACCCAGTGGTCTCTATGAAGTCAACGCAGAGCAGAATCTCATAGGATCCAGGTAGAAGACATCCTGCGTTTGGCTTCCTGCTCGCTGCCTGGAGAGAAGCCGTCACATCCACCTCACATCTTACCGCCAGGCTGAGAAGAAAAGATGGTTCCTTTAACCCTCAGACATTTGAGCCAACTTTTTCCTCTTCATCTAGCCGTCATTTTGGCTGTGTCAGCGCATCAGCCTCTCTCTCTAATTTAATTTTTTCTAACAGAGCACTAGAAAAATATTTACTGCCCTCTTGTGCCCTGAAGGACAAAAATGTCCACTTCCAAAAACTGCTAGAAAAACTTAATTAATATTTTTTCAGATTTTTTTTCCGCATAAATCTCTTAAACAACCAAACATTCAATCATTTTGAGCATTTTAACCCTTTAAATGCCAGTTTAATTACATGATGCTTATATTTTTTTGGAAAAGAGGGCTTAACTCGGCAGCCTTTGAATAACATTAGTTGAGAATCAATATGGTGGAAAAGCAATAAAATAAGAGACAGAAAAAACTTCTATTAATGATCAAAAGATACAGACAGCGAGAGCTCATTAAGGGTTCCTGCACCGTTTTAAAAGTCAAATTTAATATTTTTTTAAGACCTCAACAAATATAATTTAATACCCAAAAATGTCATAACAATTTCTGTGGTAGAAAATAGTCAATTTATTGCTGAGTTTTTGAGGCCGATGCCGATATTTAGCAGGAAAAAAAAATCTAATAACTGATTAATTTCTGTTGATATTTTTTTAGGATTTTTTCAGCCCTTCAACACTCGCAACAATGACATAAATTGAAGACGTAACACTTTTTTCTAGCCCTGCTCAAAACTACCAAACATTCAATGATTTTGAGGAATTTAACCCTTTAAATGCCAGCTAAATTATTACATGATGCTAATATTTTTATGGAAAAAGAAAATCACACAAAAATGTGCTATTTTCCATATAAGAAATATTATATATAAATCTGATGCTTCACAAAAACCAATAATGCATCAAAGTCAATATTTTGGCTAATCTTTGATATATCCGAGACTGACCTGGAAAATAACAAATTGTTAGTATTTTTTTTTTTCAATAATCAGTGACAGTGACATGAAATATTCAAACTTGCATTTGAAGGATTAAAATCCTCAAAATGAGTGAATGTTTGGTAGTTTTGGGCAGAGCTGAAGTTGTTTAAGAGATTCATGCAGAAAAAAAATCTGAAAAAAATATTAATGCGTTAAGTTTTTACCAGAGTTTTTGGAAGTGGACAGAGGGCAGTAAATTAAAGTGATGCCTCAGCAGGAAAAAGACACAATGATTCAGTTATTTAAAGCACACTCACTGCCTTCTGTCTTCTTCCGCCTCTTCTTCCTCATCATCACTAGCGGTAAGGTCCACAAGCTCAGGACCGTCTTCCTCCTTGTCACTCCCAGCCTCCCCTCCGTCCTCTGCTGGACCGACTTTAGTCTCTGGTTCGACCGACTCCAGCCGCTCCGCCAAAGCCAGACCTTCCTCTGTTAGAGAATACCTGTGTGAGGAAGAAGAGCAACCACTTCTGTGGTAAAAATGACCTGCAGACTCTACTCCTACTGTGCTCCCAGGGTACCTTGCAGGGTTGTGTGTTTTTAAGACATAGTTCCTCTGGATCAGGGTGCTCACTGAGGACCAGGCGGTGTACTTACTGCCTAGATCTGGCTGCAGAAACACAGAAAATTTTGTCACCTTTGCTGAGATTAAACCTTAAAACAGCAATCAATACATAAAATACTCTGATGAAAAAGATAAAAAATGCTATCTGTGGGTGTCTTCCACATCCTGCAGTGCTTAGATGGATTAAACCACATGGAGCTGACATTACGATACACATGGCAGTGTGATATAAGCCTCTGTTGTTTATATCATGACAGATTTCACTTACAACAGTGAAGGACTTGTCGCAGAGGTGCTGAGCTTCGGCTTGAAGCTCCAGCTTGAACATGTAACCTTTGCTACCTGGGATCTGGAGAGACATGATGATGATGATGATGATGATGACACAATGTGATTTTCACTACTGAGGCCACAATGCAACAACTATGAAACGTTCCAGCTGAAGGTACCTGTGACTGTCTGTACAGTGTAAGGAGTACAGCATAACCTCCAGACCTCTTCTGGGGCACGTAGACCCTCTTCCTCTTCATCCTCCCTCCTCCTCCTCCGTCTTTCCCTTGTTCTCCTGCTGCATTCTTCTACAATGAAAAACAGGACAACAGATGAAATCTCAGAGGTCAAACAAACCTTTCCTCATAATAAAATAGCACAATAGCACATCTACCATGAGTAAAATTACAGTCACAGTGGAAATATCCTGATTAATTTGACAGTATGATTGCCTGTAACAAATGAACAGACAATTTAATTTTGACAAGTGCCTGTGTCCACATTTATCATGAGATATCCCCACGTCACAGATTCAGAGCTGTAAATAAAATAAAACATATTCCATACATATATATGCATAAATATGCTAAAAATCATTCTCTCCGTGTACTCTGGCTTCCTCCCACCATCCAAAAACATGCATGGGGATTAGGTTAACTGGTTAATTTAAATTGACCGTAGGTGTGAATGTGAGTGTGAGTGGTTGTCTGTCTCTATGTGTCCTGTGATGAACTGGACACTTGTCCAGGGTGTACCCTGCCTTCCACCCTAAGACAGCTGGGATAGACTCCAGCCCCCCTGACCCTATGAGGATAAGCGGTAGATAATGGATGGATGGATGCTAAAAATCAGAGCGACACCACATCAGCTCTAATTAGCGCTGTGTTTATGAAAAGAATGTCTCTTTCTCTTTTCTTTTTAACGATGCTCTTTGGTGGATTATTTGTTTGCCGAATTACAGGAGAAGCTTGGACAGATTCAGAAAAGATGTTTGATCTAATTTTATCAGCATGTTTGATCGTTAGTTATGACTGTGTTGTTATTTTCCTTGATTTTTTTGAATGGAGTTCTGCTTCATGACCTGCCAGTTCGTCTCCGGCAACACATTTCAGGCAGTTTGTCCAAGTAGAGTTACCTTCGTGGAAGTGACCACGTTAACGTAGATTAATCACGTTACCATTGTAATTTCAACAGCCCTAGTTCTTGTATATAACGTTATTTATACTGTGACTCGTATTTAATTTCTAATTCTCAGTTTTTAGTGAAATGATGTATTTTAGATTGTCTACTTCTGCGTGATGACGTAACCGGCGTTGCAAACAGAATTGAAATGACTGGATCGGTATGCTGGATCGTCCTCATTCATCAGATATCCGATCCCGTATCGGATTGGTGCATCTCTAGTGGTGTGTTGGTGTATTTTTGGTCTGTACACAGTGGGACAAACACACTCCCACGCCCTTTACCTTCCTGGGAGGCGCCACGCTGTTGTTGTCCTGTCTGCTAGGAGGCGGCGCTCCTTCAGGGAGAGTGTGAAGAGGAGCGTCTGAACCTACAGAAGACGTGACGACGAAAGGCAAAGTTTTCTTAAAATTCAAAAGAAACAAATCTAACAAGAATAGCTTTAGGCAAACAGGTTTTGTGCGTTAACTTGTTTTTTTCCCAGTTTACTTACTGATGTAAATCTACTTCTGAACTGTAACGTAAGAATGTGTTTAAATCTCTTCTAGTTTGATATATTCCTGAACTATCCATCTCTTTCTTAAATGCTCATGGTTTCCCATTCTGTCTAAATTATCTCTGTGATATCTGCACAAGGGCCCGACCGATAGGGATTTTTTTGAGGAGGATGCCGATATTGATATTTAACTGGAAAAACATACAATAGCCGAGTAATCGGCCTTTAATATTTTTTTTTAATTATTTATCTCAGGCCTTTAACACTTGCAGCAACAATATAAATTAGAGGCTTTGGTTTTTCTACAACTTTAATTTCACAAATTTCAAGAACAAAGAAGTGAAGTTTGTGAACAAAATAACATGCAAAACTGCAGTAAGTCTCTGAAATAAAATTAAAAAAGTGTTGTAGTGCAGACTGCTACAGTTGGTGCCCCATCTACTGGATAAATAGTGCTAGGACGCCATTTAATGCTGCACTGTTTTATGAAAATAAGTGGCAAAATTCTGGCCGAGCGTTTATCTTCAGGCTCTCTGTAAAGGTCCTGTGGAAAAACAGTTGGTCAGTTAATGAAAGCATCCATCCATTCCTCTCCTTCTTACCGTTCTCTCTGCGGTATTGTTGCAGTTTTTCATCCAGTATTTTGCAGATGCCGTCTCCAAAGTTCTGCAGGATCTTTGCCTCTTTGGCGTTCTGAAGTGGTAATGGATACTTATTCAAAGAGCTGATGGCCTGCAGAAAGACAACAAAATAAAACATAAAGATAAATGAAGATCAGTTTCTGCTTTCCACTGATTTCTTTGATATGTTTTCAGTTTAAAACTTCAGTTTCTTTGCAGCACTTTTCATCTTTTATTCAGTATAAAATATACTCATAAATGCTTGAATATTACAGTACAACTGAACTATAACGACATGTTTGTGAAGTCTCATGCTCATAAAAACATTACTCATTTGTCTCTGCTCAGTGAATTCCAACGTGGAACTGTGATAGGATGCCACCTGCGCAACAAATCCAGTCGTGACATTTCCTCGCTCCTAAATATTCCACAATCAACTGTCAGCTGGATTATAAGAACGTGGAAGTGTTTGGGAACGACAGCAACTCAGCCATGAAGTGACAGACCACGTAAACTGATGGAGCGGGGTCAGCAGATGCTGAGACGCATAGTGTGAAGAGGTCACCAACTTTCTGCAGAGTCAATCACTACAGACCTCCAAACTTCATGTGGCCTTCAGATTAGCTCAAGAACAGTGCACAGAGAGCTTCATGGAATGGGTTTCCATGGCCGAGCAGCTGCATCCAAGCCATACATCACCAAGTGCAATGCAAAGCGTCGGATGCAGTGGTGTAAAGCACGCCACCACTGGACTCTAGAGCAGTGGAGACGAGTTCTCTGGAGTGACGAATCACACTTCTCCATCTGGTCAATCTGATGGATGAGTCTGGGTTTGGCGGTTGCCAGGAGAACGATACTTGTCGGACTGCATTGTGCCAAGTGTAAAGTTTGGTGGAGGGGGGATTATGGTGTGGGGTTGTTTTTCAGGAGCTGGGCTTGGCCCCTTAGTTCCAGTGAAAGGAACTCTGAATGCTTCAGCATACCAAGACATTTTGGACAATTCCATGCTCCAAACTTTGTGGGAACAGTTTGGAGCTGGCCCCTTCCTCTTCCAACATGACTGTGCACCAGTGCACAAAGCAAGGTCCATAAAGACATGGATGACAGAGTCTGGTGTGGATGAACTTGACTGGCCTGCACAGAGTCCTGACCTCAACCTGATAGAACACCTTTGGGATGAATTAAAGCAGAGACTGAGAGCCAGGCCTTCTGTCCAACATCAGTGTGTGACCTCACAAATACACTTCTGGAAGAATGGTCAAAAATTCCCATAAACACACTCCTAAACCTTGTGGACAGCCTTCCCAGAAGAGTTGAAGCTGTTATGGGTGCAAAGGGTGGACAGACGTCATATTGAACCCTATGGATTAGGAATGGGATGTCACTTAAGTTCATATGTGAGTCAAGGCAGGTAAGCGAATACTTTTGGAAATGTAGTGTATGTGCAGATTTACTTGGTAATACACTTTACTTCGTGTGTTTACCTTCTGGTAGGTGTACTGGATCTTCAGTCCCTTCTCCCTCGCCTCGTCCCAGAGCTCGGTGAGCCACTTGAGGAACAGCGGGTTCGGGCACGAAGGCAGGACTCGTTTCCGACCGAACCGGATCGGCTCCGGAGCTGGCATCCCGTTGGATCTGACATGAGAAAGAGAGATGACGGTACACCAACGGAATACCACCGCGACATGGCAAAAGACTACAAAGCTAACTAGCTGCTAATGACGGCTAGCATAACACAACGCAACAAAGCCGAACAAGCTAGCGATTTGAACGTTTTCACCCACAAGCCACCATACTTAAAAGTAGTAAGCAACACTTTTAGAAAGATTTAAAGAAACGGTGAAGGAAAATAGTGTCTGTGTATGTAAATGCGGCTCACCTTTAACCTGTAAGTTAGCAGCAGCGACTGGCGCCTTGTATTCAAAGAGACCAGGCACGCACTTCCTGGTAGACGTCTGTACGTCACCGGAAGAGGAAGTGGGGCCAATAAAAATAATAAATGAACAGCGGCAGCTAGCGGTGGAGGTTGGTAATGAACAGTAAATAATAAATAGACTAATATAGGTATAAATAATCATAAAATAGTTAATAAATAATGATGGGAACAAAATATATTTATTCAAGTAAGTACATTTTTAAGGTTTTTGTACTTTACAGTCAGGGGCTTTACATTTCAAAGTATACTTTTTCTTTTTTATTATATATATTGTATTTTTTACATTGCTGCCGTTAAATAGCATTATTTGCCATTTAGGCTGCCTTTATTTATGTGTTTGTCTGTTTAATGCTTTTTTTATTGCTCGGCGTTCATTGTGGATGTCAAAGGAAGCGTTTCATTGTCCAGGGAAACATTTTCCTTACTGTTCACATGACAGGAAACATTTTGAATCTTGAATCTCGATAATCTCTCGCAATGCTTATGTTGAAATAAAGCTTTAACGATAATCTGATGTATCAAAGGATGCAGGGTGTGAAAGGCAAAAAGGGGTTTCGAGCTTCTATAATGCAATCAGCGTCAGTTAACTTCGAAGACCGTTATCTGGTTGAGTCCGCCTACACGTGTCCTCAGGCTGAAGGGCGTTTGCAGGATTCCTCCAACAAGACCTGACAGAGACCAAGAATCCAACCTCACCCTCCCGACCACAACCGCTCTTTTTCTGAGACACAGTCAAAAGCTTGGGATGGGGGTGGAAAAGCTGCATAATTAGTGCGTAACAGACATCTTTCCTTCTGTCGTGCTCACAGTTTGAATAGCCAGAGTAAAGCATAATTAACTTTAGAGTCAGAGGATGGAGTGACATGCTGAACACGTCCTGAACATCTTTCCTCATGATTTACAGCTCTAAAGGTGTCAACCGTCATACCAGGAACTCCTCTGGTGCCTGTAGCCACATTTTGTCATCACTCAGATGCTGCAACATAAATATTTTATACGTTTTTTTCCTACCTTTCTTTATTACCTCTCCACCACCCGCTGATTTTAATGCATTGTCTGCATTTTAGCCAATAAAACAAGTCTGTTCTGGAGTGTAAATATAAATGTACTTATGTGTTATTTGTTGGAACAGAAACTTGCATTATAGATGAGTAAGTAATTTCTGAATGGGACACCAACAACTGGAGCACTCTGTCATATAATGACAATACAGGCTTTTCATTTTATTTGATTTGATTTGATGAAAAGAGAAAGAAATTTAATGTCTGTGTTGCTCTTCTTCAAGATCATCCACATGGTCACTTTTCGATTTCCATCAATCACATGCAGGATATTCTGCATCAGCTCTCTGCAAAACTCATTTTCGTCCATTTTATTTTGTGGATTTAACAAACAAGATAAAATGTTTAATCTGTGGGTCTTAAAGTAGCCAGTGGGTGTGTTTTGTTACTTTTTGAACAGGGCCTTATGCTAAGCTACGCTAAGCAGCGACGAAGCTCTAAAGACATAAGCAAAGATAAATGTTATTAATGAACGCACAACTTGTGCCAAAGTGCTGCTGAGTTAGTTATTGACATATTTTATATTCATGTTTTTGTGTGTCTGTACAACCATGAGGTTTTTCCTAAACCTAACTGCGAATGTTAGCATAATTTTGTTTAGTGGCGTAAAAATGAAACAAAAAAGTGTCCTCATGACACAGAACGTCATTTTAATGTCAGGTTATTTATTAATATCTCCATGAGGTCGGGTCGATCCAGTTAACCTCGGAGAGTATTTTCTAATAAACCCGTCTTAAAGTGTATTAAATAACTTTTAAAATTTAAAATGCCTCTCAAGCAACTCTGTTTTGTTTGTATTTGCACTCAATAAACTACAAAAACCTGTTCACACAGAAATATAATATATTACTCCCTTTAATGAACAAAGTACTAATTTTTTTGCTGTACAGAGACGCCCCACAGGAAATATTCACATGCAATACAGATAGCAGTTAGCCTTGTGATATATACAGATACCCAAAAAATCCGCACACACGTACAGTACATTCATACATATTCATACGTTTACTTCCCCCACTGAGCTCTAATGTGTCTCTTTGTTTCTCTTCACTTAAATGTTCGTCATCTCCTCTACTGCCCCGCTGATCCGGTGGTGTCGTCGCTGTCGGCTCCTTGAGGAGAACCAGGGGATGAGCCTCCTCCTCCTCCTCCTGCAGCCCTCCTCCCAGCTTTCCCCTTCAGCAGGGCGCTGTCAGGGTGGAGCGAGTGGAGGTGGATCAGCAGCTCGTCCTGAGTTGCCGACGTGAGGCCGCACTCTTCGCAGACGTACAGCTTGTTGCGTCGCTCCTTGTAGGCGTACTTCTGCGTGACGCTGTGGATCTTCTTCATGTGGGACTCCAGCGAGCAGCGCTGGGTGAAGGCCTTCTCACAGAGGGTGCACTTATAGGGACGCACTCCTGTTTGACAAGAACAGAGCATCGTCATATTTTTACTGGGCACAATCAGCACAATTCGATTAAAGTCAGTGCCATGTGTTTTCAATCTCTGCTTATTTATATCTTTACCAGGGTTGTTGAAGTTAGCATTAACGCGTTTGGTAACTCAACTTGGACAAACTGGAAGGCCATGAAGCAGAACTCCGTTCAAAAAATCAAGGAAACTAACAACACAGTCAAAGTCGTTAAAGTATTGATTTGTAACATGAAATGGACGAAAAAGATAAAAAAACTACAAAAAAATCCACTGTAAATATTAAATTTCTGCTGCTTATGCTACATTTCCACTGTAATTTATTATATTTCTGCTATAGATATCACATCTCCTCTATTTATATTTTATATCTTTATTTTTATTTCTTTATTTATGTGTGCCTTTAAGTCGAGTGGCTCAACATAAAGACTCTTGAATATATTTTTCAATTATATCTCAATTCTGTGCCAAGCAATGCAATTGAATTTTGCTCTGTGTACACTTGTTGCACACCTGAATGACAATAAAGTCTAAAAAAACAACAGCAATGCACTTCTGAACAGTTTGTTTTATTTTGAAAAAGCTGATGGCAAATGATAAATAATAGAATTTAAAATGTCTAATAAAAGATTTGATTGAGCACAATCCATTACTTTTCCCTCCGTGTTCACGCCGTGAACCGCTCACCTGTGTGCGTGCGGACGTGTCTTTTGAGGTCAAAGGTGTCGTTGAAGCCTTTTCCGCAGAAGCTGCACAGGTGTCTCTTGGTCTCGTTGTGACACTTGAGATGTCGGTTCAACATTCGCTGGTACTGGAAGGTCTTCTGGCAAACCTGAAGGAAGCAATGACACCAATAAATACATTTTTCTTTCTCTTGAAACATGAATCCTATTGTTTGTGCGTGACCCACCCTTAAATACGCTACCTCCCATTGCTGCTCGTGGTTAAAAACGCCACGATTCACATGTTTAATGCTTGAAATAATGATTGTTTTTTCTGCCTGCTGTTGCTATTGCATGCCCACAGCTTTTAATGTTACATATAAAAAGGTGTAATTATATACAAATCATGTAGGCTTGACATTTTGTGGCTTGGCATCAGCGTGCATGCATCTCCAAAATAAAGTGTTGTGATACAATAATTTCCTTTCTTAGCTTGAAAGCGTCAATAAATACGTACCTGGCATGCAAATGGCGCCGTTAACGAGCTCTGACTCTGACCCGTCGATCTGGTCACCATGGAAACTGCATCCATGCGTTCGGGGGCAGTCGTCAGGGTGACCGGCATCACAGTGGCGTTCGGAGAGAGGGGCGACGGGATGGGAATGGGAGGCAGAGAGAGAGGAAGAGGAGAGGGTGGTAGCTCACCTGTAGTCACCTGTGGTGGAGGCAGATCATTATTATTACTATTAGTTCAGTTAAACCTCAGCTCTGTTCATAGGTTCATAGGTGCAGAAAGTCAAAAATCACCACGTCACGTTTGAACATCGTCGTCTCCTCACCTTTATCTTGGACCGGACGTACGTGGAGCCTCCCTGTGACCTCCTCCTGACCTCTGACCTCTCCTCCAGCGGCGGCGCCGGGCTCTGCGGTCGTCCCAGCGTCGTGCTGGACGGCAGCTCGGCCTGCGTCTTTGCTTCGGACGGAGAGTGTTTGGTGAGGCAGAGCGGCGTCGTCTCGGCCGGGCTGGCCTCAGCCTCCATCACCAGGACGGACGGAGGGAAGATGGAGACTGGAGGAAGAGGAAGAGGAGGAGTCAGTGTCTTCAGCCTGCAACAGTTCAGGCTTTTGGCCTCTTTTGGTCCTTCATTAAAGTTTCAGTTAAAACTCCTGAGGGATATTTGTTGTGTTTTAGCGGCTAAACAAAGAGCTGTGATCACTATGAGCTCCTCTCCACTGTAAAAAATACTGATTCCAGCTGCTTTAAAGATGCTGCAGAACATCCTGATTTTATTTGTTTTAGTGGGATGTTTAATTTCTTTGTTCTTAACACACATCTTAATGTGATTATAATTACTGAGAAATCAAATGTTAAAGCTAAAAGATGGGGTGTGGAATTAAAGGACACAGACTAAAAGACGCTCTAGGGAATGTTTTTAGATTATTAGTAGACACTAAAAATTCTATTTTGACCTTGTTTTCAAAAGTTTGTGAATCATTTTGGTCTCAGTCAACATTTTTTTGATGCTTTCTTTCATGCTGAGTGGCTAATTTCTAATTTTTCTATGTGCATCTCTATTATAAAAAAAAAGTATTATTATTTAAGAGTATTTTGGTTGTACTTGATTACAGGTCCTTCATCATTTTAAAAGTCAAATTTAATACTTTTTAAGGCTTTTTAAGACCTCAACAAATATAATTTAAGACCCAAAAATGTCATGACAATTTTGTTTGGTAGAAAATAGTCAATTTATTGCAGGGCCTGACCAATATGGAGTTTTTGAGGGCGATATCGATATTTAGCAGGGGTTAAAAAAAACCTGATAACCGATATTTTTTAAAATATTTTTTTATGATTTTTTTCAGTCCTTTAACACTTGCAACAAGGATTTATATTGAAGGCATTACACTTAACTTTTTTCTGCAACCTTAATGTCACAATTTTCAGGAACATGAAGTGAACTTTGTGAATAAAATAATGTGAAAAATAGCAGTAAATCTCTGAATACTGTGTTTTCCTATTAGCATTAAACGTGCCAGCTGAAAATTTAATACCTACAGGATATTTAAAGTAAATTTAAGAAAATTTAAGACCTTAATTACCTGGATTTTAATTTAAGACTTTTTTAAGGATTGTTCTGATCACTGTGGAAATGTGCAAATCACATCCCAGACATTAATAAATCCCTTTAAATATTAATAAAGAAATCAATCATTTTCTTCAGCCGTCTGGATTTGTAAATATGACTTATGGGACGAAAAAAATGTCTTTAAAAGCAGAGGGTGAGAGGAGAGCGTCAGGAACGAGAGTTTCCTTCTAGAATTTCACAACGAGCTTCATATTTGCACAATCTGTCAATTAGCAAACATGCAGAGTTAAATGTGTGTGTGTGTGTGTGTGCGCATGTTTGGCTTATTGTGTTGGGCTACTTATTTTGCACGCACACACACACACACACACACTAACAGTTAGACTCGTCCAACCAGACGGTCTCGCAGCACCAGCTCTGTACCTTCCTCAAACAATCCACCTCTGCAGGGATGTCTGTCTGTCTGTCTGCCTCACCTGTCTGTCTGTCTGTCTGTCTGTCAGTAAACAGGTGTGTGTCTTTGTGTTCAGGAAGCCTGAGGCCAGGCGTGGTTCAGTCGACTCTGCAGCTTCATCAATCAGATAAAACTCAAATGTGGATGCAAATGAAGGCCCCACGGATGTGAGCGGAGGTAACGGTACGCTGCTGGCTGCTTTCAGCCTCTCAGTGACGACCTGGGCTGGGTCTAGTTTGAGGTTTTTCTTTAATAGGAGCCCACACTAAGGAAGCAGCTATCAAATTATTCATCGTATTATTATTCTTATCCTCATAAGGACGCATAAATAAAGCTGCTCCAGCTACCATGTGCTACATTTAACTTAAATAATCACCCTTATGTTTCTTTCACAGAGAAATAAGTCATTCGGGATGAAAAAAAATCAAATAAATAGCTGAAAAAAATCATAATCAAATGAAATTAAACTACTTATTAGTCTTACAAAACGCAGCCACAGTTAATTATCCTTATACATAAATTCTTACCAGGGGCTTTGCTGCTACTTTAAGTATTTCAACGTTTATTTAATCTTCCTCGTGTTGTTTTGATATTTTAATATATTTTTATTTATACAGCTTATTTGTATTTATTTAATTGTTGTTTAACATACTTTCTGAATGCCATTCAACAGAAGTGAAGAAGTGATGAACCATTTAATATACATAAATATATAATATCTGAAAATAATGAAAAATATTTGGATGACATCATCAACCGTTAAAATTCCAGTGATTTCCAATAATATGAAAAAAATATGTGCAAGAAAAAGAGAGATTAGTTGACATGTTATATTCTTAGTCACCTTTTCATCTTTTGGTTCTTAAATTCATTGTTTGTGCAAACTTGGCAATAAACTGTTTCTTATTTCTGTTTATTTATTGTGCAAAATTCTCACATTTCAGAAGCAGATATTCCACATTCAGAGCATAGAAAGCTTCTTATTGTGTCATTTCTTTATAATTCCTGTCACTTAAAGAGAGCTTTCTGAGGGAAACTGGTTTCTTTAGGTCTTGAGGATCACTTATAAATCTGTCTTAACGGTTCCAGTGTGGTGATAGTTTCTGTGGTGACGGCTGCCGCCTGGACATTTAATCTCATCTTGTATTGTTTGTTCACTACCTCACCGACGAATGAAGTGTGTGTGTGTGTGTGTGTGTGTGTGTGTGTGTCTACATTTTGGGAAGGTTTTTATGATGTAAGAGAGTCATGTTGCTTGTGAATATTATGGCATATTTTCATTTAACGCCACTCAGCCTGGAGAAAGAAAAAGAGTCAACAGTCTTAGATAGCCTTAACAAACACAAGGTGTGAGGCTGCGTGTGTGTGTGTGTGTGTGTGTGTGTGTGTGTGTGTGTTTGCTGAAGGCGTACTGTGGGCCGGTAGGCGGTCTTTAAGGTCCGTTACATTTCCTCCCATCCAATAAACATTAACTGTGCAGCAGATAAACTCACAAAACCCAATTAGAGTCCAGTTGATGAACTGGCTGCTGGTGGAAACGATCGTCTGACATCCCATAATAGTCACCAGAGGTTAAATGAGTCATATGACTCCTCATAACAAAAGCCCAAAACTCTTCCTTTTAGCGCCGCGATTCAAGATCATTTCCACCGTTGAGTCATCTGTTGGTTATTTTCCTGATTAATCGATTAGTCGTTCGGTTCATAAAATGTCAGAAAATGGTGGAAAAAGTCCAAAGGTGTCCACCTAAAATGCCTTGTTATGTCCAAAACTCAAAGATATTCAGTTTACTGCCACGGAGGAGGAAAGAAACCAGGAAATATTCACATTTAAGAAGCTGCGATTAAAAAGTTTAGACCATTAATTTGAAAATCCCCCAAACTGATTAATCCATTATCAAAATAGCTGCTAATTAATTTAACAGCTGATCATTAATCAATCAACTGTTGCAGCTTTAAACAGACACTGTGTAATTTTTTTCTCCCATCTAGTGGTTAAATTTGACTTTGCATGCGTTGCAACATGGTTGGGACTACGGTAAGTGGAATGGGTCAACTCCCGGGCGGCCACTATCACCGTGGATCCCCGGCCCGGAGCTCCAGTCTTTTTTTGGCCCTTTTGCGCTTTTTTGGCGACGAGGATTCAGCGTGGCATAAGTACGGTTTTGTATTATGACCAAAAGTGCAGTGCAGGTTTTAGTTTAGTGCCGGATCAGTAAAACCGGCGTCTCCATCTTGCTTTTCTGTGAAAAGTGAATCGCAAAACGCAGAAATGCATTTTGTCCTATCATTACTAGCAGGTAGTGCTTTATGACCCTCTCTGCAGTTCGTAGTTGTTGATAGACCAGAAAGACATGGAAGCCTCCGTATGAGCGACCCGCTCTACCCGCTCTAGACAGATAACTGATTCTTCACCCAGGAGGATAAGTCACATTGTTGGCGTATGTTATTTTAAACCAATGAGGATCTATTTATGAATGACGACGTTGATTTAAGGTAATAAAATACTTAAGAAATTACATAGTGTCCCCTTAATACTAAGGGGTGGGAAAAAGTATTGATATATTGCGATATTTTGTCTTCTGATATCGTGAATGTATCGTTATCGTGGGCAAAATATTGTGTTAGCATTGTATCGTGGTAGTATTTAATTCCTTTAATAACTACATTTAAAGTGTCCTTACATTATTAAATATTTAACTTGAATACAGACGTAGGTATTGTCCTGCGTAAATTATATTATTATTATATTATATATAATTTTAGGTTTTAAAAACACAAGATTAGAACATCATATTGTTATTATTATTAATTTTATTATTAATATTTAGGGCTGAAAATGTTTGATTACAAAAGCAATTTTTATAACTTTCCACCATGATAACATTTTAATATTATCTTAAAAGAAAATTCTAAAAAAAGAGCTAAACTGTCACATAAATTCATAACGATGGTTCGGTTTCTCTTGGCTAATAAGATTTATGTTTCCTTATTTTGTGATGAACTGTTCCAGTTTCTGTTTGTTCTGTATTAACTGTATTTATAAGTGATGTTATGTCTGTGTGAAAGAGTCCTTTTGGACTGATGATGCATCAGAAACAGGCCCTGGCACATTTAGGATTAGGAGATAAAAATAAACTCCAACACACACCCACACACAGAGAAAACTGTCCAAACCGATGGAAACTGGCGCCTCATAAAAGAATCCAAAGAGCCTGTTTCTGACTGTAATTATCATACCTGTGTGTGTGTGTGTGTGTGTGTCCTTCTGTCACCTGCACACAAAACACACGTCAGGCAGGTACGTCAAGTAACGGCACATACCAGAAACTTAAGATGAAACAGTTGGTCTTGGTGAGGAGGGTTAACTGTGCGTAATTACGCACTGCCGCTCGGTTATTTTTCTCTTTGTTGAGATGAGTTTTCATGGCAAAATAGATATTTCTCATTAAAAAAAAAGAGTTTTCTACAACTATTGTGAAATGCCTCAAAGTCAGAGTTAACAGACCGTTTACAGAGTGGATTTTAGTTAAATGAGTAAAAAGTGGCTTATCTGTGCGTAAAATTAGCACCGTGTGCATTTCACGATGATTCCAGAAATACCTACATGCTTCTTTGAATATAACTACCTGCCATCTGACGGGATTATTAGTTGTTTTAACAGCACTTGAAAATCAGCCGCGGCTCAGCTCATCTAAATGTTCCGGTTTCAGACGCCAGAGAGGATGTAAAAGTCAATGATTAAAAGGTAACGGTGATGAGATGTGGAGGTAAAGAGACACAGAGGGAAGAGGAGGGGGGAGAGAAAGGGGTTTAGGGTGTAGTCCGTTATTTGTTATCTGATACCGACTTGGTCCTACAATAAAAAACAATGGAGA
Organism: Synanceia verrucosa; assembly: GCA_029721515.1. Taxonomy (NCBI): domain Eukaryota; kingdom Metazoa; phylum Chordata; class Actinopteri; order Perciformes; family Synanceiidae; genus Synanceia; species Synanceia verrucosa. The sequence goes on from CM056569.1 coordinate 1,598,248, forward strand.
TTGTTCTCCAGAGGTGCCCTCCCTTTACTTTGGCATTTAAATGCAAATTTAGGGCGCAAACACAGAAGCAACAGACGTCAAGCGGACCCCGATTTGACAGTTAACATGTCAGCTCTTGCACTTTTTTCTCCAGTAAAACGTTATTTCCTGTAGCAACGAAACCAAGAATGCCACAGCCTGGAGACGAGGCCCGAAAATCACAACCCAGTATTTGACTGCAGCCCAAAAAGCTTCATTATAGGAGAGTATTTGAGGCCCATTAGGCAACGCTGCAATCAGGGGTTGAAGGTCGATGCGTGAAAAAAAAGCAATAGTGTGTTAGGCCGCAACTCACAAGATACTCCAGATATGGAAATATGAGTGCAAACAAACCCACCAAATATGTCTCAGTGTGCGTTTTAAATTCCCACCATTCATGTTTTTACAGGTAAATGACTAGATGTGCGGTTAAAACTTGGTTTTGGACGCAGATAAAACAGTTAAATGAGCCTGTCTCTTGTCTCTCTCCGCGGCCCGCTCTGTGTTTCCCGTTATTCGGTGGCCCCGGACCGCTGCCGCCCCGTTACAATCACCCCCCTCCCCACCCGAGACACTGGCTTTCCTGGTGGATCCAAAGCCACAAATCCATGCGTAAAAGCGTCCACGGGACGCGCCACTGCCCGTTTGCCCCTATATGTATGGAAGCAGCAGGTATGGACTCACCTGGGATGTAGACGTCCCCTCTCTCATGATCCGGGAGTTCACTCCAGTTCCGCTTTCCCGGCGAAACATTGGACTTCTTCACCAGAAAGGCCCTCGGCATGGTTAACTAACACCACCTTTAGTCGCTCAGCGCGTCAACAAAAAGTTACAAAGCAGGAAACTCCAAAGGTGGAAGGAAGACAAAAACATGGAAGGTCCCTCTCTTCTTCTTCCTCCTTGCACCTTTTCTTCTCGTTTCGAGCTGTTTCTAATCTCCTTTCATCGTCCTCCCCGCACACTTTTTTTTCCTTCCAGCACTCAGGCAAATAAGGAAAGAGACGGACAGGTGAGTCCGCTCAGGTGTGCCACTCGGACAGGTAAAGGCGAATCAACCTCCGGCGCTCTGAAATAACGGGAGTGAGAGCTGGTTGAGGGAGGGGAGAAAAAAACGGCGGATTGTGTCCTGATAGTCGACAGAGGTGGGTCAAAACGCAGCAGCACAGGTACTCATTTGAAAAGCAGGAAACAGGCGCCAGTGCGCATGTGCGGCAGAAATAACGGTGACAACAAGCCGGGTTAGGCCTCCGGATACCTGCTGAACCGGTTTACCCCTCCCTGCTCTCTCTTTCTCCACCTCTTCTCCATTCCGCCTCAAGGTGTGGGGAAAGGTGAGTGACAAGAGGAAGATTAGGGCTCCAGTGACTTCAGGTTTCAGTTTTTTAATGTGCAATATTATAATCTGACGGAAAATTAAGGCCACAGTGAGAATTTTTTTACAGACTTTGAGAATAAAGACTTTATTTATTATTATTTACATATTTAGATCAAGCTGGATTTGACTTATTGAACCAGGAAGTTGGAATCTGCCGATACAACTCCTCCTCTACGACATAATCTCATAAAACTATGACTTTAATCTTGTAACTAACAATTTTCCATCCATCCATCCATCTTCTCCCTCTTATCCTCTCATAGGGTCAGGGGGGCTGGAGTCTATCCCAGCTGTCTTATGGTGAAAGACAGGGTACACCCTGGACAAGTGTCCAGTTCATGGCAGACTAACAATTTTCTTTCACATAAATAAAATGACTTCAATCTCATAAATGTATGACTTTAATCTAGTAAATAACGACTTCAATCTTGTAAATTTATGATTTTTTTTCTCGTAAATAATGACTTTTTTTCTCATAAATAATGACTTTTTTCTCACAAATAATGACATTTTTTCTCATAAAATAATGACTTTTTTTCTCATAAATAATGACTTTTTTTCTCATAAATAATGACTTTTTTTCTCATAAATAATGACATTTTTTCTCATAAAATAATGACTTTTTTCTTGTAAATAATGACTTTTTTCTCATAAATAATGACTTTTTTCTCACAAATAATGACTTTTTTCTCATAAATAATGACTTTTTTCTCACAAATAATGACATCTTTTCTCATAAAATAATGACTTTTTTCTTGTAAATAATGACTTTTTTCTCATAAATAATGACTTTTTCCCACAAATAAAGACTTTTTCTCATAAATATTGACTTTTTCTTGTAAATAATGACTTTTTTCTCATAAATAATGACTTTTTTCTCACAAATAATGACATTTTTTCTCATAAAATAATGACTTTTTTCTCGTAAATAATGACTTTTTTCTTGTAAATAATGACATTTTTTCTCATAAAATAATGACTTTTTCTTGTAAATAATGACTTTTTCCCACAAATAATGACTTTTTTCTCATAAATAATGACTTTTTTCTCATAAATAATGACTTTTTTCTCATAAATAATGACCTTTTTTCCCACAAATAATGACTTTTTTCTCATAAATAATGACTTTTTTCCCACAAATAAAGACTTTTTTCTCATAAATATTGACTTTTTTTCTTGTAAATAATGACTTTTTTCTCATAAATAATGACTTTTTTCTCACAAATAATGACATTTTTTCTCATAAAATAATGACTTTTTTCTCGTAAATAATGACTTTTTTCTTGTAAATAATGACATTTTTTCTCATAAAATAATGACTTTTTTCTTGTAAATAATGACTTTTTTCCCACAAATAATGACTTTTTTCTCATAAATAATGACTTTTTTCTCATAAATAATGACTTTTTTCTCATAAATAATGACCTTTTTTCCCACAAATAATGACTTTTTTCTCATAAATAATGACTTTTTTCCCACAAATAAAGACTTTTTTCTCATAAATAATGACTTTTTTTCTCATAAATAATGACTTTTTTCTCACAAATAATGACTTTTTTCTTGTAAATAATGACATTTTTTCTCGTAAATAATTACTTTTTTTCTCATAAATAATGACTTTTTTTCTCATAAATAATGACTTTTTTCTCATAAATAATGACTTTTTTTCTCATAAATAATGACTTTTTTCTCATAAATAATGACCTTTTTTCCCACAAATAATGACTTTTTTCTCATAAATAATGACTTTTTTCTCATAAATAATGACTTTTTTCTCACAAATAATGACTTTTTTCTCACAAATAATGACTTTTTTTTCTCATAAATAATGACTTTTTTCCTCATTAATAATGACTTTTTTCTCATAAATAATGACTTTTTTCTCATAAATAATGACTTTTTTCCTCATTAATAATGACTTTTTTTTCACGTGAATAATGACTTTTTTTCTCAAAGTGAGATTTTTTGTGGCCCTAATGATCCGTAATAACCTCTTTTTATACCTGCAGTTATTAAAATAAACTGTAGCACTCTGTTATGGAAATGCATGTCCTTTATATTGTTATGATTCTTCTGGAGCTCTAGAGCAGGTTTGTCGTCATCGGCTCTGGAGAAGCTAACAAGCTAACAGAATGCTAAGCTAGTTTACGCTCTTATGACGCATGCTGTTCAGTGTCCGTCTTTGTTTTCAGTCCTGGGAGGTTTCCTGCTTTAATAATAACACAAACAAACGACCAACAAATAGAACCTGCATATTAACCTAATATTAACCTGCATTACTGGTAACAGAGCTCCGTGACAAATAGAAAGGTGTCTTTTGGTGTCTTAGCACGCTAACTTGGTTAGCATTCAGTACCTAAATCATCCACTTTTCTTCAAGATCCAAGAGTCTTACTGTCTTTACACTGCTGCTGACAACAAAACAGCAAGATTACATTTGAGTACAATATAAATATAAGAACTGTATAATATAACAAAATAAACACAGTATATGAGTAAAAAGTGTGAAATAAATGCAGTAAAACAGTCTTTTCTTTTCTTTCATGAGACACATTGTGAGGCTGCAGCAGTTTTTGGTTTTGTATTTATCATTATATTTTATATTTTTGTGCCGTTCAGTTGTAGTCTGAACCAAAGAAGTGCAGATAAATTAAATGTTTTTATTAATTTATTACAGTTTTTTTATGACCTTGTTGAACCACCTATGTGGAAAAGTACATTTGATGAAGGAGCTAAAATATGACACTGGAAGATATTATTCACATTATTTCACATTTTATGTATCATGTACACGCTTAACAAGTTTTTGCCAAAAAGTCCCTTGTGAAGTATGTTACTTGAAACATGCATTATTTAAAAAAATAAGAGAGCAACGGCAGTACAATATAAAATACCAAGTGCTGATGAATTAAATGTCTCTTAATAAAATCACATTTTCAGTTCTCGAAGCCAAAATGCCTAAAATTCACACATTTCCACCTCCTCTGATGTGATGATTTGCTGTTTTTCTTTGTAGTTTATGATATTAAATCAAATATTCTGCATTTGAAAACATCACCTTTGGCTCTGGGAAAGTGATGTTTAAAAAAATGTGTTTTTTTTACTATAAATCATACAGAATACAACTGTTTTTACTCTAGGATATTAGAAGTCTCAGGTCTTTTACGTCGCTTTTGACGTATTTCTCTACTTATTCTGCTCTTATCCACTTTGCTGCTGAAACACTTAGCTTATGTTATCTTATCTCAGCGTGAACATATAATATTTGTATTTTTTTTTCATAATAATGTCACGCTGAGTATGGTGATATTTTTAAAAAAAATTAAGCCTAAAATTCACATTTCCACTTCCTCAGATATGACAATTTGCTGCTTTTAGTAATTTGAATATGTCGCACTGAGTATTTTTTTTTTTATCTCTAACGTTGCAAAAAACCCCTCAAAAGTAGGATTTATCAGGCTGTAAATATTGTCCGTTAACAGCAGTATCATAGCACTTTGTTTAGTATCTCAGGTAAAAAAAAGACAAATGAAGTCCTGCAGTCATGTAAATGAGGACCAGTGTTTGCCCACTTTTTCTCTCCCTGCTGCTTTCACTTGTCTTTGGAATTAACCACACACACACACACACGCACACACACACACACACGCACACACACACACACACACTACCTGACCTCTGACCTCTGGAAACACCTGAAACCCACACACACACAGGTCATCACTACTTTCTTTATGCCATCTCTTCTCTCTGAGGCTTTAAAGCAGCCATAAATAAAAATAAAAAATAAAAATAAAACGGAACAATGTGTCGTCCGTCCAGAGTTTCGCTTTTTATCCTCAGAACATTTGGTCGTTGATGAAGGTGAAAAATGAGCAGAATGTATTGTGTCACACAACTGTGAGCGATTCTCATAAAATCATGAATATAGATAAAAATAATTAAGTAAAACGATTAATAATTATAAATTACTATTATCTTTACTACTATACAACTACATTAATGAATGACCACTTTATATGTGTTTCATTGCTTAAAGCTGATAAACAACCTTTCATTATTAAACAACAATAATAATGAATTTTAATTTTTTTTATTGATAAAGATAAATTAAGAGCCACTCTCTGGAATGTGGTGGAGCACAAGTATAAATCAGAATCAGAAAGAGGAAAAAAATATTGCTAAGTAAGTTTGCACAAACAAGGAATTTAACTCTGCATTCTGGTGCATGAAATATAAACATATAAACATGTAAACATGTAAACACAGTGGTGCAGAGATGAGAACCAAGAGATGATAAAGTGACCTAGAATAAATATTAATGCAAAACAATATGGCAGTTAAATAGAGACAAAAAGCAGCAAACAATGGAGTATCTCAAAATTCTACTTTAGTACAGTCAAGCAGGGGCGTGTCTAGGAGGTGGGAGGCCTGGGGTGCCACCCCTGAAATCTGATTGGCTACCGCAGGTGCCACCCTGCATGATGCGCTGCATCTGATCGTCAGGCGTGACTTGGTTTGCATGAAACAAACTAAAGGATTTGATGATTTACATTTTTGCATCGTCTTTATGTTATAAAAAAATAAAATGTTAAGGCTTTGTATTGCACTTTCATTATCCTGCTCTGTTGTGTCGTGATTTCAATTTATACTAATGTTTAAGATTTAGTAGTCAAATTAATCATAAAAGACTCATCCTGCTGGCCACCCCTGCATGACTTGGTGCCCCACTTGTTTTGCCCCTGTGGAAAAAGTCTGGAGACGCCACTGCAGCAGAGTAAATGGACTTGGTGTTTTGTTTTCTGCCTCCTCTGACAGTTTGAAACTACAACTGATATGTTTGTTGTCAGCAGGAGTGTTCCCTCTGATCATGGCAGAGACTCCACTTTTATTTTTAATTTTGCTGTCCTGTGCAGATGAAGGATAAATCCAGCTTTTAACCTCGACTCTGCAGTCAGCTGCTGTGGTTGAACAGAGGTCAGGGCGGCGGTGAAGGAGAGGTGTCTGATCAGAGGAGTGGCTCAGTGAATGAACGGTATGCTGTCAGGGCTGTCGGAGGAGTTCAGCCAGATGAGCTCTCCTCCTCCAAAAGCCCCTTCCTTAATGTCATTTCCAAATGTATTTCCTCCATCGTCGGTTTAAAACTTTAAAGGCTTATTAAGACGACAGAATCAGCAGCTAAACCTGATCAGCAACCCCGTCTCCACGTTACTGTTATTTATTCCTCTTCCTTTCTCTCTGCCTGCACATCTCCTTCAGTTTATCATCAAAAATACAAAGTAATACTCAGAATAAACAGTAATATGTACAGTAAATGTCAGCAGTAAGAGGTTAATATGCTACAAACAGTATAGTGCAGGTATAAGTGGTGAGCTAACAGCTATAGAATGAAGAACTTCCTATCAGGAAGAGCAATATAAATATGATCACATATAAATATAAATATACATACATATACAGTGTGGACAATATAGAAAATTATATATATAAATATACAGTAAAAACGCCATACTAGACAATGAACCCTTCTACGATTCTGGTTTTACTTTCATGTTATTGCAGGTTTGTATACAGATTATTGTATGTAATATTAAATATCACTGTATTTTTGAAAAAAAATATGTTTATATATTATACACCACCTGTTCCTGGGTGTAGAAACATGTTCTAAAAACTTAAACTCATACTAGGTCAGATATAAACATGTGAATGGTAGTATAAATACACTGTATGGATGCGTACTGGATGCATGCATGCATTTATAGAGAGAGATGGGTTGATATTCTAGTTTAAGGTCATGTAGCAAGCACTGTTGCTATGGTTACCGGCACTTTGGTGACCTGACCTGGTATGTTTGAAACATGTCTGGGGCTTTTATTGTGAAAGGTAAGAAATAACTCATTCATGACACAAAAGCTCCCAAAAAAAATTGACTTTATTTTCCTAAAAAAACAAACATAACGTTTGAGTTCTTAACCATCTGAGAAGACAGATAGATAGATAGATAGATAGATAGATAGATAGATAGATAGATAGAACTTTATTGATCCTTTCAGGCAGTGCCCTTCAGGAAATTAAAGTTCTAGCAGCAGCAGTAGAAAGAGTGAACGACTATGCTTATATTCGTTAAATTTAAGGGAATTGGATCAAGCAAAATATAGAAGAGGGATTAACCCCGTCTTTGTTATCTTAATGTTGCTAACATGCTAACATTTGCTAATGGACGCCAAACAGCTGAGGCAGATGGCTACACCATTAACTTTGCAGGTTTTTGTCACAAAGCAGTGCTGCTGGTTGAAAAGTTAACACCATAGATCAGTGCGTTAAATCCAAACATCTATTATCCTGTTTTAAAGTTAATATTTGGCTGCAAAAGCTGTTGCTCTAGAGCTAGCTCTGGTGAAAAACAAGATGCGCGGTAGGAGTCTGGTTCTGGACGATGTGACTCTACTCGTTCGCTGTCACTGTTGATTTTCGACTTTGGATTATGTTCGGTTGTAATTGGGTCAGCCTGCATACTTTATTTTGATAGGCTTTGTTTTCTCAGCGATGGGTGTGGACCTTTGTGTGTGTGTTTGTGTAGTAGTTTGCACAAAGAAAAGCTTATGTGATAATACAGCGTGTGTTCATATATAATTGAGTACTTACTTATCTAATCCTCTCGTACCTGATCAGACATAACGCTCTGATGATCTGCCTCCATCAAGACCGGTCTTGAGCTGCATGTTGAGCCTCGCCCCATGTAAGGTTCACCTCTTTTAGCTCCGCCCCCACAGTTCGCCACCAGCTTGCTTTGGGCCGGCCCTGCTTCCTCTTTCCATCTGGAGGTCATGGTAGTGCAACCTTGGGAATTTGGTCCTGATCCTTTCTGAACACTGACGTTTAATCTCAAGCACAATGCTGTTGCATTTGGTCTTCCTGTGCAGCTTCATTTGAGAGCCTCTCTGCCGATTTTCCTGAAGCTAGAATCAATATTATACCAGAAGACAAAATATCGCAATAAATAAATCAGAAATCATGAAAACTGAGTGAAACAAACACGAAATGGGCATTAAGAGTGTTAAAAGTGTTTGCAGACCCGTTGAAAACGTCATCATGTCTAGCTCGTGTTAAAATGTCATCTGTCAGGACACACACTTAATTGATGCTTTTGAAGACACAATTACAGGTGTGTCCTTAACAGCTGCATTAATTGTTTTTTGGTCACACAAAAAAGGTTAACATACAAATTATCCACAACATTTAGCTCTGATTTTGGTCTCCACCAACCCCTGAGGGGAAAATCTGTCTTTTTAGTCGCCAGTATGTTGTTTGTCGCTGGGCAGGAAGTTCACATTTTGATTAAATCAGCTGCTGTTGGGAAGGATGCTGATGAGAGGAGTGAATATGAGCCATAGCACAGGTTGTTCATCCATCCATCTTCTCCCTCTTATCCTCTCATAGGGTCATGGGGGCTGGAGTCTATCCCAGCTGTCTTATGGTGAAAGACAGGGTACACCCTGGACAAGTGTCCAGTTCATCACAGGACACATAGAGACAGACAACCACTCACACTCACATTCACACCTACGGTCAATTTAAATTAACCAGTTAACCTAATCCCCATGCATGTTTTTGGATGGTGGGAGGAAGCCGGAGTACCAGAGAGAACCCACACAGACATGAGGAGAACATGCAAACTCCACACAGAAAGACCCCGCGCTGGGAATCAAACCCGGTACCTTCTTGCTGTGAGGTGACAGTGCTAACCACTACACCCCAGGTTGTTCATATGACAATAAATACATTCAAAACAGCAGAGTTGTAGACTATGACGCCAAAACAATCAGCTGAAAAATGATAATTCTCACTACAAACTAGTTGTTTGTTATTTAACATTTCTTAATGAAAATGAAATAAAATTAAAAAATACATAAAAGCACAGTATTGTTACTTAACAGCCAGGTAGGGAAGTACATCATCTCTCCATCATGTTATGTTAAAAATGAAACAGAAGTTGTGCTAATTAATCAACATCAATTTGTGGCCATAGTGTCATGGTCAACAGTTGACACTTAAAATGATTAAACTTATGTTTTTTAAAAACACGTGACTGTATGCGACAGACAAAATGCAGAAAATATTTACATTTACAGTAAAAAGATGGCGCTGTGTTAACCTGCTGCTCCAGTTTTTAATCATCAGTCTTCACATAAATAGTTTCCATCAGCAGGTTCAGCAGCTTTTCTCTGTAAATCCTCTTCTTTAATTGCCTCCATCTATACAAAGGTGTAATAATTATAATTATCATTCGGTTCTCTGACTCACAGAATGCTGTGTAAACGGTGCCAAAGACAAAGGTGGGTGGAGGCTGTCAGAGGATTAATCAACTGACATAACGACGACGTTCTGTTCCTGTTTGTGATGCTTTCCTTGTCAAGCACAACAACATAAACACTTGTTTAAATTAACTTTTCTACTTCCTGTAGCTGACAGGAAGTGAAACTGCACCAAAGCTGTTGCCCTGGTAACAGGAGTCGATCATGTCCCTGCCAAGAATTGTGCCAAATAATATGCGAGAAAATTTATTTGCAACATTTTCTGCAATTTATTGTCAATATTTCTGTTACAAATCTTTGTTTTCTTTAGTCAGAACAATTTTATTTTATCTGCCCGTTAAAAATAAAATGCATTTTCACAGAATTTTGTTCATTTAAGTCTCTTTAAATACTACTTATTCAACACCCAGAATTATCTATTCTAATAGGCTCAATTATCTGTTGTGATAACCATAATTATCTTAAGATCAACAACATTCATATTATTATTGTTGTTGTTGTTGTTGTCATTTATGTATTGCAGAACACCATGAAGAATGAAATCAATCAAAAAATAATTTGCTTTGATATTTTTGGCTCTTTTTTTTTTTAAAGAAATTTGAAAATTTCTGGTTGACAACAATAATTATATTTTAGAATTAAATATAGCATTTTGATAAAAGAGCTTGCACATACTGGTGGATTAACCATTACAGAAATATTTCAACAATATTGTTAATTTAGGGCTGTTAATTTATAAATATGTTAAGCACTGTATATATTTAAAAAATAAAAAATAAAAAAAATACAATACAAATACAAGAGTGGAAAATTTGAAAGAAGATGAGCAAGTGGCAGCAGATTTTTTAAAACTTTATTTAAAAAAGATCAATTCGGTTGACCTCTTACTGATCAGCAGGTGGCGGCAAAGACATCTAAAAGCAAACTAGACCAGAATAATTAGCCGGAACTGACCGGAGACCAGCACTAACTGACCGGAGACCCGCCCTAACTGACCGGAGACCAGCACTAACTGACCGGAGACCAGCACTAACTGACCGGTGACCAGCACTAAATGACCGGAGATAACTCTGACTGACCGGGGAACTGCACTGACTGACCGGAGACCCCTTTAACTGACCAGAGACCAGCATTAACTGACTGGGGACCAGCAGCACCATCTGATCGTAGACCCGCTCTAATTGATCCCAGAACAGCACTAACTGACCGGAAACCAGCACTTACTGACCCATCTGCCTGCTTTAGAGTAGTTTCCATCACAGCAACACCTCGGCTACAGGCTAACCGTGCTAGCTTCAGTGCTACGTGGATCTTTGTAACGGACCGCTGCTAGCCTAGCCTAGCCCAGCCTAGCACAACACAGCCCGAGCCGTTATGGCTTCCAGGAAAAGATGCCTCTCCGGTGATAACGGTGAACAGGACGGACCGCTGGCCGCGGGCAAGCAGGCGAGGGCGGGCGACAGGAGACACGTAGCCGCCTTGGTTCTGGCGAGGGGAGGAAGTAAAGGGATCCCCCTGAAAAACATCAAAATGTTAGCCGGGGTGCCGCTGCTAGGATGGGCGCTGAGGGCTGCTGTGGACTCTGAGATGTTTGACAGGTAAACATAGTTCGATATGAACTATTATTGATTAATAAGCCCCACAAATACACCACAACCCGCCTGATAAACCGTAAAAACACGAACATGGCTCTTATATTTGAACATTTCCGCGTAGCTATGTGTTCACAGTATTCACTTGCCTGAGGTAACGTTGTTCTCACCACACAAACTAGTGTTTTATTGATCTAGCTGGAGGCCATGTTTTCCTTAAACAGATGTCAGTCTGATCATAACTGATATACATCACGTGTTATTTTAAACCACGTAGAGGACAAGAACAACGCAAAACTCACACAGTTTGGGTCACATAATTCACACTGAAAATGATTAGTTGACACAAAATTAATAACCAGGTGTACTGATGATAGATTAATCAACAGTTATTAAGACAAAAATAAGGCAAAATATGTGTGCTTTGTTTGTTTTATAGCATAACGATTTAATATGTTTCGTTTGGGACAAAAATATTTATTTTAATATGGATCTGACAGCCATTTTTAGTCTTTTATGCCATTTATAGAAACGGATGATTATTTTATCAATCGAAAATAATAAATGACAGAATAATTGATAGTCCAGAGAAATGTCTTTGTTTCCTTTTCTTCATCATATAAATCAATAAACTAGTCCTGCCAGTTATAACAGGTTGTGCATCGTAAACTAGCTTTAATCAGTGTATTACATTATGTATTTGTCCCTATAAAATGTTAGTTTGCACATATGGATAAGAAGAAAAAAGACATAATAAATGTTGGAGTATGCAGATATGATTGCAAATCTAATAAAATGCTAATAATGATTACTAGGGGTGGGAGAAAATATTGATTCGGCAATATATCACAATACATTTTCTTCTGATGTAGTATCGATTTTTTCCCCCATGTTTGTGCCAGTTTTCCGCACGTTGAAATAAAAATTTTGATTAAAAAAAATGTATATACGATTATGTAAATATATGTACCATACATATATTTATATAATTGTGTGTGTGTGTATTTATATCAATTGCAATACCAATGCCTTGCCAATACCCACCCCTAATGATTACACCCCTTTTTTCCCTCCAGTGTTTGGGTATCGACTGACCATGATGAGATCGAGAAGGTGGCCAAGTCCTGGGGTGCCAAGGTTCACCGCCGGAGCCCGGAAGTCTCCAGAGACAATTCTACGTCCCTGGAAACCATCCAAGAGTTCGTCAGGCTCAACCCAGGTATGTAAACCCTGTGGGTCATTTGATAACCGTCTGTTTGATCAGCGATAAGGAGCGGACACCAAGCAGCTGTTAGGTTTGAATGCGCCTCCTGTTGTCGCAGAGGTGGACGTGCTGTGCAACATCCAGGCCACCGCTCCGTGTCTCCACCCGTTCCACGTGAAGGAGGCCCTGGAGATGATCCTCCTGCAGGGCTTCGACTCCGTCTTCTCGGTGGTCAGGAGGCATCAGTTCCGCTGGCAGGAGGTCAAGAAAGGATGTAAGTCAACAGACGCAGGAAAGATAGCCATGTGAACATGTTTTCATGCTTTAATGTCAAAAAATATATTCCTGGATTAACCATCTATCTGAGATGCTGCGTTTTAAATGCATTTCAGTGGAATTTGCAGCAGCTTGGGTCCATGTTTACTTCCTCTCCGCTGACGTCATTCACATCCACGGCAACAGGAAGATTAGTGGCATCACAAAAATAGCCACGTTATTGAGGTTGCAGAAATTCCTCCATTCCAACATTTTTTTTAAAACCGATGACTTCCTACTTCTTAAGACCGATACGATAACTGATATTACTTTGTTTTTTGTTTTTCTGACAGTCTGTCAGATCGACAACAAACAACAGAACATTCAACTTAATTCTGATTCAAAGTGGATTCAAAAATAAATAATACAGACACACGTGTAGTACGTATATATGTATATGAGTCATGGATGAAATCACTATACCGTGATATTATTGTGGGCAAAATGTTGTGTTAGTATCATATTGTGATATTATATATACTATACTGCCAAAAGTATTTGCTCACCTGCCTTGACTCACATATGAACTTAAGTGACATCCCATTCTTAATCCATGGGGTTCAATATGACGTCAGTCCACCCTTTGCAGCTATAACAGCTTCAGCTCTTCTGGGAAGGCTGTCCACAAGGTTTAGGAGTGTGTTTATGGGAATTTTTGACCATTCTTCCAGAAGTGTATTTGTGAGGTCACAGATTAGAGATGCAACGATCCAGTTTTCTCTGATCCAATCCCGATACCTGGGCTTATCACTAGCTGCTGTGTGCTCTGCATTAGGGCTGCTCCATTATGGAAAAAATCATTATCACCATTATTTTGGTCAATATTTACATCACCATTATCCAAAGGATTATTTTTGAGTTACACAATGCATTTCTTCATCTTTTTTTTCCTGAAAAGCAGCATGTGAGTCTGTTTCTTTCCTCGTCCAGCTGCAGAAAACAAACCAACACTAGAAGAACACTAGAGAAGTGGCTCCTCTGGCCGGGCAGCATTGTTGTTGCGAGATTATCTGAGAGCTGTTTGTGTTTTTTAAAAAAAAAAAAGAAAAAAATGCTTCTCACTTCATCCATCACTCTACTGACAAAACTGGCCCAAATATATATTATTATTTTTTATTATCGGAGCCATTCAAAATGTTGTCGGATTCACTGGGATGACGTCATAAATCCTCCTAATTACAGATCCAGTAATTATTGTTCATCCCGAGCATCTGCGTTGCTCTGACAACTGGAGCCTAATTATAGCACTGAATCTAATGTGAGTGGAAAAAATAGAGGCTGAATGAATTGATTTGGTCTGATACATAAAGTATTTAATGCATGAAATCAAGTTGTGATCTATCAAATATATAGCTCTTAAGTTTTGCTGAGTGTCAGAATAATCCAGCATTCCGGTCAATGAAAACACGGCGTACAGGAAGTGCTCATCAATTTGCCAAAATGTAAACAAATCTATAGTCTCATATTCAATGAGCTTTTTCATGCCGGTTCATCAGATACAGCAAAACCCTTTTTATTTAGCTTTAATATGGGTGAAAAATGAGCCTCATACTCACTGTGAATGCAGCTTATATCGAGAAATTGATCAGTCTGAATAAAGGCCTGAAGAGGAAAACAAAAACTGAACATGATGAAATTCTACCTGACTGCGATGAGCTCCTGCTGACGCCTCGTCCACCTTTGACTGAGTGTGACGACAGATAAATAACAGTGTTTTTCTTTCTTCTGATTATTCATGGGGACACAAAAGCATCTTTTCACTGTGGTTGAATGGAGTTTTGAATCCTGTTGCACCAGATTACTCAAACCCTGTGGCACGAGTCCAGAGTGTTATTATCCAACCGAGGAAACAGCGGCGAGGCAGAAACTGAATAATAACTCAACAGTTTGCATGAAAGAAGCAGAACTGGTCTCAGCTCAGTGTGTGTTTCCATGACGCTGACGTGCATCCCCAGTGTGAAGAGCATGAAGAGCTTTAACCCTCACCGTGCCTCTTTCTAGCCGGGGAGTTGACCAAGCCGTTCAATCTGGACCCGGCTAACCGGCCTCGGCGTCAGGACTGGGATGGAGAGCTGTGTGAGAACGGCTCGTTTTACTTCACCACCAGAGAGCTCCTGGAGGACCAGGGACTCCTGCAGGTGACCCACTTAGCGGTTAGCAGCTAGCAGCTCGCAGCTACTTTCAGGTTTTTATGGTATTTGTTTTGTTCTGTCTCTCCAGGGCGGTAAGGTGGCGTACTACGAGATGCTGCCAGAGTACAGCGTGGACATCGACGTGGACATCGACTGGCCTGTGGCAGAACAGAGGGTCCTCAGGTGAGGTCTTTTCCTTCTCTTTTTGGTGGATTATTTGTTTGCTGAATTCCAGGAGAAGCTTAAGAAAACATGGTTAATCTAATTTTATCAGCGTGTTTGATCGTTAGTTATGACTGCGTTGTTAGTTTCCTTGATTTTTTGAATGGAGTTCTGCTTCATGACCTGCTCTAATCTTTTTTAGTTGTTATGCATTTAGGACACTTTGTCCAGTTAACGTGGCGGCAGTCCTAAATATAATAGAATTTAATAATATACTATTAGGCCGTAGTTTGCCTACGTCAGTACTAGAGCATGTTTTCCTGCTTAAATGCTCTGAAAAACCATTCAGTGCATTTCAGTTGAATTTTTAACAACTTGAGTCCATGTTTACTTCCTGTCAGCTGAGGCCATTCACATCCACTGCAACAGGAAATGAACTGGGACACATTCAGAGCCTTTTAAAACTGTAAATTAGTGACGCCATAAATGGACAGTTTCAGTTCCTGAGTAGGTGTAGATTTGTCTGTGGAGTATTATTGCTTGCTGAAATAATAATTCCTTTTATACAAACGGAATTCCTTAACACATATGAGCAGTGGAATCAGTAACATCCAGTCCACTCGTCTTTTCCCTCAGGTATGGCTACTTCGGTCGAGCCACGCCGGAGGTGGTCCGTCTCTTGTTCTGCAACGTCTCCGGATGTTTAACGGAAGGACGGATCTTCCTGTCCGTGTCCGGAGAGGAGATGGTGTCCATCAACACCAGAGACACCATGGGCATCCGCATGCTGCAGAGAGAAGACATGGAGGTTTGCCGTTTGTCTTTAAAAAGCATTGACGTGCCGTCACCTGGCCGCCACCTCACCTGCTCTGTTGGCTCCACCAGGTGGTGCTGCTGACCTCCGACATGGACCCTGTGGCCCAATCTCTGGCTGACAAGCTGAGCAAGAGGACGGGCTGCCTGGTGGTCCAGGTGGGAGAGGAGCCCCTGAACGTCCTGAAGCCTTTAGTGGAGAAGAGGAAGCTGTGCTGGAAGGATGTGGCGTACATGGGTAAAGCAGCTCCGCCTTTTTAGGATTTAACACGTCAAGACGACTCTAGAAAACGATTGGCTCTAAAGTTAGTTTACTAACATTCGTGAATATTTTGCAGCAGTTAACGGCTGTTGCTTCTATTTTTTCTGGATTTATTGAGATTTTCTTGCAACAAGCCTTTGGTGTTTGCTTATGTAAATGACACGTTATGTTAAAGGGATAGTTCAAGTGTTTTTCACTGGTTATATAAGAGTATTTTTACTGATTTACCTTGCTGTCTGACATGTCTTTGTCGTATATAATGGGGAGCTGAAGCCGTTAAGTTCAATCAGTTATCAGATTTTTTTTTCTTGCTAAATATCGGTATCAGCCTCAAAAAATCCATATTAGTCGGGCCCTACGATAAATTGTTTTCTTGCAGTCTTAAAAGTATTAAATTTGACTTTTAAATTGGTGCAAGAATCCTGCCACCAGACTCCATTGAAAAAAACTGTAATTTAACTTTGTAGTTAATCCGAATTAACCAAAGTCGCACAATAAGAGCAGCTAAGTGATCGAGGCGGCAGCAGAGCAGTACCTCCTGAGTTCTGGGAAGTCAAATTATTTTTTTTTTCCAATGGAGTCGGGTGAATTTAGTAAAGTCGTACATAACAAATACAGTGTAATGCACTGACTGATAAGAACCACGCACCACCGCTATCTATTCACGTGTGATGTTTATTTCTCCTCTCAGGTAGCGACAAACAGGACGTCAACTGTCTGAACCTGGCTGGTTTGAGCGCCGTACCCAGAGACGCTCCGGCGGTCGCCATCAAAGCTGCTAAGTACACCTGCGACAGCGTCGGGGGGATGGGAGCCCTGAGGGAGTTCGCCGAACACATTCTGCTGCAACGAGAAAAAGCCAAAGTGCAGACAGAGCAGCATCGCATCGACGGTCGAAGGTAGACGACGAGGTGGCGATGTGAGGAAACGTTGGTTATTTACGACCCAACGTCAAACAGGAAAGGGTTTGTAACTTCTTACAAATACAGTTTTTATTTTAAGACCACCAAGTTGTGGCTCTAAGATCTTAAAATAGGATGTCATGAAACAAAACATGTTGTTATTATTATTTAGATACGATTAATATGATGAGTATTTTATATGTGAGGTGAAGCATTTTTAACCAAAATCTGAGGAGTTCAATGATCTAAAAACGTCAAACACAAATCGCTTTCTGTCCGTAAACATCACATCTTGCTATATTGACTGTCCCATCACTCAGTTAGCTTCAGGCTAACTGTTTCCACTTGTTCTCGGTATCTATGCTAAGCTAAGCTAACAGGCATGAAAGTGAGAAGTATTTGGACGTGACGTCGAACCGCTGCTTTCATGAATGATTATTGTATCATTACTTGTTGTTTCCGTCATACCTGAAGTTAGCATCGAGCTAATTCTGTGACTGAGTATTGCTGTGGGGAAAGGATTTGATTTTGCAGTGTTAATCGATCAATGAAATAGTAACGTGTACTTTATTTATTGATGTATGATTTATGGAAATGTGTAATTTTATTTCTATCACCCAGTGTTGATTTTTCACCTTCCTCAGAGACGCTTGATTGATTTTTTTGATTTTTTTTTGAATATTTACGTTTTGTCGTACGAATCTTTTTTTTTTGTTGTTGTTGTTTTTAATGAAGTTGACTGTTTTAGATCTTGGACAGATCTCAGATGACCTGCTGGGATGAATAAAGGTTGAAATGAAAAAGAAAGGAAATCAGTTGTTGTTTTTCTCAACAGGAACAGAAAACAGGAAAAGGAAAAGTTTCACAAGTTACAAGTAGACTAGTGGTGTTTCGTTTGTAAACAAACAGCTTTTGTTTGTGTACAGGTTAAACAAATCAGATGTGTGTCACTTCATGATATGTTTGTTTGTTGTTTATTTTTAGCTAAATGAAAAAATGTTGTTGTTTTTTTTTTAATTCTGATAATTATTTAAGATATAAACTCGTACAACTTAAAAATGAATGGAAAAAGTCCAGCTGCCAGAGAGAGAAAAAAAATTCAAAAAAGCATATTAAGTAGGGGTGGGAAAAATATTGATATGGCAATATGCCGTGATACTTTTTCTTCTGATATAATACTGATTTTTACTTTCTTAATATCCATTTTTTCCACAAAGAAGTCATATTTTGGGTCAATTAATCACACTAATGTGGTAACTTCGAGACCCCTAGTATATGTATGTGCACGTATTTATATATATATGTGTTCATAAATACATATATATATATATATATATATATATATATATATATATATATATATATATATATATATATATGTAGAGCGAGAGAGAGATGTTAAAAATGTAATACAAACAGAAACTATCCCTACAAATTTCAGGAAAACTAATCTCCGTTGTAATATTTACAGGAAACAATATTCAAAAATTGTTATTCGAGTTTAAAAAAAAATGCATAAATCTTAAACTAAGCTTCCTGGAGATGAGATAATGACCACCATTAGCGCAAAAATCATCTGATGATTGATTTAATAAATGATCAGTGAATCATTTGAAATACAAACTTCATCTGAATTAATAATCTATTCACAGTCAGAAACAGAAGGTTTAAGAAGCGAATTAGTCATATTCATATCACTGTTTTTTTACAGGGCAACTAAGTGCAAAAGTTAACTTTACTTAAGAGAGAAGCTCATGTCATGTTTACTGGTGTGATGATCAGAGGCCCGTCGTTCTTGCCGGATTTATTCGTGCAGGGGCTGAAAAAGGGGAAGATGCACTCGCTGAACGAGTCGTTGAAAGTGTAGATGTGGAGTTTAGCGTCGACGTTGTAGAAAGAAACCTGGAGAGTCGAGAGGACACCAGGCGTTATTTAAACAAACTAAACTCCAAAGAGTGAAAATGTGAAAAAGGTGTTTCCCATAATGCACCTGTCCTTTCTCAAAGTCCACAAATATCCCGATTCTTTGCGGTCGCAGGTTCAGGTGGACGTCTGTGGACGGTTCAGTCCTGAAGGCGTACTTATTCCTGGATCAGCACGAGAGCAAAGAGGCCGTTCAAGCTTTCTCTCTGACCACAGCTTTATTTTTTTAATAATATTACACACATTGTGCATGGAGAATATAGAATCTATCTATCATAAATAAACAACAAGATCTGTTTATAAAGAGATATTTTATTGTTGCATTATTGTTTTGTTTGCAGATATGTTTCTCTGTCTGACCTTTATAATCAAACATCTATCTATCAAAAGTATCCTTTCAGCCAAATACACCTTACTTAATAATTCCAGAATTGAGCAAAAAACATGTTTAAATTTTCAGGTTTATGCTTATTTCCTAATCCTGTATTGTCTGCTTTATAATTGAAAAAAACACATTTTGAAGGATTTAAAAAAACAGAGGTTATTCTAAGGGATTAAGATGATGAAGGATGCAAATTTAAAGCTGCATTGGTTGACTGTTTTGGCCACTTGGGGGCAGCAAAAGAAGTCGTTCTCCTTTCAGCTCTGTTTTTGGTCTCCACCATCTCCTCAAGGAGAAAAAAACATCTGGAAGCTAATTTCTTAAAGAGGTCCAGTCCAGCATTGAACTCACTTGTCTCTCAGGCTGAGGAACCAGTAGCCGTTGCTAGGGGTTACTTCAATCTTCCCCTTCCTGTTGATTGACTGTCGGGCCACGCCGAGATCCCAGTCCGTCTTCCCGCCCACCTCCACCTGATCACGGAACCAGAAACCAACTTTATCGACACAGATATGTCAGGAATATGATAATATAATAAATAATACTACAGTAGTATTATGATGTACAGTAACAGGAGGTAGGACTTTAATACATACTCAAATAAAGAAACATAAAAAGCTTGTAAATGTTATTATTGTCATAAATTAAAATAAGAAACGATTATTTTGTGATCAACACTGACAAGTTTTTTTCATTTTACTTTTGACTTTTGTTCAATTGACAAAACTGTTTTTTTTTTTTGCATTTTTTATAGATTCTGCAGAATAAACACTGTAACTGTAACTTAGAGAAACAAGAGAAAATGTTTTCTGTCCATATCATATGGCAAGAAATTAATATTTGTGTCGACAAAAAACTGTTTGTAATCAATTCACAAATGAAATTCATCTAATTTGAACGTGTCAAATAAATACATATTTAACAGTGACATTTCTATATTTTTTTGCACAGCAAATTTGCACTGTTTTTTTTAATTTTATATCTATTCCTACAGGTCACATCCACATTACAAATAGTAGAAATACATTTTGTTCATCTAATAATTGTGTTAAAATCAACATTTTATTTGCAATTTTTTTAGTACATATCGTAAATATTTATTCTATTACTTATTTTATTATTTCATTGCTGTTATTGCATCTTTATTACTTTTATTTTGTCTATGCTGCTGTGACGGGGAAATTTCCCCCAATGGGGATAAATAAAAAACTATTCTATTCTATTGTAGAGCCGCTCACCTCCCAGTAGTGCCTCCCACAGGAGATCGCCTCCCTCCCCAGAACACAGACGACCCTGTCGAACCTCTCTGGATTATCTGGAAGCAGCTGGTGTCGATCGCCACACTTCACCTGCAAAAAAATAAAAAAAAAAAAAAAGAAATAAAATAAAATAAAATAGTTAAATTAAATAAAATAAAACAATCTAAAATAAAATAAAAAAGTTAAATACAATTTAAAAAAAAAACAAAATTAAATTAAACAAAACAGAAAGACAGTTTATCAGTGAAAAAAGTTTTAGCGCTCTCATATTCTTGTAATATAAGTCTCATTTTTTATGCAAAAAATTTTTCCAACCAAAACAAAAACTTATTCCTTCCAAAACAAGCTCACAAATGCTCTGTTAATTATTCATTTTTATTTTTATTATTATATTATGTTATACTATTATATTTACTAGGGGTGGCCATTGGAAAGGACTTCACAATATGATATGTATCGCGATACTTGAGTCACAATACGATACATTATTGCGATATTGCGATATACTGTGATATTCTACAAAGTTCACTGAGAAATTTAAAATGTAGCTTAAAATACAAGTTGTATATATATGTACACAAATGTATGTGTTCGTATACATGTATTTATAAAGACGTAGATATATATATATATACATATATATACTAGGGCACAAAGTTACCACGTTAACATGCTCAAAACTCGATTTTTTGGGGGGGAAAACACAATATTAAGAAATTAAAAATCAATATTAGATCAGATGAAAAAGCATTGTGATATGTTGCCATAGCAATATTTTTCCCACCCCTGTTATTTACTCACACTCTTCATGTCCTCTGACAGGATCAGTCTGGGATGAGCGGTGTTGCAGTCCAGAGTCACATCCACTGTGACGAAGCAGGAAGAAAACAGTGCAAATAAATTCATATTATTCCATATTTAATCTGCGAGCTGTCCATAATGTCGCTTCATACCTGCATACTCCTGCACCCTCTTCATCTCTGCATAAAACACAAGAACATGCAGTCAGTGTGGTTAAATAACCTGTTCAAGGTCGGATTGTATTCAGATAAATTAACAGTAGCTATCGTTCACAGGTTCCTCTGCTGTGTACACCTGGATGTTCAGTGTATTTAAGGTGGACAGGAAGGGGCCACTCACTGGGCTGTGGTCGGACCACACTGGGCCCCAGAGCCGGGGCTTGAAAACCTGGAGACACAAATCATGACAGGAAGTGAACATCAGTCTGGAACTAAAGAAGAAGTGTTTTCATGCAGCATCGAGCTTAAATATCCAAAACTGTTCTTTTAATAAGAGAGAGTGTTTTATTTTACAAAAAAAAAGATTAAAATAATAAAACATTTATGTAAGGGAAGATGGAAAATTAAGAAGTATAAGTGTGACCGTCAAGACCACTAAGAGAACGAGTAAATAAAATAAAATAAAGTTAAATAAAATAGAATGAAAAAAGTTAAATATAATAAAAAATAAAATAAAACAAAGTCAAATATAATTAAACTAAATAAAATAAAATAAAGTTAAATATAATTAAACTAAATAAAATAAAATAAATGTTATAACAATATTAATGTTTAAATTCACAGGGCTTGCACATCTGATTGGTAAGGTATTCCATAACACTGGAACATATAAAAACATCTAATTGTTGTATATTTCAGACCTAGCAGTAGAGGATCTGCGCACTCATGATGGATTATAAAACAAGAGAATCGACCCCATGTCGTCAGTGTTTCTTTCTGACCTGTTTCTGCGATGACCTTCAGCTCCTCCCCGAACCTCTCCACCAGCGTCACCAGTGACCTGTAGATGGTTCCTGTTCCCAGGTCAGAGGTCACCGACACCCCGGACCAGTCTTTGGCAGCTGGTGGACTGGAGAGGATGGGGAACGTCTGGAAAGTGAGCAGTGATGAATTTAAAAAAGGTTTCTCACTGTGATTTTAGTGTCATCACACTGAAGCTCATCACCTACCTTGACACAGTGCATGTGGTCCTCTGATTGGGCGAGCTCGGCGAGGGCGCTCTCCCTCCTGCGCAGCTCTTCGACCTCCAGCTCCAGCTGCCGGATCATGGCGTCGGCCTGATGCTGCGCCGCCCTCCGGCTCATCTCCATCACCTCCATCAGCTCCGCCTGGGAGCGCTCGATGGCGGACACCAGCTCAGAAAACAGGCAGACGCTTCCGGCCGTCTCTCGCTCCACCGCCATCTGAGGAAGTGACATCACCGCTTTTTAAACTATAACTAACATCTGTCACAAATAGCTGACTGTGGATATTCTTCAGCTCACTGCTGCTTGGTGTGTTTGACGCCAAAAGTCACGTTAAAATAGACAAAAACCTCTCATAATTTATTCTCCAAAAGTTCAAAATAAATAAACTCTGACCGCCACAAAAAGGTAATTAAAATTTAAAAAACAAACTTAAAACTGAAGGAAAAAAAGTCTCATAAATAACACAAAATAAAATAAAACAAAGTTAAATATAATAAACAAAATAAAATAAAAAAGTTAAATGAAAGAATTTAAAATACAAAGTAAAATGCAATTAAAATATAAACAACAATGAAATAAAATAAATAAAATAAAAAACTTAAAACTGAAGAAAAAAACAACTTTTCAAACCACAAAATGCATAAAAAATTGGGGTAGAACCAAATAAAACTTTTGATGAAAATTGAAATTTTGACCTGAATATTGGAAATAAAACCAGAAAAGTTAAGGGAAAACCCTTAACATCTCGTTAAACCACCAAACCAGTAAGAGCCCAATAATAATGGGGAAAATTGACAATTCACAGGAAAATTTGGCCACACAACAGAGACTAAACCAGAAAACTGGTAAAATTCAGGAAGTATAGAAATAAACACTCATAATTAGAGAATTAAAACCTCGAAAAGTAACTATTTTATGTCATAGACTTACATGTTTTCCTTGATGTACTTTTTTTAAATGAGAAATTCAATGTTGGAGAGAGTAAATGACCTCACAAACAGCCTACATCTGGACGTTTTGGGTAAAATCCCAAGAATTATGGAAAGAACGGGGCGAAAAAATTTCGTTTTTGGGGGAAAACAGAAGGGTTAGGGTTGAGTAAAGGACGAGTAAACAGTTGGTGTTTGTGATTAACAGGTGATAAAGGGATGACAGGAGGATTTACAGGTTCCTCCGCTGAGCTGAGGGATTTCCAGGAATGTGTTTTTGTTTTACCTCCAGCTCAGCCGCTGACAGTCTGATCTCCTCGATCTTCTTGATCCTCTGTCTGATCATCTCCTGGATCTCCTGACCCGACACACTCAGCTGCTTCTGCATTCACAGGGAACATTACAGCATGTATGGATGTGGATGAGCCGCTGTCCTGAAGCTGATTTCATATTTTTTTTCCCCCCACCTTGGTTTCCATCCACTCGGCCTCGAGCGTCACCGTGTCGTGATCCTGATGGTGCTCGGCTTCACATTCAGGACAGACGCACATTCGATCGGTCCTGCAGTAAATCTGAAATCAGTGCAAAACAGAATAAAGTTCAAAAATGTCCTCCTCAGTAAGCACCATGGTCTCCTCATTCATCAGTACCATGATCCCTCTGTGGTGGATCTCACAGACAGGGAGGCTCCAGCCGTTCGCAGCCCCGGTCACGGTGAACCTTCTCCGGCCTTTGGGGCGGCAGTAAGGGGGCGGCGGCGGCGGCGGGCCGGAGGCGTTCGCCAGGGCAGCGATGGGACTGTGTTCTGGTACCGAGGAGGCCAGCGAGGATGTGACCGGTGACGTCGCCATGGACTCTAGAGAAGGTAGAGAAGAAGACAGATGAAGGTGTGGAGTCCTCAGACTGTGGACGGTCTGATTTAGGTTTAGGTTAGGTTAGGTTATGATCAAACAACTGAACGAAAAACTCTCCCATCAACGGACGGACGGACAGATAGATAGATAGAAGGGTGGATGATAGATAGATAGATAGATAGATAGAAGGGTGGATGATAGATAGATAGATAGATAGAAGGGTGGATGATAGATAGATCGATAGATCAATAGATAGATCGATAGATAGATAGATAGATAGATAGATAGAAGGGTGGATGATAGATAGATCGATAGATAGATAGATAGATAGATAGATAGAAGGGTGGATGATAGATAGATAGATAGATAGATAGATAGAAGGGTGGATGATAGATAGATCGATAGATAGATAGATAGATAGATAGAAGGGTGGATGATAGATCGATAGATAGATCGATAGATAGATAGACAGATAGATCGATAGATAGATCGATAGATAGATAGATAGAAGGGTGGATGATAGATAGACAGATAGATCGATAGATAGATCGATAGATAGATAGACAGATAGATCGATAGATAGATCGATAGATAGATAGATAGATAGAAGGGTGGATGATAGATAGATCGATAGATAGATAGATAGATAGATAGAAGGGTGGATGATAGATAGATCGATAGATAGATAGATAGATAGATAGATAGAAGGGTGGATAATAGATAGATAGATAGATAGAAGGGTGGATGATAGATAGATCGATAGATAGATAGATAGATAGATAGAAGGGTGGATGATAGATAGATAGATAGATAGATCATTATCAGGTCATCATCAGACTGTTATCAGTGATTATCAAAGGCAGCACCTGCTGGAAGAACTCACCTGTTTTACCTTGAACCTCACAGGGAACCGCCAGGGACGCTTTAAACGGAGGCCGAGGCAGCTTCTTCTTCAGCTCATCAAATAACTCGTCTGGTATGCCTCCTGCTCCTCCTCCTCCTCCTCCTCCTCCTCCTCCTGCTCGTCCCCCTCTCTTCTCCTTCCCCCCTCCTCCTCCTCCTCCACCTGTCATGCACCTGAACTGATCGGTGATCTCACGCAGCGTCCTGTTGATCTGGAGGTCCGGTCGTTTCTGGAAGGTCTTCTTACACAGAGGACACTGGCAAACCTAGGAGAGGAAGGAAGGAAGGAAGGAAAGATGAGAGGAGAAGAGATGAGAGGAGAGGAGGAAGGAAAGAAGATGAGAGGAGAGCAGAGGAGAGGAGAGGGAGGAAAGAAGGAAGGAAGGAAGGATAAGAGGAGAGGAGAGGGGGAAGGAAGGAAAGATGAGAGGAGAAGAGATGAGAGGAGAGGAGGAAGGAAAGAAGATGAGAGGAGAGCAGAGGAGAGGAGAGGGAGGAAAGAAGGAAGGAAGGAAGGATAAGAGGAGAGGAGAGGGGGAAGGAAGGAAAGATGAGAGGAGAAGAGAGGAGAGGAGAGGAGGAAGGAAAGAAGGATGAGAGGAGAGGAGAGGAGAAGAGAGGAAGGAAGGAAGGAAAGATGAGAGAAGGGAAGGAAGGACGGAAGGAGGAGAGGAAGGAAGGATGACAGGAGAAGAGAGGAGAGGAGAAAGGAAGGCAGAAAGGAAGGAAAGAAGGATGAGAGGAGAGCAGAAGAGGAGAGGAGAGGAAGGAAAGATGAGAGGAGAGGAGAGGAGAGGGGGAAGGAAGGAAAGATGAGAGGAGAGGAAAGGAGGGAAGGAAGGAAAGAAGGAGGGAGGGAAGGAAGGAAGCAAGGAGGAGAGGAAGGAAGGAAGGAAGGAAGGAAGGAAGGAAGGAAGGGAGGATGAGGGAAAGGAAGGGAGGATGGATGAGTGGAGAGGAGAGAAAGAAAGGAGGAGAAGAGAGGAGAGGAAAGAAATGATGGTTGATAGAGGAGAGTAGGAAAGGAGAGGAGAAAAGGAATTGAGGGAAATAGAGAGGAATCAAAGGCAGGCAGGAAAAAGATTGATGGACTGAATGGATCAGTTGATTCGAACAATCATGTATGAGAGTATTGATTTTTTTATACCATCTGGAACGTTTGCTGAGCGAGCTGATGTGCCGACTGTCTCTACCAACTGTAGTACAGTTACAAACCCAAAATCATGTCATCGCTTTACAACTGTCCTCATGACAGGAGGACAGAAAAAAAAAAAAACATCCCATTTCCTGTTTGATCAGCTTTCATCAGGACTTCAGGAACAAAGATGGAGGAGCTGTTAAGGTGCAAATATGAACACGTGATGTTAAAGATCTGCTGTCTGTCCTCCTTTCCCTACAATAAGACACTGACATAGAGCCGTCTTACGTTGCTGCTCTGTCCTCTTGCCACTGTACCGACATAAATGACCACATTCATAGATGAGCTCACCTTGGAGCCGTCCCAGTACCTGCTGATGCACGCCATGCAGAAGCTGTGGCCGCACGGCGTGGAGGACGGGTTGGTGAACACGTCGAGGCAGATGGAGCACAGCAGCTGCTCGTCCGACAGGAAGCTTCCACCAAGGGACATCCTGTGGACAGCGGGACAGACCCAATCTTGAGTTATAGCCTTAAATGTGCTCTGTGAGGTCAGCATCACATCCTTCACGTTCATTCAGACTCTTTGTTCCTCGCTGAGGTCACTACTCTTCACCATTTTGAACAGGAAGTGCACTGGAATTCACTGAGAAGTCAGAAATGAATCCAGAATAATAATAAAAACCACTGAAACACATTTTTCTGTTCAGCGATGACAGCAAATAACTGAAGAATTTCTAACAATAAATAATAATAATGATGTGATTTGATATTTTTTTCAGTTTTTTTGTAAAACAGTAAAATTGAAAAGTCCTGGATAATGACAATAACTATAATTTAGCATTAAATATATATTTTTTGCTCATACTGGTTGATTAACAGAAATTTTAATTTTACTATATTTTTTTAATTCAGTGCAGCAGTGGTGGAATAATTAATTTACTCAACAAGTTTGTGACAAATTTGAATAAATTCCCTGCAAGATAAAAAAAAACATAAAAATATCCACATCTGTGCAAGAAAATCTTATGATCAGATTTCCATGAAAAAAAAACAAAAAAGGGTATTTTAACAACGATGCTAACTTAACTAAGGCTAGCTGTCAACAACAGCTAATCTATGTTGGCGTCAAAGACGGGGCTATGACACAACACACAGTTCATTGGTAGGCTTTGAGTAGAGGCCGTCTCCATGGTTACGCGTCATGTCTGAAAAGACCTTTGACCTACAATTTGTCAGCGTCTCGCTCCTTTTGAGCGGAGCGGTGACGTAACAAGTAACAACGGCGCGCGGTCGAAACTGTTCGAACGTTCGCATTTTTGGGTTTTCAGACGGAGTCTTAGGAGAGGAAGAGCGCTGCGTCTTCACGCTGAAGTCCTGACAGATAAATGGACATTGTATAACAGCAAAATCACCTCTGTGATCGCCCATCAGATTAGCATGGTCAGAAGACTTCAGGAATGAAGCGGGGCCAGATTCTGTCCCGCTTTATCACGTTCGCTTCTTACAAAACACTTTTTTTTAAATGTTCCAGTGGCATTTTTCCCCTGTGTGCACAGGAAATATTTCATTATACCAACTACAAGCAGAAGTGTCTGATTCTACCTACCCTCTGTCCTGTTCAACATTTGTTTTAAGACTGGAAACTTAAAACACTATAAGACATAATTTAAGATGTGATAAATCATGAGAGATTCTTTCGGGAGAACATTTTTGATAAAAATAAAAACAAAGTTCAAGTTATTAAATTTGAGAAGTCATCTTTTTTTGTGCCACTCAAGTTATCAAAACCTGGGGCCTACATTACCCAGAATGCAACACAGGGTTACTGTAGCAAAGTAGCTTGGAGCGCTAGGCTTACGGAGGTGTGGTAAGATTATTTTTATTTTAAAAACGCTGACTCAAGTGGCATCATTTGATGTCTATGTATAATAGTTCCATTCGAGAAAAACACTTGTTTCCAGATCACCGAGTAAATTTGCATCTTTGCATTCACGTCAAGCCTATCTTTGGCAGATTTTTCATCTGCAATGCTTTAAAGCTTAGCGGTTAGCAAGCTTAGCAAGGCGTGAGACGGTGATGGTTGTGAAGGTTGGCTAGGTCGTCAGGTGGCATGTTTAGGAATTGAGTTACAATAGATTTTTGACTTTTTTACTCTTTGCTCTTCAATGAAATTAACTCTTAGAGTGCCATAAACGTGCATATATATGTCTAATTGTTTTTTCGGCAGCTGGCAGAAGAGGGCGCTCTCATACAGCCTGTGAGTAATGTTGGGGCTTCTGGGAGATGTAGTCAGAGCATAAAGAGACAGTATACACCACAGAGATCAAAACAGGAAGTGGAGACGATCGAGATTAGAGAGCAAAACAAACAGAATCTGGAGAAAAAGGGATGATTTTGGTGAAAGTGTCCTCTACTCTACCTCTGATAAAACAAGAATGGAAAAAGGTAAAAACAAATATTTTTTTCATGATGAAATAGAGAGTCTCTTCTTTCATTTGAGCTATTCAGTGTTTTCAGAGACATAGTACAAAACATTCTGTGGGTCTAGAAATATGACTCAAAATGGACAAAAAACACTTTCTGTTTTAAAAAAGGGCTGGCATTCAGAGAGTCAACAGCTAAAAAACAGGTACAACACTTTCATATTCAGCAAAAGTCCTAAAGATCCTGATGGACGAACGCTTGCATTACTGCTGGTTGGCAGCCAAGACATCACAGAGGAAAAGCATGCACACTGTGCTCGTATAATGCAGTTATACAGCAACACTTCAAACTTGTCACTTACACAGTGTAAGTGACAAGTTTGAAGTGTTGCTCTAAAACTAAATCATCGACATCAAAATTCTTCAGGTAACCATGCAAATTTAATTAACTTTCGCAACATGTAAGACTCATGAAATGACACGTGGAGGGGAGATCGGACAGCTTCCGATCATTATGAAAGGTGAGTTAAGAGCTGATACCTTTCCTGTTGGTGGGTCCGATTTCAAATAGATCCAAAAAGCTCCAGAGAGGCACAAAAACTGTACAGCTGGTTCCGAACCTTTCCAGGGCGTTTATCTTGATCGCTGACGGCCTCGCTTAAAAAGTGCGTTTGCTTCTCAGGCTGCGGCATATAAAAAGGTGTGTGTGTGTGAGGCGCCACACCCACTCACCTGTCTCTGTGTTTGGCAGGTAAATGTGGCAGGACAGGTTGAGGAGGTAGGATGATGTAGGTCAAACGGCCGCGGTCTCAAACATCGGCTTGTTCTTCTTTATGTTTCTTTCGCCTCAGGTAGGGTCAAACAGATTTTCTTTAACCGTGAAAATTATGACATAAAACACACCTGCCTGAGCTCCACGAATATGATTATTATGATCCCAAAACAGCATTAAAGCAGGTCTCATCTATATTTTTTTACAAACAATGGATTAACATACTTGAATAATTATCACATCATCAGGTCATTGTTTTGGTGTTTGCTGTTGGCTCCACTCTCTCCTATGAGGCCCGGTTGCAAAATGAAACCAAGATGGCGATAAGTATCCATGATCCACAAACCAATGGGTGACGTCACCTACTGCGTACAGTTTATGCCCACAATTTTGCAATATACAAGACCAGGTTTTAGTGTTTGGAATGGTTATTTCAGTGTATTCCTTGTTCTAGAGACAGTACATGTGTTTTAAATGAAGTTGTGGCTCACTTTCAGGTTAATACTTATTACTTTTACACTTTTTATTAAATACAGGATTCTTGTACCATTTGATAAGTCAAATTTAAGACTTTGTAAGACCTCATCAAATATAATTTAAGACCCAAAAATGTCAAAACAATTTCTTTGGTAGAAAATAGTCGATTTATTGTAGGGCCCGAACAATATGGAGTTTTTGAGGCCAATGCCGATATTGATATTTAGCAGGAAAAAAAAATTCAGATAACTGATTATTATCTGCGATAATTTTTTTAATGATTTTTTCAGCCCTTTAACACTTGCAACAATAATATAAATTGAAGGTATACCATTTTTTTCTACAACTTTAATTTCACAACTTTCAAGATCAAAGAAGTGAACTTTGTGAACAAAATAAAGTGTAAAATTGCAGTAAACCTCTGAATACTGTGGTTCCCCATTGACATTAAACGCACCATCTGAAATTAAATACCTACAGCAAATTTACAGTAAATTTAGGATAATTTAAGACCGTAATTACCCAGATTTTAATTTAAGTCATTTTAAGACTTTTTAAGGAACTGCAGAAACCCTGATAGATTTTATAGTTTTATTTCCCTCATGTCGCCTCTCTGAAAATCTCTGTTGAAATGAACTGGGACACATTTAGAGTGATTTAAAAAAAAAAAAGGATAAATATTGTAAATTAGTGATGTCACAAAACTTGACGGCTTGTTTCAAAAACTCTGTTTGTGGATATGAGCTGTGAGGATTTTTCTTCAAAGTATTTATGCAGCAATTAAACCTGATTTATGATTAAAAAAAACAACCTTTATATATGCAGTAATTCAGAAACTTTGTCTTTTGCCTGCTCCACCCTGTAATTAATGTCTGAGGATAATTCGCCCTGAACACAACATGCAGCTCAATGTGACCGAGGCTCCTGAAGGGTAAAATGAGCTGCCGGCATCGTGGGAATCCTTCAGCTCTGAGCTTTTGTTTGTTTGCCTTCTCGAATGTGTAGGACACCATGACTTCTGATCATCTCACATTCCTGTCGGCCATCGATGAGCTATCTCCAGAGAGAGATAAGCCCAGTCGCAGACAGCCGGTTCCCAAACAGGAAGCTGGGCTTCACTACAAAAACATCTTCCTTCATCCTAACCATAACTCGACAAATCTTTAAAAACTTCTCAAACTTTTTTCCCTGATTCACAGATCAACCTGTAAGTATGACACGTCTAACAGCATTTTACAATATTTAAAAAAAGCATGCAGCAGTTTAGAAATCTATTAGTGGGTTGTTATTACTGATTATGCAGCATTTTAATGAGACCTAATGAAATTCAGTAAGGTTCTTCTACATAGATTCTTAATTTGCAAAGTTGAGTAAAGACTGCAGTAAACATAGTGATTTTTCTATAGTTCATTATTTTTTATTATTATTTCTAAGTTGCTCTTTTTGTACTGACAATGTGGCTATATTTACATACTTATTTCCATTTTTCTTCTCTATGTTTATATATATTAATGATAATTACATATTATATGAAATTAGCACGTGAACGTGATTAATCAGAGTTAATACGTTAACTTCCCTGATGGTAACTCCACTTGGACAAACTGCCTGAAATGCGTTGTCAGAGACGAACTGGCAGATCGTGAAGCAGAACTCCATTTAAAAAATCAAGGAAACTAACAACGCGATCAACTAATGATCAAACCTGATGAAAAAATTAGAGTAATCGTCTTTTCTGAATGTGTCCAAGCTTCTCCTGGAATTCTGGAAACAAATGATTCACCAAAAATATAGTATTTGTAATGTGAAATGGACAAAAAGGAACCGAGTAGAGTTAATGTTGTGCAAATTAATGCGTTAAATTAACGTGTTATAAATGGAACAAATGGAACCTGAGTTCTCCTCCAGGAATCAGTCAGTTTTCTGGTACTGTGAGTATTTTCACCTCCACCATGTTTGTGTTTTGATGTGACTTCAGGTGAACGTCCTACACTGTAACATCTACTGATCAGCCGTACCATCAGTGTTTTTCTACATTCCTGTCTGTTGCTTCTACGTTGTTGTTGCCCCACAGCAGATGAGCGATAAGCGACGTCTGGCTGACACCTCTCCTCTCTGTGATGACATCATGGCGTTGCAGAATGGAGCCTGGGAAGGTGCATGACGTCCTGTGGTTTAATTACGAGGAAATGCGGTGATGTTTTGACGTATTTTTGTTGCCTAAACATAAGCGAGTGGAAGATGGGATTCCTTTCTTTCCTGAGGTTTCTACTCTTTTTTTTAATGAGAGGGATTGTAAAATCCGGGGCTTTATAATCTGTACAGGACACAACATCCTCGGAGTCAATTGTGTGATGCTGGACTATACAAATACATGTGTTCACTCTCTTTTAGCTCTGTTTTTGGTCTCCACCTGCTCCTTAGAGAAACATCTGGCTCTTTAGCAGCTCATTGCTTTGAGTCTTTGGGGGTGTTTTAACTTTGTTCAGTGTTTTTAATTTCGGTCTTTGTGAAGCACTCTGGTGCAAAACCAGTTCTATTGTTGTTGTTATTGTTAGCATTATATGTAATTGTTATAAAGCATAATTACATTATTTATGCCACATAAATAAGCTTGAAACAGGGCTGGACGGCATCTGCATGCAGAACAGTTGGTCCCTCCTCTACAGCCTGTTTAAACAGCGACTGCCAAACTGAATTTGTAACTTTCCTGCGTTGACTGAACGTACGATTAGCATTCACGTCACGTCAGTGAGTCTAGAGTTATCCTTCAAACGGCGACACAGCACAAGACATATGGACGAACGCCATAAACCACGACAAGCCTTCAGCGACAGCCTGATTGTAGACACGACATGAAAAGAAATGTTTCTAGGTTACTGTGTCAGGTGAAACACACTCAGCTAAACACGTACTCTCGTAAAAACACGAACATACAATAAATCATATGCAAGCGTGTCCGAGTCAACTCACACAATGACACGGGAGGGAAAAAAAAACACATTCCATGAAACCTCATCTGCAGTATCTGTTAGATAAGGATGCATTCAGAGATACACCCACCAGCCGGCTAGCCCTGAGTGTTTGTTTGTTTGTGTGTAGGGATGCTCGATAGTGGCTTTTTTTTGTCAATATCGAATATTCAGATATCGTCCAACTCTTCATTTTCAATTCTGATATCAACCGAAACTAAAACTACATCTCCTGCTGTGGAATCAACACATTATGGCTCCAAATGGAAACAAAAAGACACCACCTTCAACTTCAGGATTTTTTTTAAAAGTGCATTATTTTACTGACTGTTCGTATTGAACATATTCTTATGTTCTTGTAGTTTTTGTATACCACTATATAGTTTACATTGTCAGTTTTACACTATATTGCATTTTTGTGCTGTTCTGCACTGTGTCAACCTTTAAGACACAGAGAAAAAAAAAATCAAGCCAACATGGCTAAATATGGACTCAAGTGTGATTTGTTCACATTCCCTCCACCGGGGGCTTTTTCTTCCTCCTCGTCTTCTTCTGGATCTCACTGAGGTCGCTCTTGTTGGAGGCACTGCTGGCTCTTTTCATCTGGTACATTACCTTAGCTGCTTCATCAGAGAGTATCTGCAGGGACGTGAGGGATAAACGTGTGAGGGGTGTCGTCATATTACTGTATTTCCAGTTTGTATTTTGGTGCAAGTTACGTTAATGTGTTAATGAGTGAGATTTAGCGGTGATAATGTGACCTTTGGACAGAGTCAGTCGAGCTGTTTCCCCCCGTTTCTGGTCTTTATGCTAAGCTAAGCTAGCTGACTACTCGCTCTATCTTCAACTACCCCTTTCTTCTGAGTTGAAAGTTGTAAATTTATGAGAATAAAGTTGTAACTTTACAATATTAAAGTCATTATTTACGAGAATGAAGTTATAAATTCACCAGAATAAAGTTGCAATTTTATGAGAATAAAGTTGTGATAAAACTGACACAAATCAAACGTGAAATAATACATTAAATGCATGACTATACCTGGGACTCTGTGGTGATGTCATCACAGATGGTTGTCATGGTGTCCAACCAGTTGCCATAGATACTTTCCTCCTTTTGGATAGGCCTCTGATTACTATGGGACAGAAACACACCACCCTGTCCATAATCTTCACCTCCATAATGTGACGTAATCCACGCAAAACATACGTGTTAATTCAAGAACATTTGTTATTATATTTATTTATATGGCTATACTTGCTGATATTTATTTGTAATATTTTTTTTTAATCACAAATCAGGTTTTAGTTGTTGTATAAATACTGAGACTCTTCCCAAAAGAAAAATCCTCACAGTTTTCAGAAATTGAGTCTTTCTGTACATTTGTGACATCATTAATCTACGATATTCAAACATCAGCTGACAGGAAGTAAACGTGGATCCAAGCAGCAAAACTCAGAGCGTTACTGAGACGGTGAATACGGGTATATAAGAGTTTTTTTTTTTAACATCTACACTACATTAGTAGAAACACGAAATACAAGTATGAACTTGAAAATGAGCAACAATATGGGACCTCTAACATAAATCAACAAGGTATCACCATGGCAACATATCATCACAGCCTTGACATCCTGCCACTCCATCCTAGTCAGTGTATTATACTGTATTTGTCCTCCAATGGGATCAGAGGTCATTCAGAGTCTTACCTGATCTGTTTGTGCAGGTCTTGATGCGCTTTCAGTTGCCGCTGCGCTTCCTGCACTCGACCCTCCATGGTCAAACTGGCGCAGAGCTGAGCGCAGTGAACGCCGAGCACCGCCACGTTGAGGCTGCTGGCCTGAATCCGACTTCAGACAGAAACATAACATAATAAACAGAAAATAACGTTTCAACTCAGTACCACAAAAGTACTACCGAGTAGCGTTTACCTGCAGGTAGTAACTGGTCGCTGTTCAGTAATAACTCGAGTCACTTTCTCTTGATCTCTTGTCTTGAAGCTCAGTTGCAGTTGGAAAGGAAGTGTGTCCTTCTGAAGGAAAACTGTCTCACACACACACACACACACACACACACACACACACGAGTCCCCGCAATGTCAGTTGGCCGCCCGCACACGGTCCCCACAATGTCAAGTAAACCAAAATGAGTGTGATAGAAGTCTTACCTTCCACAAACTCTGATTTTACAGCAAACTGGATGGTGATTTCCAGATCTCTGGTCGCATTCCCAATCTCTCTGACCAATTTGTGATTGTTTTCATCCTCAAAGGGAAAATACCTGCAAAAAAAAAAAAAAAAAACAGCAAAAAAGAATTACCATAAAAAGGAAATTGTTAGACATGAATGCAGGATCATTTTGGTGTTACTCACACTCCATCAGGAGCAAGTAAGGTTGCCGTGACTCCCGTTGCTAGGATGTTGTCCATGGAGGCCGCCTGGATCTCTGTCGCCACGGTACCGATGCTCACGATGTTCACCTGTGCAGGAGTTTTATAAAGTGAGCATAAAGTGATGGAGTTTTATTTAAGTTTATTCATTGGTAACACATCACACCATGCTGCTCGCAGTTCAGTCGAACAGAAATCTTACAGAATATACTTCAATCCTACTGATGCATGGCTGTTACTGCATGTTTTATGACAGATTTACGCCATTAGAAAAGCTTATTGGA
The DNA here is from genome assembly GCA_029721515.1 of Synanceia verrucosa. Lineage (NCBI taxonomy): Eukaryota > Metazoa > Chordata > Actinopteri > Perciformes > Synanceiidae > Synanceia > Synanceia verrucosa. The sequence goes on from CM056569.1 coordinate 1,634,030, forward strand.
TGGTTGAATATCGTCAGAAACCTCCACCCTGACTCCTAAACTATATTTCAAGTCAGGTCACTGCCGCACTCTCACATTCATGCTCCCTCCACCACAGAACCCTCAGCGCCGCTGGTGGTACTTCCTGTTAATTTACCATTCCTCCGGTAGCGTCTGCCAGTTTCCCAACATCAGCCAGGCGACAATCTGTCCCTTCGAAAGTCATCACTGATATGATGACTCTGGCAGAAAGGAGAATAAATATAATAATAATAATGATGTGTATTTTATTCTTACTTCACTGTGTTTAATCAGACTAACATGCTTCACTGTCCTCACCCGCTGCCAACAGCCTGCAGAGCCAGCTGTCGGTAGAAATATGGAGTAAGAGGAGAGGAGGGTGGAGGTTGCTCCATCTCACCCAGGCCGATGTTGGCTCGGCCGTCGGTGCATAAAACCACCTGCAGAAAGTTCATTATCAGCAGTTTAGTCGCCTCAGATATTTGCTCCTTTTCATTTTTGCCGCTACAGAGATGTTGGTTGGTTTGGTTTGCTCGACGATTTGTGTTAAACCTGCGCTTGATGATATATATGTGTGTAGTACATAGGTCTGAAAATGAAACAAATAAATTGGATTGAGTTTATCGAAAACAGGAAATGTACGACAGAATAAAGTCATTATATACGAAAATAAAGTTGCAATTTTATGAGAATAAATCCAGGAAGTTGGAATTTGCCAATATTTTTCTAACTTTACTGAACTTTTGAACAATGCCTACTCTACAACAACACGTTAGAATATTATGACTTTATTCTCATAAATAATGACTTCAATCTTGTAAATTTGCAACTTTATTTTCGTCAATAATGACTTTATTCAGTGACTGTGCGCTGATTTATACTTTGACTTGATTTGTCGTTCACACTGAAGCATGAATATGGAAACCATCGGTGCTCTCACGTTGGATAATTTTAAAATCCCTTTGCACTTACTCACCTTTGACCCGGGGTACCTGGACGCCATGGCAACCGAGGCTAACGCTGCAGGACCAAGACACGTAGCGCCATGCTCCCTGAGTCTGGAAAGACAGAAGAAATAAAAGATAAAGTTCTGCATCACGGTCTGAAGAGCATTTCAGCGCTCACTTACTCTCTGACTCTCTGTACCAGCTGCTGGTACGACTCAGCGATACAGTGAGGGATGCTATAAGCCACGCCCTGCTGCCATATATGGTCGTAGTCGACCAACGCCCAGTCCCTGAGAGTGAGAGGAGCTCTGGTGCCATCACCATATATCACCACCTGTTCAAAAAAAAAGCAGATTTAATATGATGTTACAGGTCATAAGAGGTATTTTTCTGAGGTCTGGAAGAAAACTCCATGTAAATATCGCAGTTCGACCTTTAATCGTAACCACTGAAAACAACTCCGGAGAGTCACTTTCCCTTTCAGACTGCTTCATTTTAGGATTTTCAGAGGCCAGAACAAGTAAAAATATGCAGTATTTCACAACGAAAGAATTGAAAAGTCACACAAAAACACTATTTAGTTTGAAAGAAGCATCCCTTTAATCTATAGGGTCTACAGCAGACATGGACAAACCATAGGGCTTTTTAATGTGGCCCGCCAAACTTGTCCAAATTATTTTATGAAATTCAACTATATTATTATTATTATTATGCGCGATAGTAAGTCTAATTGGACGATGTGTAACAAAAACAAAGTGTAACAACTTAAGAAGCTCAAAGCAGGTCATGAAGCAGAACTCCATTCAAAAAATCAAGGAAACTAAAAACACAGTCATAACTCACGATCAAAAATGCTGATAAAATTAGATTAACCAGCTTCTCTGCATCTGTCCAAGCTTCTACTGGAATTCAGGAAGTTTTTACAGTAGCCTAGGTTTTTTTTTTTTTTTTTTTTTAAATAAACTTTTGTTTCACCACCTCGTCATTGAAGGTGACCAGAGCCACTCTCCTGCGGGGCGACCTCTGCAGCAGGGATGATAGCGCCCTCTGGAGGGCATCCTGGACACTCTGTCTCTCACAGAAAAAACAAGAATATTTTAATGAAAGAAAAAAGGTTTTAAGAGAAAAAGGAGTACAAATCATCTCACCTCCAGTCTGGATACGTATGTTGGAAATCCACTGTCTGATGCAACCTGTCAGAAGGATTTAGTGACTTTAAAAAGCTTGTTTGAGCCAAAAATTAAGAAGAAAATGACCATGAAGCACGATAACCTAGTAAGGTAAACAGGAAAGTAGTGGAGAAGCTTCAGTTCATTGCAATCTGCAACCTCACCACTAGATGTCACCAAATCCTAGACACCGCACCTTTAAGGAACGTGATGACTCACCTCCGTTGTGACAATCATGCTTCCAGAAACGTCCACGCAGAACACCACCAGCGTGTCCTCCAGGTTCTGGTAGTCGTCGTCGCTCTGGGTCGGCAGGTAAAGGTCGTCGCTGTGCACACCTGTGCGCTGACCGATGCACACTCGCTCTACGCCGTCGTTCACCGCGTTTTCGCATCCGCAGAATTCACACAGCCACACCTGAACGACAGGAAGTGTTTGCTACTGTTTTAAAATATTGCCTGACAGCCCTGACACTGAAGTTCAGAGGAACTATAGAAATATTAAATTTTACTTACATTCCTCTGTATCGAACTGAGACACGACAAGACCGCACCGCATTTCCCACAAATCACTGGGCTGTGGAAACTCTCCATTCCCGAGGCTGATGGGAAAAAGATCAAAGAGTTTATGAAACAAGTGGAACAAGTGCGCCGGTGTGCGTCCGTGACCTCTGACCTTGGCCGACGTCGACCAGCTTCCCGACGCTGACGGAGACCACGTTGACGTTGGCTCTCGGCCCGCCCTCTCCTTCCTTGTCCACTGATGAAAGACAAGACAGCGAGCGTATTGCATTGAAGAGCTGAAGATCTAGCGAACAGGAAACTCACGTCTGGGCGGGACGGGAGGCGGCCGGTCGAAGGAGAGCGGCAGCGAGGCGGGTCGAGGTTTTCTGAGCTGACGAGGAGGCAGCGGCGGAGGATCTGAGGGAAGAGGAGGAGAGATTGAGCTGTGCTGCAGACCTGGTGATGTTTAATGATCCTGGTGTGGTTGCTACAGCAACGTGAGAACAAGCCAACAGATAAATATGTCCCCTTTAAAAGTGAATCTTCTAAAATAACAGCAGCACATTTTGAATTCCGGACTTTTCGTTGCATTCTTAGGCTGGGGTATTTCTACTTTTACCAAAATAAAAGACCTGAGGACTGTTTTTAACCACTTTGTCTACCCACACTACTGTTGTGATGTTTCGGTGATGAAAGTCTCCGGTTCAGTGTGAATAGAGGTTGTGAATAAACAGAATTAAATGTATTTTTACACACTTTTCAAATGTCAAACTGTGTTTTTATCGTTTTTTTAAATGAAGCATGACTTTGATCTGGTGAAATTAAACCTTTTCTGTGTGCGGACTTTCCCTTTTGCATTTGCTATCTGTGCACCTCCTGCTCTTGCATTTGCAAACATGCCCACTCACACATGTTACTGCTTTCCTGTTATTTCACTTCAGTGCTCTGGAGAACGTGACGAGCAGAAAAACATCTGATTAAAAAAAATGACAAATACCGTCTTGCTGTTTCACAGACAGTGCGTTGTCATATTGACGCTCCATAAAAGAATCATCTGTGGAATAAAAGTAAATTAAAACGGATTTAAGGGCCTGTAAATTACTATTAAGTATTATTATTAAGATTATACTATTATTAAATGGATTGACTTTTCTAATTTAATACACAATATTTTGGTTATTACTAAACAACTGATTAAACTGAATTGGTGACACATCACTAAGATTATAGGAAACATGGAAAGGAATCATCAAAGGAAGCACAATATGATATAATCAAAATACCATATCATCACAACAAGTCACGTTAAGTCACATCGCAATATTATCATGATACTCAAATCATATTATCATGATACTTTAATCGTAAAGATATATCACGATACTGTAATCATAATATATTATGACACTTAAATCATAATATGATATATCACGATACCTATGTCACAATGCAATATTATCATGACATTCAAATCATATTATCATGATACTTTAATCATAATATGATATATCACAATACTGTAATCATAATATATTATGATACTTTAATCATAATATGATATATCACGATACCTATGTCACAATGCAATATTATCATGATACTCAAATCAAATTATCATGATACTTTAATCGTAAAGATATATCACGATACTGTAATCATAATATATTATGACACTTAAATCATAATATGATATATCCACGATACCTATGTCACAATGCAATATTATCATGACATTCAAATCATATTATCATGATACTTTAATCATAATATGATATATCACGATACTGTAATCATAATATATTATGATACTTTAATCATAATATGATATATCACGATACCTATGTCACAATGCAATATTATCATGATACTTAAGTCACTATATATATATATATATATATGTAGTCACAATATTTAAGCCACAAAAAGATATATTATCACAGTACTAAAGTCACAATACCATATAATCGTAATAAAATTAAACAAAATTAATTAAATTAAACATTTTCTTTTTCAACTGCAAATTATGTAGTTACTGTATGTATTTGTTTTATCAAATTATATCCATTTTTTTCTGTTCATATCAGAGTTTTAATTCATATATCTTGAGGTCAGAGGTCAAGTCTTTTGAAAATCACCATGTTAGTTCTTCCTCACTAAAATGAACCATTATTTTTGAGTGACTTCGAGAAGTGAATCAGGAACGTTGTTGTTATAATACCTGGTCCATCAGGCCTCCAGTTACACACAACATGACTGCAAGCGAACTCCATCTGAGGCGCAGAAACAAAAACATGCTACTGTTATTATTCCATAATTTAAAAAAAAAAAAAAAAAGACTCTTTGCTCCAAACCTGACATGCAGACGTTCAACAAAGCGACAGCGCAGATATCAGGCAGATCAGCAATGAGACCACAACAGATCAGCTTCCTGGCTTCGTGGATGTACCGTCGCTGTGGCAACTAGCGTCTCAAACCGGTTATTTTTCGAGTTTGCAGGTGGCTGAGTAAAACCGTGAAAGCAAACATTTCCTGTTTGAACAACTGTGATGGAAAAGAGAACAACAGGGTGGATAACAGCCTGGCTTATAAATATATCATACAGCGTACATTAATGTCGTCTAACAGTGATACTCAGTTCACAGCCCTGATAGGATGCCAGGTCGACCGCCTAATAGAGCTTTTCTTTATTTTTAAAAAGAAACCCAGATCCTAAAATTTAAATACATTTTACATTGAAAGAGGTTAAATATGCTACCAAATATGTCCCTGTTAGGAGCAGTTTATGTCTATGAATCATACCAACAGCCCTGTTTAATGTGTTTTAATTCAAAAACACTGTTTTTCTCACGTGCTGATAGATGTTTCCGTCTGAAGATTTCTCCTGAATACTCCAAAAGTTAGCATGACTCATGTCCTTAGCTGCACATTAAAGATACCATTCCAGAAAACTTGTAATGCAAATATTAACTGTCAGTTTTTTGGTGATATCTGTTGATTAAAAGTTTTACCCCTTTCACCTGTAGTATTTTGAATTTAGCCAGATTCTGAGCCAAAAATAATATAATACAATCTAATGTAATTTAATATAATACAATCCAATCCAGCTTTTCTTTTCTGACCACGTTCACACTCAGGTGTTTCTAAATTTAACAAAAAAAAACAAAAAACTTTGACTTCCATCATTTATCACTGTGAACACAAAACACACATTACAGTTAGAGCATAATTACATGGGCTGGTGTGCACGGCGGCCTCTAAAATGCTGCAAAACAAGCGTCCGTTAACTCAGCAGGTTTTTAAAGTGTGTGAAGGCGTGTGTGTGTGTGTGTGTGTGTGTGTGTCAGGAAGTTAGCGTCGGATCGAAAGAAAAGGAGAGAGAAAGAAATGAAAGTTGAGAGACCGAAATGAAGAGTTCAGAGACAAAAGCCATTAAAAGAAAAAAAAAAGAAAAAAAATCACGTCAAAGTTTAAAGGCTATTTTATTAACTGGAATTAACACTGTTGTATTTAAAGAGTGCATTTAATCCATGTGCTGTATAACACGTGGAAAATAACAAACAAGTGATAAATGAGAATATATTACTCTTTAAATTGTTACTAAACGTCTAGATGTCCATATGCAGCGTAAAATAGCATTACCTGTAAAACTGTAGTTATTAGATTAGTTATAAATCACTGTGTATTTATTACATTTCACTACTTGTGACAAGAAACGTTAACAAATCTCTCCTGCTGCACTTATTTAGCAACAAAACCAATAATGACACTCATTTATTCAAGTCTTGTTGAACTTTAACCAGACTGTCAGTATTTCTGAGCTTGCTTCATGAATTTAAAGGTATATATTAAAGTTGCCACAGACGTGCTAATTTTGACTGCCCTTACATTTCACATTTCACACTTTTGGTGGGTTGTTTGCCGAATTCTAGGAGAAGCTTGGACAGATTCAGAAAAGATGGTTAATCTAATTTCATCAGCATGTTTGATTGTTAGTTACGACTGTGTTGTTAGTTTCCTTGATTTTTTGAATGGAGTTCTGCTTCATGACCTGCCAGCACGTCTCTGCTAACACATTAAGGGCGGTTTTTGGGCTGATTTTGACAGCCTTAGTTAAAGATGTAAAAATCACTTTTTTTATTCTCTGCTACTCGTTGCTGGGTCACTTCTGCTCTTCCAGAGACTCCAGCACGGCTCTCAAGATGGCGGCCACAGCCACGGCGCCGGGGTCGGGCAGGGTGACCCGCTCGGCAGCGATGTAGCTGGCTCGCCCCGCCCTCGCTGTGAGGTCACGGGTCAACTCTGCCCCCGAGGTCGCTTTCTGAGGAGGCCAGAGGAAACGCCAAAATATGAGGAAACTATACGAACACATCTTGAAAAAAGCACTGAGGTGTTTACTGCACCTGCACTGCAGCCTGAAGTACAGCCACCTGACCAGCAGGTGGTGCTGCTGTCAGCTTCATCAGCTCATCCACAGCTGGACACAAAGCGTCCAACTAGACAAGGACAGAGTGCTCTTTAATTAATATGTGCAACAAATAGACTAATGTGCAATATTATATTATTAATATTAAGATTAGTTTTATCTATATTAATAGTGACTGTGTTCCATTTTTATATAAAAAAAATTAGTTATATCTTTTATTTTTTGCTTGGAGCGGCTAATATTAATCTAGAACCACTTTTAAAAATAGAGCCGATGCGTTAAAAGTAGCAGAAAATAACTCACCATCGTTCTGTCTCCAGGGTCAGCACCTCCGTATCTGAAACGCATTCATGTTCTTTTTTATTTTAAACATTTAAAATCATTTTGTCTGTTGTTGAAGCGTTGTACTGCATGGATCTCTTCGCTGACATGTAGGAATATTGAATATTCAGTGTCTTCATGTCTATTTCAAAGAATTTCTGATTATGTCTTTGGAATATAGATTATATACTCAACGAGGACGAAAATAATATTTTTGTCTTGATTGCATCTCCACCTAAATCACCTCCTCATGGCCTGTGTCCCAGCATGCATCGCTCTAGCCCAGGCTGCAGCGCTGTTCTGCGTCCCTTCAGTCACATGACCAGCCGCCGCCGTCAGGAAAAGGCTGTACAACTGAGGGATGCATGAAGACGAGCCTGAGTGAAGACGCTGTTCGTAGTCAGTGACACTTAATGTCAAATATACCAACCGCTCCCGAAGACCCGCCCATCTTCTCCTGGACCAATCCGGCAAGGACGGACAGCAGTCGCCCAGGGCAACCAGGGACCACGTGATGCTGCAGCCACTCCTGAATGGCTGAAAGAGCATTTTTCACAAAGTTAAAAGTACCTGTTTATTTTTTTTATAGTGCAGCCATTCCTACGACACACTGGGTCCCACCTTTAGCAGCCTGGGCGTGAGTGTTACCGCAATCTCCGTCCCCTGCAGCGCGGTCCAACAAATTCAGTTCCTCCTGTTTGTCCAACAGTGTGGCGCAAACCCTCTCTAAGGCTTTACGCAACACAGGACTCAGCGGACCTGCAGAGATAATAATATTATATTATTATAACAGCTAACTCTTAAGGTTGACTTTTATTATAAAGCAGGTTTAACAACATTTCTCAGTCTTAAATATTCTTCATGTTCCTAGATTATTTCCTGTTGCAGCTGACAGGAAGTAAACATGGACCCAAGCTCCATTATACTCCATTGAAATGCACTAAAACAGTTTCAGACGGTGAATACAGGAATATCCAGGCAGATGGTGGGAGGAAAATAATGGTTTATTTTAGAAAGTTAAATAACAAAGTATTTTTTTTTTCTTGTAGAAACACTAAATATGTGGACCTGAAAATGAACAACAATATGAGAACTTTAATTAAGAAACTTCATATATTTTCACAGCACAGGTGGTTGAAAATGTTTTTATTCTTGATTTAAAAAAAATAATTATTATAATTCTGTTAGAATCTTTCCTTTTGTCGCTGAGCTTTGTACACAGTGGGCCAAAATTAAAAAATATATATATAACATTTAAATTGATTTATTGCAGATATTGACCTTGTAACTAACTGGCTTAGCAGTTATCGCCTATAAAAACAATATTGAACATTAAATAAATGAAAAATCAGTTAATTTATTATGGCTCAATATGCAGCTTTTCCCACACCAATTTTGGGAACTTTTTTCTACAGGACAGCCAAAAAAAAAAAAAAAAAAAAAATCCTTCAAAGAAAAAAATCAAACAGGCAAGAAAAAAAATACAAAAAAGGAAACAGAAATAAAAGCTCAGTTCTAACATGTAATACATAGAAATCTATACTCAGGTAACCATGGAAACCAACCTTCAGAGTGCACGTCGTCTTGAGGCTTTGTGCTCGTAGGCGGCGGGTCGGTCATGTAGCTGCGTCCGCTAACACAAGCACTGCTGAGGTTTGGCCAGGCGGGGGCGCTGGTCTTAGCATCTATATGAGACGTCGAGGACGTTAAACACATTTTGGTCTGTTTGAGGAAATCAGCTTCCACTGTAGAAATGTCGAACTATTCCTTTAAGGGCCTGTCCACGGATATTTTTAATATTTTCCTCTGTTTTTAAGTTTCTCATCCACATGCAAACAGAGATTTGGGTCAATAAAACAGCCTGATAAGACAGTTTTTTTTTACCGTGTGGACGCACGATGAAAGGAAAGATATTAAATTTGTATCAGATATGCATAAAAATTATTTCTGCAGTCCAGGTAATAGTTTACGTTAAGGGTGCGTGTGCTCACCGAACAGCCTCAGCGTTTCCTGGTCGGCTTTCATCAAGGTCAACGACATTCCCGCCATCTCCAGCGACGTCATGAACGACCCCGACATCACCCTGGCAACCGTGACGCCGCGACTCTCTGTAACCGTAGAAACAACACTGTGTTCCTCATCGGAGAGAGGTGAAAAGGTGCCTTAACGTCCCCTTGAAGCATCTCCATAGTTACCCAGACAGTCAATGGTTGCCGTAGTAACCACAGCCATCTCCAGACAGGACAGAGCTCCCAGGTTGTTCACGCACACGACCACGCTGTCGCCTAAATAATTAAAAACTAAAAATGATTAAAAGTAAAAACAATAACTAATAAAAAGTAAAAGCAATTAAAAGGACCTGATTTGAGAGGCAGACGTGATTGGCTGTCAGGGTCGGTCATGTGATCGATCATGGTCTTCACCACCTCGTCTGCGGACGCCACCTGATTAACAGGATGGATGAGGGGAAATACTTCAAAATAAAAGCAAATAAAAAAAGAGTCACGTTAACAGCAGATTTAAGCTGAGTCACCTTTGACCTTTTAATCCCAGGTTCACCGTGGATTCCTGAGGAAGATGGAAAAACTTCATTTATAAATAATTATAGTTTATTACTCCTCATCCCTCCGTTCTTATTATGTATTCTTTGGTAAGGAAATGTTAAGAGATATTTGGGTTCACATGTATGAAGGTTTGTGTCGTGCAGCATAATCATAAAAACAAATATATATATAATGAATACAGGGGGCGCTAATATATAATAACTGCCCCAAAAACATCAGCTTCCATGTAATTTTCAATTAAATAGAATTAATTTCCAGTTAAAACAACGACCCCATCATAGAGCTTTATTGTTGTTGTGTCCGGCGGATGTTTTTTCTCTCCTCTTTTTTTTTCCTCCACCTCTCCGTCCTCTCTCACCCAGTCCCAGCTCCATGTCTCCAGGCGGCAGGTCAAAGGTCGGCAGACATCCTGGGACACTGCAGGGAGACAGGCTCACCCCCAGAGTGCCTGAAAAAACAAAAAAAAAACCAGCTAAACTACAGTGTGAAAACCACCCCGGTGTTTAAAGCTGTTTTAAAGCACAGGACTCCTCACCGATACCCTTCAAAACATCTGTCGCCTTGGAAACGATCTGGTCCAATGAGCAGCCTTCTTCTGCCAGAGCACCTGCCAGCTGATATTTAAAGGCAACATTAGCACAAAAGGCTGAAAATTGTTGTAAAAATTGAACTTAATTTAACTACCTTTGCAAACATCTTGAGACGTCAGCGCTAATTTGCACATTTATCTGACATTTCCTGACCTGAAATGTTTAATTAGAAAAACAAAACTGGACTCTTGCACGATGTTGTTGTTGTTGTTGTTGTTTACCTTGTGGATGAAGACGGTGCCGCACAAGCCTCTCCTGCCGGCCTTACTGGGTCGGTCAAAGGCGCAGTCCTCGGCAACTATCACCATGTCGACGGCGACGCCGTGGTTACGGGCTTGCTCTGCAGCCAGCCCAAAGTTAAGGCGGTCGCCGGTGTAGTTTTTCACAATGAGGAGGACTCCGGATGCTCCTGTGGATGGACTTAGACTTCAGTTAGTGACACTTAATTTAAAGGGCCAGCGCAGAAGGCAATATAACGTGCATAACCATGTTTTCATTCGTATAAATATTAAAACTACAAATTCTTGGTTTTGTGAGCTTAGCATTCATATCTACACAGGGAGCAGGTCCTCTTTACGGAGTCGGACATTTTTTTTCACTGTAGCCCAGAACGGACAAATCAAACACTGGTTTAACGTCACCTGAAGGCCATGGTCATTCTCCTGGTACCAGCCACTGTCTGACTTCCTGTTGCTCCTAAAGTAGTGTTATTATGGTATGGATGGCCTCTCAGTGAGGTGTTACTATGGCCACACAGTTGGTTGCTCAGTGGTGAGAAAATGGTCGCTGCTTTATTTTATCTCTGTATAATAACGACAACGTCTTCCTGTTTTTCTTTCTGACTGATGAACACAGACCAGCACCACCTGCTGGTATGGAGAGTTACTGCATCTCACACAGCAGCAGATTATAAGGGCGATAACAGGGGATACTATCATGATACTTGAGTCACGTCACGATACATTAATTGCAATATTGTGATATATTGCGATATTCTACATAGTTCACTGAAAAATTTAAATTGCACAAATTTGTGTACATATACACTGACATATATTTAGAAACACATGGATATACATTTAAAGATACACATATGCTAGGGCTGTTGAAGTTTTGATACTGCCATAGAACATATGAGGTTGTCAGCTGGAGTCTTCGCGGTGCGTTCAAGTGCAACTTTTTTGTCAGGACACAGAGTTTCTAGATGTCATCAAATCCTGCACACTGTCCCTTTAATTAATTTCATGCCTTGTAATCCTGGTTACCTGCGTTGTGCAAGCAGAGAATAGCAGCCAGGATGCTGGCAGGAGGCGGAGAAGCAAACACTCCCCCTGCTACAGCTGCCGACAGCATTCCTGCACCAAGATAACCTGGAGACAGACAGAGACGGGAGGACGAGAGGGTCAAATGTGACAAGCTGAGGTCATTAAACAGCTCTCGGCGTCCTTACCCCCGTGTGCCGGCTCATGTCCTGACCCCCCTCCAGACAGCAGGGCCACTTTGCCCCTCAGTTTGTCCAGGTCGGACCGGACCACGACCCTGTGGCCCCTCAGCAGGGACAGCCGGCCCCCGCTGGCCCTCACGAGGCCGCAGAGAGCCTCGTCCACACAGCGGTCCACTGAGTTTATCAGCTTCTGTTTGGGCTGACAGGGAGAAACAGCAAGTAAATACAGAATGTATGATGAGCTCACCAATTATGATGTATGTTCTGTTAATCTCAAGATTATTTAGTAAAAATGGGTAAAATGCTCTCTTTTACTTACTTAAGTTACTGAAATTTAAATAGAACGGCTAAAATATTGTATTTTATTTCTATTTTCATTATATTATATTATATTATGTATGTATAGGTTTTAATAGAGATGCACCGATCCATTTTTTTCGATCCAATCCCGATATCGATACCTGGGCTGATCGTATCGATCGATACTACTGATGAATGAATGAAGTGTATACCTTACCATGTGAGTGAAGGCATCAGGCTAGACATAAACATTTATCTTTGTTAAAAAAAAGGTAACAAATGAACACAGATATAAATGTACTTCATTTATTTATGAACAAATAACAAAGTGTACATGAGCAGCAAAAAGAAATCAATAACACTTCCATGTAAAGTGCACTGCAAACAGATATTTTCAAATGTAATATCAAATCTAGCATGTTGCTGTGTGTTTGCTTATCACTAGCTGCTGTGTGCTCTGCATTAGGGCTGCTCCATTATGGAAAAAATCATTATCACCATTATTTTGCTCATTATTTACATCACCATTATCCAAAGGATTATTTTTGAGTTACACAATGCATTTCTTCATCATTTCTCTGTGTCAAAAAACAACACTGCATATGGTGTTTGATATGAAATATAAACAGTAATATTAGTAACATCCTGTTTGGACACATTTTATGACAGCGGACAAGGAGTGATCGGCGGGTTTGCGGTGATCAGTGAGGGGAGCGGGTTTGCAAAATTGACTTAATTGCACAGCTCTACTCTGCATGATGACGTAACCAGCGTCGCAAACAGAATTAAAGTGACTGGATCAGTATGCTGGGTCGTCCTCATTCATCATCTGATCCAGCTAAATTAGTCAATATTGGAGCACATATCCGAGCCCGGTGTCCGATCGGTGCATCTCTACTTTTTAACAGTTTGATTTTCATATCAATGCCATTTCTGTTTGTGTTCAATTGTGTTGAAACATCATTGACTCAGTGAAATATATCCTTTGCACACTTGATCCTTGTCCTGTTTTGCATATTTTCCTTGTGCTAAATAAAAACAAATTAATTTAAAAAAAACATGATGCACGGTGACAGTTTAAACTGGTCTAAAGTTAATGCTTATTAACAGCAACAACAGAGTTAAAATGCAACATTTACAGCTTCCGTCATCACTGCATGGACTCTGATCCTTTCGAGTTACAGGTCTGCAAAGTAATTTCAACTCAACCAGGATGAGAAATTCGTGTTTCAGCATAAATTTTCACCCATGAAGAGTCACTGCTGAGTGCATCTATTCACTGACGAGCGGTAATATGTTTCAAAATTCATATTTTACCTCCATTTCAGTATTTCTCGCTTCTGTTCCTTCCGACAGGGTTCTGCATGAATGGCACCGGATGTAATGGAAAGTTTCCTACAAAATAAAAGCGTATGATTTATCCAATAATAAAATAATCCCTGCGTAGTCCAGCAGGTGCTTTTATTTTTTTTAAATCGTCGGTCAAATTAAATAATAACAAGACTGAAGAGTATTATAATACAATAAAAAATGGATGTTTATAAACTGTGAGTAAGTTGAGTTCAAAAAAAGGCATGTTGATGAACGGAATAGGGGAAAAGAAGAAAAATAAAAGTTATGAATGAAATAAAACATAAATATAAATAAAAATAATTGTTTATGAACTAAAAAGGGGAAAGAAGCAAAAGTCAAATAAAATATAAAGATGCGAGTTTAATGCATGTTTATAGAAATAGAAAGAAAAGTTGTGGGTTGAATAAGACACAACTGTTCGAGTAGAATAAATGTTTACAGGCAGAATAGATTTGTTTTGTTTTAAACTAACTAAACTCACTGTATTTGTTAATTAAATTACATGTTTGAGTCATAAAATATAATAAAACGGATGTTTACATTCATAATTGTACCCCTTCAAACTAACTCCGCTCCACCGGGCTGCTCCGTGAACGCATCGAACCAACCCTCCGGTTTCGCCTGTGTGACGCACTGGCGGAGCCCAGCCAGTCCACTCGGCTCAGCTCGGCTCAGCTCGGCTCGGAACCGTCCAGAGCAACATGCAGGATGGCGACTGTGGAGACAGCCGCCGAACACGAACGCATCCTGCGGGAGATAGAGAGCACCGACACCAACTGCATCGGGCCGACCCTCCGGTGAGTGTCTCCCCTGGCGTCTCGTCCGCGGGCTTCTCCGCTGGGAGAGCTGCTGGACCCTCGGCGTCAGCCGGGGGGAGATCGGCTAGCTGTGATTAGCACCCAAGTTAGCAACTCAGGGGGGCTTGCACAAAACTTTAACACGCATGCGCCCATTATCGGACAGCTAACCGGCTAACTTTAGCAAACACTAAAACTACCTAATTTACATGTCGGACACCTATGTGGACACTTTCACAGTGAGCTTGACTGTCTAACGTTTTCAAACCGACAGTGTTGTTCTAGTTTTGGACGACAGCGGTTGTCAACTTATCCAGAAGCAGTAGGGTAACTCAAGCTAACGTTAGCTAACTTAGCTAACTAATTGTCATTCTGCTCACTGGTGTGTGAGCTAACAGTGAGGTTGTGTCTGGTCACTAAAGCACTCTGTGTTTGCTTAATGGCTTGTGTTTGTCACCCAAATCGGTCAGCTTATCCTGCCTAAAGAGTTTTGTGGGCTAGTTATTGCCAGTTAGCATGCTAGGTGGTTAGCGACAGCTATAAAGGAGTGTCAAGTGCAGCAGCCCAGTCAAGCCCTGCTTGTGTTTGTTGTGTACAATGAATGAGACTAAACAGCTCCTGGAGGTTATTTTGGAGTGATATTACACCACACTGAAAGCCACCGGCTGGTGTTTGTCATGTGCTATATGAGTGTTTACACTGTTGCTTAATAATGCAGTGGAAACTGCACTTAACAGACTGAATGGCTTTTTCTGTTTATTTTGGGGTTTGTGCCAGGCTACATGGTTTCACATCCCATCAGTGGGTGGGGGGATGCAACACAACCTCAGCTGTGTGGCTTCACATCCCTGTTATTCTACTCTATGTACATGTGAAGAGAGCAGTGTTATCTATTTTGTTGTGGGGAATAAATTACCTTGTCTAGTGGGCATTTTTTTCTATACTGAGCAGAAGCATCTTTTCTAAAAATTATATTTTCGTGTCCTCTCTGTGTGTGTCTACACCGCGTCCTTGACTTTGAAGTGATTGTCCAAAGCGGAAATAGTGAATGACCAGGGAAACGCAGCAGAGGAACTGGGCTATTAAAGGCCTGTGAAAGGTGGGACTGTGTTTGTACCACACAAATGTGTTTACACTTGTTATTTAGCCTAATTACAGGTTTAAAGTTGACTTTATTAAGTATCAGATTTAAGTTCTGGCTGAGGTAGGGCTTCTCTTGATCAGTATATTGATCCTTTTGCCACCTCTTAATATGGCTGAATATTATTATTATTATTGTTATTATTGCGATGTGATGTTTCACATCCTCCAGCTTCCTGTTTCCAGTCACACGCTCAAAGATAAAACACAGTCTCTGTCTGGAGCTGTCGGCTTCATCATTAGCTATATTTAGCCCAGAGTGATGTTTAAAAGAAACCGTTTTTAATAGGCACGTATATCAGACGACCAAGGTCATTTTTCGATTGTGTGTCTGCATTTAAATTCAGACTATAGGCCTTAAATAGTTTACGGTTTTTGTCAATAAGGATGTTTGTGACCTGTTTCAGGTATTTTCTTGTGAGGCTGCAACAGATTATTTTCCACTGTTGATTAACAGGAAAGCATTTTACCATGGACTAATATTTTTACTTGAAATAATTAATTCTGGTGATATCTACCCTGGTTCCATATCTTTAGGTTTTGGCCTGAATATTTATTATCACCTTGAGTTTTGGTGATTTTCTGTGATTCATTTAGAAAATAATCAATCAGATTTATCAATAATTAAAACAATTCTTGATTGCAGCCCTGTTTTTTTTGCAATACTTTTTGGGTGCATATTTTAACAGAACTTCAACTATTTTGCGTCAGGAATCAGAGAATTTTATTTTTATTTTATTTTTGAGGCATTTTGATGTGTTAATTTTAGATTAAGTGATTTCTGATGCACAGGTACATTTATTAGCATACTGTTTGGAATAATTTAGTGTATTTTTAGCTGTTATTATTTTCACACCCAGAACCAACACTCATAAAACAGATGAACAGGTCGGCAGTGAGAGTTTGCTAGTGTGTGTTAGTGTGTGTTGGTGTGCATGTCGAGGCTGGCTGCAGCATTCCTCCCTGTAACTCAGAATAATCTGAGAGCAGACAACTCCCTTCAGGTTACAAACATTCACCTGAAGCTGCCGTCTTCCTCTATAAAGAATACATCAATAGTTTGACTGTATTCAGAGAATATTTTTAATGTTTCTGTACTGGTTAATCCACCACTATGTGCAGGCTTTTTAATCAAAATGAGATCTTTAATGACAAATATAATTATTGATGTTATCCAGGAATTTTCAAATTTACTGTTTTGCAAAAAAAGCAGAAAAAATGTCAAAGCAGCTTATTATTATTTTTTGATTGAGATGTTAAATTCCAGATATTTCCATTCCTGAACAGAAAAACAGGGGTGTCCAGACACAACTTTCTCACTTCCAGTACGATACCGATATTGCAGAATATTCCACAATTAAATAAAATAAATAAATCAATGAATCCAATAAAAACAAAAATACATATTTTTAAGTGCAAAATAACCTCTAGTTTAACTTAAACAGAAGTATATTCTAAGTATATTGGACAGAATAAAGTCTGTAATGGGTTGTCTGGACTGTCTGGAATGGACTGATGGTATCAGGGTGCTGATATCGGAGGTTTTAGATGCAGGCCGATATAATCCGATGGCTGATTTGCACTATGGTAACTCTACTTGGACAAACTGCCTGAAAACCTGCTAGTATGTCAAAGCAGAGTTAAATGGGTGTTATCAGTCTCATAGTTATGGGTCAGTAGAGGCCTGCTGCACCTACTAGTAGAGATGCACCGATATGATACCGGGATCGGATATGGGCACCGATATTGACTGATTAGCTGGATCGGATATCTGATGAATGAGAACGATCCAACATACCGATCCAGTCTCTTCAGTTCTGTTTGCAGTGTTGGTTACGTCATCACGCAGAGTAGGGCTGTGCAGTTAACCTAATTTTGAAAACCGCAAATTCCACCACCCTCTGTGATCATGGCAAACCCGAGCACAAAAATGTCACAACCTTGTCTCGTCCCAAGGTGTCCTGCTAGCGGCGTCGGCTAATCTAATCTGTCAGCTGCAAGAAAGGAAAACCTTCTTCAGAAAGCTCCACCCTGTTCAACAGTTGTTCAGATTAAAGCCAGGGAACACTTCAGTGTAAAAGGCTTCTTTCTGCTCGATGCTGATGTCGGATAAAGAATTTTCACAGCATCTCGGTTTTGATTTGAGCCACGTTTCAGACTCTCAGGGAGTAACTGTCCACAGCCTTGTTAAAGTCCACACACACCCTGCTGAGTCATCACACACACATGCATTCATTCATGCACAACCAGGCGCTATTTAGCCAGCTGTCGAACACACACACACACACACACACACACACACACACACAGCTGTTTACAATGATGTCGTAACTCAGAGCAGCTTTCTTGAACTCTTTAAAGCTTTCCCAAATCCGTCCAGGCGGCCATCTTTTCCTCCTCCCCCTAGAAGAGGACAAATTCATGGATTTCTGAACATTTCACACATAACTTAGTCATCATCTTACTTTAATGCACGGTTATATCTCCAGTGGTTTTTGCTGGTGTTGCATCATGATTTTATCTAGATACTTTCTTTTTTTAAAAAAATTACCTGTATTCTCTCTTAATTTACATCTCAGATGTTGAAGTGCAAAAGTACAGACATTATTATTATCATTATTATTAGTAGTAGTATTTATAATATCTGACTGCAGTGTTGAATGACAGCACATTTAGTCTCTTATTTAATTTTTCTTGATATTAATTTGTTTATCCACACAGATGACTTTAATGAACAGTGGAAATACTTTATGGAGAGACTGTAGATCAGATTATTGTGGTATTTTCTTTTTTTTATTTTATATGGCTACAATACAAACAAGGGAACCTGCCAAAGTTCCATAAATCACTCAATAAATAATAATAATTATAATATTTGTAAATATGACATTGAATCAACCTAAAATAATATTGAAAATATAGGTAAGCATTAATTTATTGGTAACATTTTCCAAAAAAATCTGAATAAATACATACAAAAATATGTATGAAAAATTTGCAAGAATAAATATAAACATCTTAAAGTTAATAAAAATGAATTAATAAGACAGAAAAAGAAAAACAAATATTAAAACAACAATGTAAATTTTCGTCACGTTGTCATTTATTTTTAATGTTAGCCTATGTTAGATGGTGGATCTTTTTTGGTAACTTCTTACTCAGCAGTTATTTCTGCTGCCAGAGTTTTATCTCTCCAGTGTTTGCTGAAGGCCGTGGTCGGCTGGAGGGACTTTGGCGAACGTGCTCCGAGCGTCGTCGTCGTAGTTCAGATTCGTGCTGCTTCTTGTTCCTGTGGAGGTCTTTGTCTGATGGCAGCACACACTGAGGCTGTTTGTGTCTAAAGAAAGCAGTCGCTGGCGTCAGACCTGCTCTCTATTGTACAAGTGAAGCATTTCCTGGTCAACAGGAGGAAGGGTGGAAGTACTGAGATGGCTGTAAGGAGAGGGCGTGTAGGCGAGAACACTGTTTTTATTTATTTCTACTCCTGTGCACACATGAGCAGAGGTTCCTTAAAAAGTCTGAAATTACCATAAATTTGCTGCAGGTATTAAATGTTCAGATGGTGCGTTTAATGCCAATAGGAAAACACAGTATTCAGAGATTTACTGCAGATTTGCATATTATTTTGTTCACAAAGTTCACTTCTTTGTTACTGAAAGTTGTGAAATTAAAGTTGTAGGAAAAAAGATAAGTCTTATGCCTTCAATTTAAGTTGTTGTTAAAGGGTTAAAAAAAAAATCATAAAAAATTATTATCGCAGATTAATCAGTTATCAGGCCTCAAAAACTCTTTTGGGTCATTCTAAATTTCATTTGATGGGGTCTTAAAAAGAATTAAATTTGATTTTTAAAATGGTGCAAGAACCCTGATGAGACCAGTTTAATACCTTTTTGAAATGTTCTGTTCAGATTGAGCATACTCTAGCGGTATTAATAATAATAATAATAATAATAATAAGTGGTCATACTTGGATGGAAACTGTTAAAATAAAGTGGGGGAAAACCAAAGTTGCAGATGGTGGATAAATGTCTCTGAAATATGTTAAGAAAACAAAAGAAAAATAAAATAATAATGAAAAAAAAATTAATATTAGTTCTGCAAAAAATGATTTTATACATTTTTTGATCTTTTTTGTTGAAAACAATTCTAAATATGTATCTTCGCATCATATTCAACTTAATAAAATGAATTCAATTTTGCATTTTATTTCTCTATATTTTTGTATACATTTTTTTTTAGTAAGCAAACATGCTAGAATGTTAATTTACAGCTGCACTCCCTCGGGACAAACATGTATAATAATATAGAGACAGAAATTAAAAAGAGACTTTACATTGTGCCACAAGTTAAAAGTGATCATAGATTTGCCTTGTTAAGATTTTAAGTTTATTGATTTCTTGGATACTCACTGCTAAAGCACTGTATACATAGTGTATGTGCAAAACAACAACAACAGAAAACACGTGTGTGGAAGTGTTTTAAATAGAAGAAGTCTAGTTTTAAAAATTATTATTACTTATCTGTATTAAGCACTAAGTGGCTCAGTGCTCCTAAATTTGTTGTATGCATTCACTGTCATATAAAATAAAAAAAATAGTTTGACTGATTTTTGTAGGTGAAATACTCCTTTTACTGAACTACAGTAGCAGCACAATAACGCCCCCTTGTGGACACAGTGTGGTTGTGTAGTGATTTCTTTCCTGTGTTTTCTTTATGCCAGTTCTTCTTCTTCTTTTTATTATTATTACACTTTACAAACCTGCGGCAGCAGTTCTGCGTTTTGTTCATGTTCAATCTGTAGAAATGTTAATAAGAAAAAAATGTTTGCACTTGATGGGACAAGAAGTAGTAGAGATGCACCGATCCGATACTGGGATCGGATATCGGCTTCGATATTGACTAATTAGCTGGATCAGATATCTGATGAATGAGGACGATCCAGCATACCGATCCAGTCACTTCAATTCTGTTTGGAACGTCGGTTACGTCATCACGCAGAGTAGGGCTGTGCAATTAACCTAATTTGCAAAATAAAAATGGAAAAAGTGATTTTAGCAATCAGGGGATTCAAAGCTAATATAAAGGCTCTGCGTTTTCGTTCAGGTCGGTGTACGACGACCGGGAGCATGGCCTCTTCATGGAGAAGCTGGACGCTCGGATCAGGAACCACGACCGAGATATCGAGAAGATGTGTAACCACCACTTCCAGGGGTTCGTCGACTCCATCACAGAGCTGCTCAAAGTGCGAGGGGAGGCGCAGAAACTGAAGGTAACCAAGGATTCAGCTCAACGCTCAAGGTAATATTAACTTTTTAAATATTTAAAAAAAAAATGTTTGATGTTTTTCCCAGATCCAGGTGACTGAGACCAACAGGCATCTTCAGGATGACGGCAAAGAGGTGAGTTGACGACATCGTCCAGTCAGATTGAGGACTCTGTAGATGCTTTAACTTCATTTCTGTCTCCTGTTTGTAGCTCATGGGCTCCATGGAGCAGCTGCAACAGTGTCGAGTGCAGCAGAGAAACATCGCCACCACCATAGACAAGCTGACTCACTGCCTACCAGGTGACTTATAGTCACAAAACAAAGAAAACAGGCCGACAGCTTCATCAAATTAAACCTCTTTCCCTCCATCTCTCTGTGCTTTCCTCAGTCCTGGAGATGTACAGCAGACTACAGGAGCAGATGAGGGCCAAAAGGTCTGTTTCTGACTCAGATTTTCCTTTTTTTCATATTTCTCTCACAATCTTCATGTACAGTTGATGTTTTCCACAGATAAATGGTTTATAAATGTGGTCTCAATTAGGGGTGGGTGTTGGCAAGAACTTCAAGTATTTGCGATACTTGAGTGACAACACATTATCGCAATATTGCGATATATTGCGATATTCTACATGGAGCACTGAGAAATTCAAAATACAAGTTGTATATATGTACATATATTTATACATACATTTCTAATTATAATTTTATTTATAAACACATATGCACATATATATATACACACATACAGCACTATCAAAGTTACTGCATTAACGCAATTAATTAGTTTTGGTCCAAAACCTTTTTTGGCACAAAAAAAGGCTATTCAGAAATTAAAAATCGATATTCTATCAGAAGAAAATGTATTGCGATATATTGCCATATTGATTTTTTTTTTTTTTACATCTTGTAAAGGACTCCTAGAAATAAAACCACAGAGCCCCATTTGATAAGATTTCACCCCACGGTCCACCTTCTCAAAGGGTAATACACTTGGTTTATTACAGATAGATTATGAAACCCATGAGATAAGCCAGAACTTGATAATGCCTAATGAAATTAAAAATATCAAAAATTACAACAACAAATAATAATTCCAGAGCTTGTTAGAATAACAAGGATAACAAGTAAGATGCATTCAGTAAAATAAGTGAATTTAAATAAAAAAACAGTAATTATATTGGAAGAATCCCCCAAAAACTTTTGGAATATACTAAAAAAAACAAAACAACTAATTTTGATAATGCTCTGTGTCCATTTTGACTGATGTTTCCTGACTGCCGCCACTAGGTGGCGTCAGATCATTTAAAATAGGAGCTGTGCTGCCCTCGGTCTGACCTGCAGACAGGAGTCTGGCTGGCCATGAATTTGTCGTTTGTTTGTGTTTTTTTTTATTTCCTCTCTCCTTCCTGCTGCTGCTGGGCTCCCAGATAGAGATGAGAGGTCGGCCATGATCCTCCAGAGAGAAAGAGTGAGAGAGAAGCAGAGGAGTGAAGTGTGTGGGGGGGATGTTGTATTACCAAACACCTCTGAGGTGTATCTGAGTGTAATTATTTCTGTTTGTCTGTGCTTGTAGATGCTTATCCTGTCTTTAGTTATGCATTTGACAGCAGAGACTTCCTTTTCTTTCCTGCTCTGTGACAGTAAACTGAATATCTTTGAGTGCTTTGTGGACAAAACAAGATATTTCAGGAGTTCACCTTCATTTTTCACCATTTTCTTAACCGATCAGTTAATCTAAATAATCATCAGTTTAATTAATATTGAAAACAATGGTTATTTACGTTCCTAATCTCAGCCTCAGGTTTAAATTTAGAGCTGCAACAATTAATCAAGTTATTGTCTACTGTTAAATTAATTGACTTCTATTTTATAAAAAATCCTCTAATAGCAGCTTGTTAAATGTGAATATATTCTGGTTTCTTTTCTCCTCTGTGACAGTAAAATAAATATCTTTGAGACATTTGAAGACATCATCCTCGGCTTTGATTGCAGCCCTATTTAAACGAAGTTAATAATCGCTCAGTTGACTGTATGATTGAGTTAATATTTATGGTTTTGTGTGTCAGGTACTACCCAGCGCTGCGCACCTTGGAGCAGCTGGAGCACACATGCCTTCCCAGGGCAGGTCAGTACCGGTTCTGCTCCATTATGGCGGACAACATCCCCAAACTGAGGATGCAGATCAGGGACACGGCGATGACGCAGCTGAGAGACTTCCTGGAAAGCATTCGGAAACACTCGGACAAGATAGGAGAGACCGCCATCAAACAGGTACACTGATATGTACTTGTAGGGGGGTTTTATATAATTCTGTAGCAAGTCATTGTAGTGTTAGTCTCTGTACATCCAAAGTGCTCCCGGGTTGGAGAAGCAGACAGGAAGAACTGGTCGGAAGCGAAGCAACGTACTACTGTGGACGCCATGATCAGAAAGTCACACAATAACACTAACTAACTAACAGAGCGATGCAGCGATGGACCAGAACGTAACTGAGAGGAGAGCTTAAATTACTGCTTTAGTGAATGGACTCTGGTGAGAGGAGAGCTTAAATTACTGCTTTAGTGAATGGAGTCTGGTGAGAGGAGATCTTAAATTACAGCTTTAGTGAATGGAGTCTGGTGAGAGGAGAGCTTAAATTACTGCTTTAGTGAATGGAGTCTGGTGAGAGGAGATCTTAAATTACAGCTTTAGTGAATGGAGTCTGGTGAGAGGAGAGCTTAAATTACAGCTTTAGTGAATGGAGTCTGAAGAGAGGAGAGCTTAAATTACTGCTTTAGTGAATGGAGTCTGGTGAGAGGAGAGCTTAAATTACTGCTTTAGTGAATGGAGTCTGGTGAGAGGAGAGCTTAAATTACTGCTTTAGTGAATGGAGTCTGGTGAGAGGAGAGCTTAAATTACAGCTTTAGTGAATGGAGTCTGGTGAGAGGAGAGCTTAAATTACTGCTTTAGTGAATGGAGTCTGGTGAGAGGAGATCTTAAATTACAGCTTTAGTGAATGGAGTCTGGTGAGAGGAGAGCTTAAATTACAGCTTTAGTGAATGGAGTCTGAAGAGAGGAGAGCTTAAATTACAGCTTTAGTGAATGGAGTCTGGTGAGAGGAGAGCTTAAATTACTGCTTTAGTGAATGGAGTCTGGTGAGAGGAGAGCTTAAATTACTGCTTTAGTGAATGGAGTCTGAAGAGAGGAGAGCTTAAATTACTGCTTTAGTGAATGGAGTCTGGTGAGAGGAGAGCTTAAATTACTGCTTTAGTGAATGGAGTCTGGTGAGAGGAGAGCTTAAATTACTGCTTTAGTGAATGGAGTCTGGTGAGAGGAGAGTTTAAATTACTGCTTTAGTGAATGGAGTCTGGTGAGAGGAGAGCTTAAATTACTGCTTTAGTGAATGGAGTCTGGTGAGAGGAGAGCTTAAATTACTGCTTTAGTGAATGGAGTCTGGTGAGAGGAGAGCTTAAATTACAGCTTTAGTGAATGGAGTCTGGTGAGAGGAGAACTTAAATTATAGCTTTAGTGAATGGAGTCTGGTGAGAGGAGAGCTTAAATTACTGCTTTAGTGAATGGAGTCTGGTGAGAGGAGAGCTTAAATTACTGCTTTAGTGAATGGAGTCTGGTGAGAGGAGAGCTTAAATTACAGCTTTAGTGAATGGAGTCTGGTGAGAGGAGAGCTTAAATTACAGCTTTAGTGAATGGAGTCTGGTGAGAGGAGAACTTAAATTATAGCTTCAGTGAATGGAGTCTGGTGAAAGGAGAGCTGGTTGGTGACTTCAGGGCTGACGATGCGGTAAAGTAACATTGTAAATATTGCGTACACTGAAACAGATTTTTTTTTTTTTTTGTTTTAGATGCTTTATGTTTCTCTGCTGCTCCGTACCATCAGAAAGCCGTTGACCTGAGGAAATGATTCTGTAACATAGCGCTCTTCAAAGCCACCAAACTCCATTCATAAAAACTGCAATTTTACTTCACAATCTCCCTACATTTCTTAGTTGCATTAGCGTGTGTGTGCTGATAATGACTGCACAGTGTGTTCTCCATCATGTCTTTCTGTCTGTTAATCAGAAGCAGCAGTGTGTTTTTTCTTTTGTGTGTGTGTGTGTGTTGTCGTGCTTTGTGGTTCCAATGCCAGTAAACAGTCATGTCGGCGCTGCAGGAGACTCACAGCAACCCTGCTTTTCAGCACTTACCTAACTGTTTTTCTGGTTTTCAAGGCCAAGGAAGTATATATAAATATATATATATATATATATATATATATATATATATATATATATATATATATTTATATACACACACACACACATATATGAGTGTGTCTGTTTGTGTTCTCTTGTGGTGTCCACTAGCTCAAAGTGAGGCCTCCCTGTTTATTTGTGCGCCTCCATTATTTGGGGGATGTTGTTCCGTGGGATTTCAGGATGAAGGGGTGGGAAGGGACGCTCCGACGACAGACAGATGAGCGGCTGGAGCGTATTCTAACCATGACTTCCTCTGTTAAACACTGAATCGTTGGTGCTGGTCGGACCTTTTGCTGCGCTTTCTGCCACGTTTCCTCTCTCCTGCACTATCAAAGACGAGCTCCTTGTGTCCTCGGGCAAGGCACTAAACCTCCAGATGGTTAGTCCAGCAGTTTCCATGGTAATACGCTGCCATCAGTGTGTGAATGGGTGAATGAGGGATGAATTTTTGAATAAAAAATTCAGAATTAATGAATTTATCTACAATTATATCACCAACTGCTTTGATATTTGATTAATCCTTTTGAGTAATTGATAAAGCACAAAAAGCCAAAAAGCATGAATATTTTTCTGTTTCCTGGGTAATTTGAAGACGTCTTTTTTTTTTTTTCTCACTGTATTCTGATATTTTATAGACCAAATGATTTAGTAATATTTAAACAGTATAATACAGAATAATTAACAATAAAAGTAAAACCTTTCTCCATTTCCTGACATTTTTATAGGTAAAATAACAAATTGATAAATGGAGAAAATAATTCGTCAGATTAACTGAGAGTGAAAACGGTCTGTTACTGTTTGGCTACCGAGGATGCAGACTTTTAAAATGTAATTTTAATTTTAAGGTCTTATTCATTAAAATATTGAACACAAGTCGTTAAAAATCGGTGGAGTTTTCCATTGATCTTTTGATAGCAGTTTAAACTGTTGACCTCTTAAAACAATAACAGTGGACACAAGCACAGCAGGGTCTGATGACCTGTAATCGTTTTGTCCTGTAGGCGGCACTAGAGGACCATTTCTCACTCTTAATCCAAAACTTCTGGTTGACCTGTGATTAAAGGTCATCTAGCAAGCAGAAACATAAGACATGCAGATGCTTCCCTACAGGGCCCTGGGGTTGGTTAATGGTTTGATTAGTAATAAAATCACATGCTTTGGTCTTCACAGTCAACAGATCTCAAGCCAGCTGAGAGACTAAATAAGGAAATATGTTTTGCATATCCCCAAAATCACCTTCATGTTAAATTTGTCCCCCATCTGTAGGTAAAAAAAAAAAAAAAAGCTTGTGATAGTGACGAATTGCAGCACGAACCCCACGGCGACCCCTCAGGTGGGGGGTCCGGGGAACCACACTCACGGGGCAGAGAAAATCCACTTGCAGTCACTGAAGAAGCTAACCGCTAACTCCCCTAACCGCTAATTACAAGGGAGATTATGGAAACCCCAGCGGTCCAGCAGCCCTGATACTGATACCAGGATTATGTTGTAGGATCAGATGTTTGGCTCGCAGCGCTCGCACTCAATCAGGAATAAGTGTGTTTATGTGTGTGTGGACGATCGAATTAGAAGCACTTCTTCTTCCCTCCCTCCTCTCCTTTGTTTTATTTTTCTCTCCATCTCTTTCCTGCCTCAGACAGTGTGTCTCTCTGGTGTGCTCTGGTCCAAATTAGCTCTAACTCTCTGTACCAGGGATGTGAAAATAAATAGATCTGGGGAAAGAGGAGGAGGGGATGGAGGGAGGAGATGGAGGAGAGCACAGGGCTTACAATGGAGCTATTGTCTGCTGCCACATGCCCGTAGAAGAGGAGGAGGAGGAGGAGGAGAGTGACAAGGAAGAGGAGGAACGAGATGGAGAGAGAAATATGTAAAGGAAGCGAGTGAAAGATGTGGAGAGGAGGAGAAAGAAAGATAAAGTGACAAAAAGACTGGCTTAATTTGGTGGCCTAAACAGAAGAATTTTTGACTTCTAATGACGTCACCTTTTGCGTGTGTCAGGTGTTTTAAAGTTGGGTTGCATGAAGTATTTATCAGACAGGAGTACCTGCACAGGTAACAGATTTTATACACTTAAAAAAAACTTCAATTCAAGCTAATTTTACTGGTCACCTTTTCCTGGAGGAGAGGGGAAGCCGTCAAAGATACCAGACTCCATTGAGGAAAAGGAAATGAGGTGTTGCAGGTCTGCCACAGCCTCCACCCTTTAGTTTGTTCACGTTGTTGGTGACTACAGTGAATCTGGACAAACCCTCTAAAACGCCTGTTTTTCAGATGGAGTCTGGTGGCTTTGAAGGGAGCATGGGTAATAACTCGGAGAGGGCTTTTTTAGTATTATAAACATTATGTGCAGCTTTTTGGCGTCCTTCAAGAGCTGGAAGAGGAGGCCAGAGAAGAGAGGGGGATGAAGATACAGACAGAGGACAGAAAGAGGAATCATCTCTGAACGTCTCTGTCGTTTCCCTCTTCCTCTCCTTCTGTCACATCACATTTCCTCCTCTCTCTCAAGACGTCCTCCTCTCGCTCTTTCCATCTCCTCATCTTTCCATCGAGCTCCCCCCTCCCTCCTTTTCTTCCTCCAGTTCAGAGCTTCTGCTGTGCATTCGGTAGTTTTGAACACACACACACACACACACACACACACACACTAATGGGAAACAGATTGCTGGGCCTGTGAAGTGGAAGAAGATTGATTACCTGTATCTAGTTACTGAACACACACATGCGTGTGCGTGCGGCGAGGGTGGCGGAGGGTCGCCGTATTGAACCGTCGCAGGAAAAAAAAAAAGTGACTCTTATAGGTCGCTGTGTCAGTCACTGCCGAATAATGCTCCACAATTCACTGCCATCGTTCTGCCTGCCAAAAAGTGTTCCGTCCATGGCAGCCATGTCGCCCCCGATTCTTTAATTTCCTGCAGAATATTTTTGTTTTACTACATAAAACAGCTGTGCAGGTGACATAAGATAATTCCTCATCGTTCGATTAGTTATATTTATTTATGTATTTTTTTAACTTTATTTTTTATGAAAACAATACAGCAACATCACAAAAAAATGTATGAGGGAAGAAAAAAAAATAAAAAAGCTCATACTGGTGCCCAGAAAGTTGAAAAATGTATTTTCGCAAAGCAGCTTTGTGAAAAGCACTATATTAATGCCATGTAATTTTTTATTATTATTATTATGAATATTATTATTATTATTATTATTATCGTTATATATCTTGAGTGAGATCAGGAAATATCCGCTCGAAGAATAATGAAACTAAAATTACAAATCAGAGCTTTCAACTTAAACTTACAATACATTTAATGAAGTAAATCTAATACAGGATATTAATCCTCAACGTACAATTATACATATACATATATTACTCATATAAGAAAAATAATCCAAAGTATTTTTCTTGTTACCTCGAAAATAAACTAAAATCCACAAGAACTCCCAACCTTGCTCTGTAATTATATTCCTTGTTTGACCAGAATTGATCTGATCTGTTTTTAAAAGAATTAATTGATTTGATTAATCAATTATTTCTTGAACTAATAAATTAATCGTGACCTATTTTGCGAATCGATTAATTGCTTCGAGTCAAAATTCTTTAGCTTCAGCTTCTTGAATATGAATCGTTTCTTTGACACTAAATTGAAAATATTTGAGACACTTGAGGACTGAAACACTGATCCACAAATTTTTGCATCGCTGGGCGTTCTTATGGTGGAATAGCTGATAATTTTAAATATATTTACAGTCATTTTTCACTAAATGGATCACAGTGAGGCTGTTTCTGCTCTTCGTCACCTTTCCCTTTCAGCTCCCTTACTTCACTTCTTCCTTTTCCCATGTTTCTCGTCTCTTTTCTGATGGGATTGTGCCCAAGAAATGACGCACATTCCCGCACTTGAGCTCCAAGTGCCGCCTCGAATGCCACAAAAGCCTTTAGGAGGTTAAAAAGGTTTGCTATTCACAACAGGAGTCGGTGTATGTCGCTGGATTCCTTCACCTGTTGAAGAATGCCGTAAAAGCAGAATTAAGTGGAAATATGTGACGCAGGTGCTGACGTACACCTCTGCAGCATTGCGTACTGTGGGGAAGATGCTTTTGGTTTCTGTCTTTTCAGGTCTAGTTATGTTAATTTCTAAGTGGAGAGAAAGAAAGCAAGCGTTTGCCGGATTAGTGCAGAGCCATTTCTTTTATTTTGTCGTTCTTTCAAGAGTTTTGAGTCAATGAAAAGACTCATTACCCAGTGTATTTAGAGTCTGTTTGTCACCTCTCTCCTACATCCCCTCCCCCACTCCCCTCCACACCAAGAAACCAGACTTTCCACTCATTCTGTTTGTGCTTATTGTCCAATATGACTCATTAGCCTTGTATGTGGGCATCAGATCAAAGATGGCATTGTGTTCTCCCAACATCGCTGATACTGTGTTTATCCGGGTTTCTACGTGTCCATTCTCCCATGAACACCAGTTTTTCTCATTACCGCTGCCATTAAAAGCTCAGATTTGCCCGCTGACGTGTTCGTTTGACGTCTAAACCGACAGATTTAGGCGCACGAGATGGCCGAGGTGGCGGCGTCGCTGGGCAGAGCCTTGAGGGCGGATCTGGGTGTGGATGGAAAGATGCACTTAGATTAAGGTTTTCCCACAGAAATACTTGGGCGGCGAAGCTCGGTAAAAGTTCCACTGAAAGGGACATCAAAGCGTCTTTACTGTAGCTTCTGTACTTTAAGGTATTCAGTGAAACGGGATATTTGAATGGTTTAAATCAAATACTTCATGTTTGTTAAGGCCAAGAAGCTCCACACTTTTAATGGTTTATCTGTTACCTGTTTCCACTTTTATTGGTTTATCTGTTACCTGTTTTAATGGTTTACCTGTTACCAGTTTTATTGGTTTATCTGTTACCTGTTTTATTAGTTTACCTGTGACCAGTTTTATTGGTTTACCTGTTACCTGTTTTATTGGTTTACCTGTGACCAGTTTTATTGGTTGATCTGTTACCAGTTTTATTGGTTTATCTGTTACCAGTTTTATTGGTTTACCTGTTACCTGTGTTATTGGTTTATCTATTACCTGTTACCAGTTTTATTGGCTGATCTGTTACCTATTATCAGTTTTTTTGGTTTAGCTGTTACCTGTCACTTGACTTCATTGTTTTTTACCTGTTGCCAGGTTAGTAATAGGGTGCTATATAAATAAAGGTATTTTACTCATGTTCATTTTTTTTAATACAACAGCAGAAAACAAGACAGACTTGTTAGAAACGTGACTCTGTTTTCATTCTGTGTTGGATACCAGCTCCCATTAACTTCTAACCAAAACTTCCTGTTTGATTATTATCATTATTATAGTTATCAGTATTTTTAGTTTTCCTGATCCTACACAGTAGGAGCGTATCACACTTCCTGTGATACGCTTGTTTTCCCCAAACACTGACACAGACTGGACGTGACATTGGATATTACTTTTAATAAATAGCCTTATGAATATAATAGATATCATTTTTATTTTATGTAGATAAATCCCTCCATTTGGGACATTACCATCACATTTTTTTCTTTGTACCTTATTTAATCTAACACATAAAATGCTGTTTCCTGCTGTTTAATGCACTGATTGAATTGAATTAAATGTACATCAATGCTGATTTCAATGAACATTTTGAAACGTGTGGGCCATCCATGTCCTTTCAGTGCTAATTTTACACGCTTTTGTTGTCTGATTCGTTGACTCTTCATCCTTCCTGTTCGTCCCTTCCTTTCCCTTTTCCCTCTGGTGTATTCTTAGCTGCTTTGGTAAATCACTTTTTACGGGTCGTTTCCATGACTTTTTGTTTCGTGGGACAAGGAGTGGCAGATTTCCCTCTCGACCAGTGAACTCATCATCCACAAGCTTTTTTCCTGAAACAGTTTGTTTGCTTTGCTTACTGTTTGTTCTTTACCTGAGATAGTTGGTGTCATTGTTACCAGTAAACATCTGGTTTCTTACTCTGTGGCTTCTGAAGGGTCTTCTGGGAAGTTTGACCTCCTGACGTGTCTTTCTGTGTCGCCCTTCAGGCCCAGCTGCAGCGCTCATTGGACAGCTCCGTCTCCACGCAGCCGAGGGCTCTGATTGGACGGCGAGGCCGAAAGGAGGTGGCGGCGGTGGACATCGACGGGCAGGGTGGTTCAGGCAGCCCACTGTCTGAACAGGACTCTGGCATTCTGGATGTGGAGGACGAAGAGGAGGATGATGAAGTGAGAGAAACACGAACAATACAGAAGCTTCCTGTTGTATTCTCTTTGTTATTTAGACATACAGCGGCATATAAACCATGGTTCTTAGGCGCTTTGATAAGCCAACATTTAGTCTGTTTTAATCAAACCCTGGTGCTGTATGTTCAGGCAGTTATGTGCTCTTGTGCGGACCAAAACAACCCAACCCAGACAGTTTCCATGGGAACCAATGTGCAGGTTTCCTGTGTTTGCATGTGTAGAAAAATGCAAAAATAAAACTCGATCCCCCCCATCCCCATATAAACACACCACCACACGCACAAGCTTCTGTTTTTGATGATGATGGAGCAGATCGTGCGAGACACCTGGTTCATTTTCAAAATAAAATAATCTGTATTCGCGATGGATCGTATAATTGGCGGGAAAAGACTGGGAAGAGTGTTTGTAGATAATGTTTAACCATTGTAACACCATTTAAGATGAGATGCTGATTTATGGAGGTCCAGAATAATATTATTATTACATAATATTATCTATGATCTCATTAGTCCATGCAATTCTAGCTGTCTGGCGGAGCAGTGACAGATCTAGTGGGTGTTGACGGACTGGCGGTCCGGACGACGGACTTTGGCGTCGTTCCACATCCAGTGGATATTAGGGGTTTGGCTTGGCATGGCACCGAGACCTTATGTGAGGAAAGACCCACCTTTTGGGAAATACTGGAGCTGAATAATAAATAATGATAAATAGATGGATTAATGAAAGAAGTCGTTTAAAAACCTGAACAAAAGGAAAAACATGAAATGAGAAATCAGTCAAAAGCTGCGTTACAGTAATCTAAAGGACAGGAGATGAAAACATCAGCACCGACTCTGGCTGTATTCTTTAGGTGGTAAAAACTTCCTTTTGTAATGTTTCTGATGTGTGGAAAAAAAAAAAACTGAGCTCAGAGTCAAAAGTCACACCCATTTTTTTTTTTTTTTTTTTACAGATTTATTTACATTTTAAAATCTTGTAATTGTAATTTCTTGTCATTTTAATAAAGTCGGGACTAAAGTGAAAAACCTTGGACAGCTTTATATCTATGTCCATGACCCCCTGATGAAATAATTAGCTCCTTAGTAAAGCAAATTATTGTATTTTTATTTGTGAAACTGAAACCGAACCAGACGAAGTGGGAAGACAAATTGATTCAGACACAAAATTTGTAATCGGCTCTCTTGTTCTCTGAGGTTTTTTTCTATAATGGTTGGAGGTTTTAGTGAGTTTAAATCCCAAAGCTCAAGGCTGTCCACCATATTTACAGCAGGTTGATGAACGTCGGGTTGTTTACTGACTTGTTCAAACTCTGCGGGCACAAAGCCTTTCGGCGCTGAACTCTTGGAGATGCCCCTCGTGGGATCGCCAGCACTTTTGTTGTTGGCGCTCAAGGAAAGCGAAGCACAATGTCGTTGAAGAGAACAGAGGTTCCCGTCGTCCCCGCCGGCTTGTTTTACGTCCTGTAAACTCGCCTCAACCTCCTTCACGGGAAGACCTTGGCTCGAACAAAGGCCTGACCCTGCGGTCTTACAAGGTTATGAGTGCGTTGGCGCCGACGGCCGCGGCGATGCCAGCCGTCGGCATCCCGTCATTTACAGTCGTCCCCCCAGTGTCTCTGCGTCCTATTTTTATTTGCTCCCTTTGTTCCTCTTCCTGTTTTCTTTTCACCTCTTCTTTCACTCTTTCATTCACCGTCTTTCCTCTGTTCTCTCGCATCTCTCTGTTTCTGGTCCAGTTGTCATCCACTTCTCTTCTTTAAACTTTCAACTTCCTGCTTGTGTGGTCACATCAAGGCTGGCATTGTGTTTTTTTCAGTTTTTTTTTTGTACAGAATAAAAGAAAGAAGGCCTTCCAGAGGGCGAGAGGGCTCCTGGTTTTTCTGCTTTGTGTTGTGTTAAAATGGGTAAATTGCCACCGTGTTGTCCTCTGGGAGACAGAGGATGTGGGTAGGGAGGAAAGAGAGGATTGTGGGATGTTAGGTGGAGAGAAAAAGAGGTGTGAACGCCTGGTGACACTGACCAACTAACGCAGTGCCTCCTCTTTTTTGGTGACAGTAAACTTCAAACCTTTTGATCAAACCTGAAACTTTCTGAAAGTTTCAGGTTTGATCTTCGACATCATCTAATTAAAAGTGTTTTTGGCTCTCCAGTAGGCTCGATCGCCATCATGTTACCTCATTCAGACACATTCAAATTAAATGTAATTCCTCCAGATTATTACTGTAACAAGAAATACATCAGTCATCAATCAAACTAGTAAACTACGGCACATCTAAACATCATAAGTAACATAAATAAAGTGACAAATGCTCTGATTGGTCTTATTAAAATCATGTTTTTCACTATTTGTGTTTCACATTATAACTTTTATTTATTTGTATGACACATGAATACATATCAGATCATGAACAGTGAAGTATGCTGATGGTGCGTTCAGGTGCGTCTGGGCTGATTGTGTTTCTGTCTGCAGGTTCCTGGAGCTCATGACTTGGTGGATTTCTCTCCAGTTTATCGCTGTCTTCACATCTACACCGTGCTGGTGAGTTAATCCTCTTCACCTTCTCCTGTCGCCGTTTGATCCTCGACTCTGCAAACTCTCCGGTTCCATGTGATGATGGTGATCTCTCATTCCTGTATAGAAACTAATGTCTGATAACTCAGCTCGATTCAATAATGACATTCTTTCATTTCCACTTTTTTCTCAATTTAAATTCATGAACTACATGGTGATAGAATTTGATTCAACTTTCCTGTCATTATAAGATAAGATCTTTTTTAATCCCACAGCAGCGACAGTAAAATGACAGAACAGCATGAAGTGGTAAAACAAGGCCAGTATAAAAAATTACATAAAAATAAAATGAATTGAATTAGAATAAATTTGAATAAAACTAATAAAATAGATACATTTAAATAAAATTAATATAAATAAAAGACTAAAAATAAAGTGAATTATTTAAAAATTATATACATTTAAATAAAATTAATAAAAAGAAAATAAAAATTAAATGAATAACAAATACAAATTTAAATAATAATTAAATAAATAAAAATGAAAAGTGTATGAGAAGTGACATTAACGCTGGAGCCTAAATAAGCTAAAATTAAAAAAAATAATAATATTGTGCAAAATAGTTAAAGGGGTAAGATTGGAAATTACATTCAAGAAAAATGCTAACAATTAATAATGCTCATGATATTCTGTCATTGTGTTACTGATGGGTGGATTTACATCCTGTAAATTGCCACAAAACAATTTCACTCACTGATTTGGAACCTTGCCTGCAAGAGCCGAGTTCAACCAGAGATATGGAGGGCGGTAACGGCAAAATGGGCTCCGTCGTCTGACGGCACCTAAAGCTACAGACGAGGCCTCCGGCTCGAGTCTGGCTTCACTCCAACCAGCCTGCTGCATCTCAGTCAGAGCGAAAGCGACGTGGGTGGAGGTGTTGACTGGGCCACGACTGGGTTAGTTGCACGTTTAGGTTGTGTGTGTGTGTTCAGATAAGTGTGTGTGTGTGACCGGGCCATCGCTGCCAGAGGGTCGGCTGTTTCTGTTCAGTGTGTCTGGCGGCGGTGAGGAGTGGGGGGTGGTGACAGGAAGTGCATGAACTTTGACAGGAAGGAGAAAATGAACGGGCGAAAAGGAGCGATGGAGGGAGCAGAAAAGGGAGAGTGAGGTTAGAGGAAGGGTAGAAGGAGGCGAGTGAAGAAGGACGTTTAAAGGGGCGAGAGGCTGTTTAATATTAACATTGTGTGGTGTTGAAGTTATGAGGAGACTTTTGATTTTAACACTAGATTTTCTCAGGAGAAAACAATCAATAAAAACCCTTAAAGAAAGCCCCGCCTAAAAAAAATAAGTTTAAGTATACGCTATATTTATATTTTACGATCCGGTCTCTATTCTCTCACCACCAGACTGCAGTGGAGGAAAAAATAGTAATTTTACCTGCAGATGTACAGCTGCTTTGATCAGGTCATATTTTATTGATATTATTTCATGTTTTTCTGTGTTATTGTGTGACATTAGACCAGCTGTGAGGTAAAATTACTGTTTTTGTGAATGGAGTCTGGTGGCTTTGAGGAGAGACTTCATAACTTCAAACTTCACCCAAACTACCCATCTGTTGTTCGACAGAATTTTTTTTATTTAATTAGTAAATTAGAAGAAAGACAAATAAACACAAATGTCTTGTATCAGTGACTTTTCTCTTATTCTTTATCCTGGATAATCTAAACCTTGTCTCAGTGTTTGTTAATGTACCTTCAAGGCTTTTTTCCCCTACATGAACTTGGATTTAAAACACAAACAAGCGGTCATGATAAGGAGAAAGGTCAGCGGAGGTCTGATGTCCAGAGTTCACAGGAAGAGGAGATAAGGAGTTAGGAAAGGAGGCAGGTCAGGAGGAGGTGAAAGGGGCAATAACAGGAAGCCGAGGGTGAAAACACAACACGGAGGGCGAGAGAGGAGAAGGGAAAGGAGGCGTTCGGGTGTCGAAAGGTCTGACCTCTTCACCTCGGAGGTCAGCCGAGGTCCATTGAAGTGGCGTCGTCGTTGGGAACCAGGAACCTGGATCTGTGATTGGTCAATGAGAACTTCTTGGATTCTCACAGGCGTGTGAACACTATGATTTATTATTCTAGTGGAGCTGGATGTGGAGTCCAATCAAGGCTGCTGCTTTCTCCAACCATCCATCCATCTATCCATCCATCTATCCATCCAGCCATCTATCCATCCATCCATCCATCCATCTATCCATCCATACATCCATCCATCCATCTATCCATCCATCATCCATCCATCTATCCATCCATACATCCATCCATACATCCATCCATCATCTATCCAACCATCCATCCATCTATCCATTCATCATCCATCCATCCATCTATCCATCTATCCATTCATCATCCATCCATCCATCCATCCATCTATCCATCCATACATCCATCCATCCATCTATCTATCCATCCATCATCCATCCATCATCTATCCAACCATCCATCCATCTATCCATTCATCATCCATCCATCCATCCATCCATCCATACATCCATCCATCATCTATCCATACATACATCCATCCATCCATCCATCTATCCATCCATCTATCCATCCATCCATCCATCTATCCATTCATCATCCATCATCCATCCATCTATCCATCCATACATCCATCCATCCATACATCCATCTATCCATCCATCCATCCATCTATCCATCCATACATCCATCCATCCATCATCTATCCATCCATCCATCCATCTATCCATCCATACATCCATCCATCCATCATCTATCCATCCATCCATCCATCCATCTATCCATCCATCCATCCATCCATCCATCTATCCATCCATACATCCATCTATCATCCATCTATCCATCCATACATCCATCCATCTATCCATCTATCCATCCATCCATCTATCCATCCATCCATCTGTCCATCCATACATCCATCTATCTATCCATACATCCATCTATCCATCCATACATCCATCTGTCCATCCATACATCCATCTATCCATCCATACATCCATCTGTCCATCCATACATCCATCTATCTGTCCATCCATACATCCATCTGTCCATCCATCCATCCATACATCCATCTGTCCATCCATACATCCATCTATCCATCCATCCATCTATCCATCCATCATCCATCCATCCATCCATATATCCATCTATCCAACTATCCATCCATGTATCCATCCATCCATCCAACCATCTTTGTCTGCAGACTTTATTCTTTTTTTACTCTTGTCTTCGGCTGGGTACTGAACTTCCATACTTTTGTAGCATTGACCAGAAAGCTCCGATCCTATCGGGTATCAAAAACAATCTTTTTTTATGTTCTGAAATTTTGAACGATACCCATCGCCTTTTTTATCTCTCTCTGCTTTTCTTTTTGTTTATCATATTATTTGTCTGTTTATTTTCTTTTGTCTTTCATCATTTGTTTATTTCTCTCCTCTGTTCTCTCTCCTCCCTTTTATTCCCATTTTATAATTTCCGAATTATCAATTTGTTTCCTTCATCCTTTTCTTCGCACTTTTCTTTTTCTGCCTGTATTTCTCTGCTGTTGCCATGGCGTTGCACCATTCAAACTAAACTATCACGGCTCTGTTTTTATTTTATCATTATCGCTCCCTCTCTCTGGGACAGAGAGCATTAAATAGCGGCGAGTTCACGGCCCCTCGATGCCGCTCTCTGGTTGAATGCACATTGTTTCTGGAAATGATGTGGGAACTAAAGAATGCCGTTTTGTCACCTCACAACATCAAACCAAGCCTGGTTCAAAAAAAGACACACATTACAACCAGCAAGATTAATATTTCTACCGTTTTAACCAGACATTGATTGAAGAATTAAACAACATATTCATGCTTCGACACAGAAATCCCTTCTGGATCTGTAGCCAGTTTAAATTTTCTGAAAAGCACTGTGGGAGGTCAAAGATCACTGAACTCACAAATCCCACAAACTCAGGAACTCATAATTATGACAATTTTAAGGTGAACTCAGGAAGGGGAGATTGTGACTGATTTGTGACACTCATCTCTGGTAAACACCAGATTTAAAGTGGTGCTTTTGTGCGATTTCTTTGTGGAGAAACTGGGAAGTTTCATAGATCTGTTCTTCATGGATCCGACAAAAATAATATCCTTCATTAACAAAGGTGTCATCTCAGCAAGCTAAATTTCAATCACATGGGGGTCTGATTTGTGTCACTTTAAAGGGTCTTAAATGTGGGAAAAGACATGCAGCAGATTAACTTGACTGGCTAAATGGCACTGAGATTTGTGTGGAAGTCAATGGAACACAGAGATAAGTCTCTATTTGTGCTCCTGTATCTCTGGTCTCCAAAAAGTGACCACCAGAGACCTGCTCCTGCTGCCGGTGGTGGTCTGGTCTGAAGGTAAAAGGGAGTTTATCTTATCTCTGAGCTCAGCCCAGACTCAGGGTCCTGGTCTGGGTCCTGGTCTGGGTCCTAGATAGACCACTTGTTGGTCCCATGCAGCATAGGGGGAGATAAGATGGGGAGCTTCTGTGAACTGGAGGGAAAAGATACGAGGTGGTCCAGTTCAGAAAGCTGATTCTGTGTTTCCAACAAAAACAACTGCTGGTCATCAAAGACGTCTCAGCTTTCCCATCATTCACTGCTTCTGGTTTCATACCTCATTAAATTCATCTTCCACTAACATCAGTAACAGCCTCAAACTACCTTAAATGTTGGGCTGCTGCCTCTCTGCAATAATATTCTGACTGGTTTTATGGAGTTTAAATGAAGGACAAAACATCATGGTGTGTGTTCAGATACTATACAAGAGTTGGTTTAGATGATCAATGATGAGTTAGAAAGTGAATATACTTGTGTCGCTTAAATCTGGATTTTAATTCTATTCCAGATGAAAATGTCTTGCAAAGAAATATGGGACATAATAAAACATTTTAACAACAAGTTTTGAGTTTTGGATAACATTTGAGGATTTTAATCATGGAAATGGAGGGAAAAAAAATTCTTATATGTGTTTAAATAGTAAAATGAGTTTTTATAAAGGTGGCATGAATGACTGAGTTTGGTAAAGTGTTGAAAATACGGTTAGTAAATAATAGAAAATGGGAAGGTGAAAGCGATGTATATAAGATTTGAGTAACTGAAATGAAGGAAATGTATGGAAGTATAACTCTGCCATCTGATTTTGAATTTAAATTTCCAAAGCTGCTTTATTTTAGAATCAAAATTAGACTTTGAATTTCAAAACCATGGAATTTCCAACACACATTTTTATTTCTGACATTTTTGTTTTTGATTTCCGACAATAAAATCACTGTAAAAAAAAAAAATCCAATGTCTCCAAATATTCAGTATTTAAAAATTCAACATAAAAAAATTTTGGCTGAAAAAATTTAAAATAATAAAATTCAACTGCGAAACTTCACATCGACACTGAATTTTTTGCAGGTGAATTTTTTTACTCTTTTTGAATTCCTCTGTTGAATTTCTTTATACTGAATTTTTAAAAAGTGAATATTTTGAGACATTGCTTTTTTTTTTATTTTTTTTTATAAAACACCAAATTTGTTTTATCATTGAGCAAAAAATAAGTGTCAGAATTAAAAATGCATGCTAGAATCATTGTTTTGAAATTCTGTCAAAAGTCTTATTTAATGCAATAATAAAAAAAATCTGCTTTAGAAATTCAATTTCAAAATCACATGGCACAGTTAGACTTTCATAGTGATGGACCCAGAAAAAAAATCAAGATGATAAATAAGGAAAAATGGCAAATTGTTGCCATGAAGACAAATCCCTATGAAATAAATAGATAATAAAGATTAGATTTATGAAATTAAGGTAGTTTAAGTGGAGGAAATGGGACAAAAAAAAACAAACAAATGTTAATTTAACTACTAAACTACTAAGCTAATAATTTCCAGCTACGGTTGGTTGTTGGTTAATTCATTACTAACTGCTCTGGTTTCAGGATGTTCTCTAGATGTGTTGAATCAGAAATAAAAGTTTTTTTTTTTTTTCTGGTTATATTTCATCACG
This sequence comes from Synanceia verrucosa, assembly GCA_029721515.1. Lineage (NCBI taxonomy): Eukaryota > Metazoa > Chordata > Actinopteri > Perciformes > Synanceiidae > Synanceia > Synanceia verrucosa. The sequence goes on from CM056569.1 coordinate 1,673,894, forward strand.
TCACACTGAGATATTCTCTAACAGCCACCTGCTCGCTCTTACCTGTAACTTGTGTTTTAGGGTTTGCGTGATGTGTTTGAGAACTACTACAGAAAGCAGAGGAGGAAACAGGCTCGCCTCGTGCTGCAGCCTCACTCTAACATGGTACGACCACTTTAATGTCCACACACTGCTAACCACACTCTGTCACTGCTGTTTATCACGTCAGGGATAGTCGACATCATCATGGTGGTGTTTTCTAATGAATTTCTTACATTTACTGTATTTGGTGCTCATTGTTTTTAATCTTTCTGTACTTTTTCTTTGCTGTGGGACCCTTTGTCTTGTTTATCCATCTCTATTTTTCTTATTTTACATATCTAGCATGAAACTCTGGACGGATACAGGCGGTACTTCAATCAGATTGTCGGGTAAGTCCATGAAAACTTCTCATCTACGGAGTTCAGCTGAATTAAAATTTGCATTCCTCTTATTTGAAGACCCAAGATTTTTTTTATTCCCTTTATCTGTTTATTTCACACATATTTGCATTTCTATGTCTTTTATACTCCCGGAGACTCTCGGGCTGAAGGAACACATAAATAAATAAATAAAATATAAATAAAAATAAAGATGTAAATATAGAATATAAAACACCTGTATGCACAGAGGAGATGTGGTGTTTACAGTTTATTAAACTGTGAAGCCGGTATCCGACGCATAACTCTTTGAGTGCCAGCCATTTTTTTAAAATTGAAAGTGTCTTGTTCCAGCGTTTTTGTCCATTTTCAGTCATATTTCTAGACACACAGAATATTTAGTACTATGACTCTGAAAACAGTGAATAGCTCAAATGAAAGAAGAGACTCTCTATTTCATCATGAAAAAAATCTTTGTTTTTACCTTGTTCCATTCTTGTTTTATCAGAGGTAGAGTAGAGGACACTTTCACCAAAATCACCACTTTTTGTCCAGATTCTGTTTGTTTTGCTCTCTAATCTCGATCGTCTCCACGTCCTGCATTGATCACTGTGGTGCATGTTAACTCTTTATGTCCCGTACATAACTCACAGGCTGCGGCAGACCATGATCAGCAACCAGCTGCAAAAAAACAAAACACCTTGATGTAGTATTACGTCAATGGCACTCAAAGAGTTAAAGATTAAACACCCTTAAATCTACCCTGAAATCACGCTCTGTGTCGCTGCAGAACTTGTATGAGAATTGTCACGTTTTAAGGTTTTCCTCTGTATCAAAGTAATCCAGTGATAGTTGTGTTTACATTGATGGGCTCACTGCAAACAGAAGTGCTAACTGCTAATTCGGCATACTTTTAAATGTAATAGTTAAAAAATAAATAAATAAATAAATAAAAGCTGAAGCCCACAGCTGAGCTAACTCATGGCAGCGTTATGCTTCCTGTTTGGATCCCCTAATGCATCATCCACCTTTATCCACCTGTCACTGACCTTTCCCTTTCTCCCTTGATATTCATTCACAAATCCTTGTATCCATGCCAAACCCTTTGCCCTCCTCTCTGTCCGTCCGTCCGTCCGGCATGAACTTCCTGTGTGACTTGGCAGAGGACGTTCAGGATTAAGCAACACAGTGTTTCATTTCATCTGACTTTCTGACATCTTTTAGTCTCTTTTTGGCCAAACTCACTCCGTCTATCACTCCATAGTGTCCACACACACACACACACACACACATTGATTGATAGAGTGTGTGTGATGGCGGTTGGCTTATTGCTGTTATTCCTTCTGTCTTCTGACTGAAGCAGACGCGTCGATAAACACCATGAGGCTGGATGCTAACGCATGCTAATGCACGCTAACACAAGCTAACACACGCTAACACACACACCCTCAGGTCTGTTATTCCCATTTGAAATTTTGGAAAATGCCAACCCATCGCTGTTTCTTTCAGTAATTTAATCCTCCTTTTATTCTCAGTAACAGCTGAAGTTTTTTGTCATTCAGTCAACCTTTTTTTGCTCAGGACAGGCGGATGAATGCCACAACGTTAATCTAAAAAATGTATTGCAGTGCTGCAAAGATCGCCAACTAAAGCAGCAAATCTTATCATGTTCTTATATTTAATAGGCTGGAAATTAAATTTGATTCAGCTCTACACTTTGACTTTTTGTGTGCATAAACTTAAATTGACAAGTAACTTAAGGCGTTCAAAGAAAATCCATAAAAAAGTCTACAGTATTTTCTTTAGAGCTACAACGATTAATTGATTCATTAAATAATTGCCAGGTATTTAGGGAATTGATTTCAGATTGTTTTAAATAAAAAAAAAACTAAAATTCTATATTTTCTCTGACGGTAAACTGAATATCTTTGACATTTGAGAACATCATCTTGGGCTTTGATAAAAAGCTTTTTTCACCATTTTATAGACAAAACAATTAATCGAAAAGAAAAAAAAACTTGATGATGCTTTATGTACATAAATTTAATTAGACAATTAACTAAAGATGTTCAAAATTCCATAAAAAATACAATAACAATATTTTCTTTCGAGCTGCAGTGATAAATTGATCAATTTAAGTATTGTAATTTAATTACTTAAATTAAATGGTTGCCTGCTATTTTTTATATACAAAAAAACTAAAACTTCTCTTTTCCAGCTTCTTAAATGTTTCCTTCCTCCTCTATGACAGTCAGCTGAATATCTTTTTAGAATATCTGAGAACAGTATCATTGGACTTTGAGAAAAAATATTTTTCACAATTTGATAGACCAAACAATGAATTTATCAATTATTATCCCTTGGATGGAAATACTGCAGCATGTAACCCCCTTAAAACTACAACTTGTTGCTTTTGTTCTGACCCTTGAAAGCTAATTATTTTGCAGCGTGATGAAATTTTCTCTGTCTTTTTTGTCCTCCCTCTCTTCCTCTTCATCTCCTCCGTCCAGCTTCTTCGTCGTGGAGGATCACGTCCTTCACACCACGCAGGGTTTGGTCAACCGAGCGTACGTGGAGGAGCTGTGGGAGTTGGCGCTGTCCAAACTCATCGCCGCCTTGAGGACACATTCGGTAAGAACACAACCAACCCAAAATTCTGTTAACAGTGTCAAGACTTTGTCACCATTAATGTCCTCTGTCCCCTCAGTCCTACTGTGACAACCCGGACCTGGTGCTGGATCTGAAGAACCTCATTGTGCTTTTCGCTGATACGCTGCAGGTATGTGACTATCTGTACGCTCCCTGCAGCCCTTGTTCACATCGTTTTTTCTTTCCAGTTTGGTGTTCTTGTATGTTTTGTTCGTATCAGTCCAGTCGTCTTGACTCGTGCCAACAAAGCTGTTTCACCCCGGAGGCCCATGAACCATGTTCAAAGCATGTTTTGTGGTCTAAAAATGGACTGCTGCCAATCTCTAAAGAAAGACTCTCCTTCTTAATTTGAAGTAGAGGTTTGTCATCTGCTGTCAGGTTGCTCTTATTAATTCTGGATGTATGAACTGACCTGGATGGATTGAGTGTGACGGATGAGAGGATGGAGGGATGGTAGAGGAGGGGGATGAGGGTAGAAACCGAATGAAGGGAGGGGAAGTGCTGAGAGGACGGTACGATTCTCAGAAGTCAGTATTTACTGCCTTCCTCTTATAGAAAAGTAAAAGGCAGTCCTTCAAAAATAAATTCTCCAAACACATGGTCTGCAGATTTATGTATACTTACATTAAAAGTCACATTTTTTGAATATCCTCAACCGCCTGTTATGAGAGCCAATAATATTTGTCCATAGACAAGCTAATCTGACCCCACTTGGAAGACCACTGTAATAGATGTGCCAGGGTTGGTGAAGAATCATGGGTATTTTAAAAGGGTTTAAACTAAACTCCTCCTCCTGCAGGGTTATGGCTTCCCAGTGTCCCAGCTCTTCGACATGTTGCTGGAGATGAGGGAACAGTACGGAGAAATCTTGCTCAAGAGATGGAACATCACCTTCAGGTACTGATTACTCAAATATTATATTGTTTTGTTTTGGTTACAAGATGAAATGAGGTGAAGTTGGCTGGTCTGCTGGCACAAAACGAACCGGCACATGACGAACTGGCAAGGACAGGGAGTGACAGGACTATTTATTCAGAATGTGGGAAAACATGAGTACAGGAAGTCAAGTGATCAGAAACAAGAGAGGAAACGGCATTATTTCAAAATAAAACCAACAACACGGATGTGAGACAAGAAGTGCAAACTTAACAGGGCCTACGGGGCATGAGCCGTTTCCAGCTTCAAGTGAGTCATGGTGTCATCATCCCATTGTCCGAACAGATGCAGAAGGTTAGACTTCCTGTTGTACAAAATGAGACGAGTCGTGCTAGTAGACTGATTTATTTGCATCCAAGATGAGATCAATCAAAAAGAGCCAGCTGGACTTACTTAAGGGTTGTTTAAGACATTTCACCTCTCATCCAAGATGCTTCTTTAGTTCTGAACTGAAGAAAGACGTGACATCCAGCAGCAAAGTTCTGATATTGGGCTCTACAAATAAACGTGGATAGGATGTGAAACATCTTCAACAAACCTGAAGCAAGTCCAGTTTTATTTCTTTTGTTTTTACTCTTTTTGATTTGAGCCACACTGAGGATAGCCAGCTGAGGCTTTGGGACTATGGTTTTATCTCAAAAATCATCCCAAAATTGTCCATTTTTCAAAGTGGAGAAGAGTTTCAGGGTTCAGGTGAGGTGGAGCATCCTTCAGGTGCTGATTACTGAGAGACTGTTGTCCAATCAGCTCGTCCGTGTTGCAGACGTGGGTTTAGCTGCATTTTTTTAAATTATTTTTTGGCTTTTTGTCCAGTAGCTGAGTTCATGCTGCCTGACCTTCCCCTCTGTAGCCATAAGGTCACGAGGTCGCACCTTCATTTGTTGGACTGCTTCACACTCACTCACACCCGTGTTGGTTTGTGGGAAACGTTCCTGGTTTGAAGTTTTACGAGCAGCCAGAGGGAGGAAGTGCTTTAAAGCAAACGTCCGGAACATTCTCTACCCTTCAGAGTGGGTAGTACCCTTAAAAGAGAGTGTGTGTGTGTGTGTGTGTGTGTGTGTGTGTGTGTGTGTGTGTGTGTGTTTGGGCTAGCACGCCATTGTTTCAACCATCGCTTTTGTCCCAATGACACCAGTGGGACTTTTGCAGCGAGAACAGACAAACAAACACACTCTTTCTGTTTCTTTTTCACACACACACACACAAACACTTCAACACACACATTGGGGAAGCCACAGGAATGTTGTGTTGTATTGTTGGCGAGGGAGCGCTCTCCGGTTCATGGCCTCTCCATGGAACGCTGGAACGTCCGAACTCTGGAGCTCCGACAAGAAGTCGGGGGGGGGTGGTGGTAGTGGAGGGAAGGGTGGTAAGAAAACCTAGCATTACAATGACCCCCAATGGGATGATTGTGTGTGTGTGTGTGTGTGTGAGTGTGTGTGAGAGAGAGAGAGAGAGAGAGCGAGAGAAAGAGGCCGATGGCATCCAAGTTACGAGTGTTTTTTCATGTCCATTTCTTTAACATATAGCAGGTTTAAGTGCTGTGTAAACATGTTGTGAAAATTACGAAAATGGGCATCAGGATTTCTGTCTGTTTGTGGCGTCACTAGTCTACGATATTTAGACCGTTTCACAGTTTTAAAGGCTCTAAACGTTCCCAGGTTGTTTCCTGTTGCAGCTTACAGGAAGTAAACATGGACCCAAGCTGTTGCCTAGCAGCACTGCTCCATTGGAATGCACTAAAACGAGCAAATTCAGGCAGACAGCATGAGGAAAGTAAAGATTTACCTGTGCTTTGTGTCTATCCAGGCAGGTGTTGGACCAGGACAACTACAGCCCGATCCCTGTTGCGACAGAGCAGGAGTACAAAAACTACACTTCCCAGTTTCCCCTGCAAGACCCCGAGCTGGACAAGGTGGAGGATGGAGAGAGGCAACAAGCCAATAAAGTTCAACTTTCATCCCTTTCATTTAGTATCTCATAAGAAGTGAAGTGTGGACCAGTGTGAGGTTGCCTGTGTGCGAAATGTGAATTAAAACCTCAATATTTATTTATTTATTTATTTTTTTGCTCCGTTTCCTCTAGCTGCCCTTCCCCAAGAAGCTTCCCTTCTCCGAGTTTGTGCCAAAAGTCTACTGCCAGCTCAAAGAGTTCATCTACGCTTGTCTGAAGTACTCTGAAGACCTGCATCTCAGGTAGACATGAGCCCTCACCCAACTTCAATACTTTTGTAGCACGATAAAGCCCCAATTAGACCAAAAACAAAAATTATGAGGTGAAATCATAAAATAATATTATTAATAATAATAACAGTAATAAATAGGGTGGGGAAAATATCGATTTGGGGTGTACACTATGATACATAGTGTATGCTGTCCAGTACATCCTGTACATTGGTGGAAACCAAACAAGAGCTCAACACAGGAGAGCTCCTCAGGACAAGACTCACCTGAAGACATCTGAAGACACTCCTCTGAGGACAGTGATGTCCAGGTTTTATCCAGGGAAGACAGCTGGTTTGAGAGAGGAGTTAAAGAACTGGAGCAACCATCTCTGGACAGAACATTCTGCAGACTCTGCTCTGAACGTTGGATTGATTAATTCACTGGATCTGAGTAACAGCTCTTGTGGCCAGGAATTGAACTCTGGGTCGCTGCGGTGTTTTTGCCTCCCCCTGAGCACCATAACGCCAGCTCGCCAAAAAACTATTTTTCTCCATCACTTTCCCCCATTGTTTCTCCCTCACAAGCGTCCACATACGGCAGACTTTTCCTCCCTCAGTTCTTTCCACCCTGACCGGGGAGCTTTGTCTCGTTAGATTTGCCCTTCGCGACCACAACCTCACAGTCGGGTCCAGCTTCTGTTCCGTGTTGCGCCGAGGTTTCGACAGTAACTCCTCCGACTGGGAGCGCGTCGGTTACGGTTCATGGAGGAATTAGCTGAAACAATGCAGCCGCTTTTCTACTGAGGAGACGAGCAATCAGGAAACAAGAAGGAGACCTCGGGGCTGAAACTCAGCCAGACTGATCACCATACATGAGCTTTTTTTTTTTTTTTACAGTAAAACACTCTGAATCCTCCAGTTTGATACGTATTATTATTGTCAAGCTCAGATTCGGTCGGTGTTTGCAGACTAAACAGCACTTTGTTTTATTCATGCTCACGTCCCTGGGGGCATGTGGCTTTTTTTTTTTTTTTAAGTGGGTGTATATGCTCATGTGTCTGTTTGCGTCAATGCATCGGTTCATGTGTGTGTGTTGGTTCTCCATGGGGGCTGGGAACCAGCAAGGTATCATTGATCCGTGACCGGCGGAAGAAAGAGAAACCAGGCAGGAGGAGTCCAATCAATGGGAAGGAACTGGCATAACAGAGAAAAAGAGATGAAAAGAAAGCAGCTGAAGCTATCAGTCTGTATTTATGTCTTTATCCAGACTCTTAAAGGAACAGCATGCAGCATTTAGTGGGGATTATATCAGCACAAATGGAATTTAAGCGTATATGTTACTTTTCAGTCAATTAGGGCTGCAGCTAACGGTTGCTTTCATTGATTATTAGTCTATTATTTTCTCCATTACTCAGTTATTTGGTTGGTCCATAATACGCTGATGAGTGTTAACTAAAAAAAAAATCAAGACAACTTCCTCAAATGTCGTTTTGGCTACAATTCAAAAGATATTAAGAGGAAACCTGAAAATATTTACATGTAAGATTAAAAAAAAAACTCCACGACCAATATTAATATATCTTTTTAGTGTATAATCACTAAAAATCAATAATTGTTAAGTTATTAGCTTAATATGAGCTATTTATATCTGTAGCCCAGCAGCTCAACGATAACTTATTGCGATATCATCAATAAATTGACTGTTTTCTACCAAAGAAATTGTCACGACATTTTTGGATCTTAAATTTTTTTTTGGATGGCAGACTCAAAAAAAAAAGTATAACAAAAATACTGAAACAGTAAAAAAGTGGCAAAAATGCATGAGCCCTATCTATCGTGGTGTTACTGAATGAACAAATAAGTGTTTTAGCAGCAGAGGGAGAGCCAGTTAAATATATTACAGTAAAATCAGGTGCTTTTTAAGATTTTCCTCATCCCGCTGATTCCTTCAACAGCTCTGCAGTCGTCCGGCTGAACGAACACAAACGTCCTGACAGATGTTTTTTATGGAAAGCCTTCTTCTTCTTCCTCCCGTCTCTCGCTGACCAGACAGCACTAATCGCTCTCCTCAATCAGAGTAATGACTCCACTATTTGACCTGGCTTGATTTCTGCAGCGCCGCACACCCAGCTATCCAGTTACCGTGGCGACAAACCTTCCTGTCGGCTTCAAACGCTCGCAGGTCCGGATGCAGGCTGGACGACGGAGCTGGACTGTGGTCATTGATCCCTCTGACCTCTGACCTCAGCCTCTGTTCGCAGGTCGGATGGAGCGGAAAGAGAGTGTGCCTTACTCTTTTCACTTCCTGCTGTGGTGTGAGTGACTCTCCATGTTTTCAGCCACGCTAGCAGCAAAATCTGGATAGTTTTCACACCGTTCATCCATGATGGCCTCTTTATTTAGCCTCTTCCTGCATAAGTGAATCCACGCCTCACTGTCTGGTAGTCTGGAGGTGCAGGAAACACTTTCCTGGAAGCAGAGTTAATGATATCCTATAAATAACTCCTCATTTCAGCTTCACCTATCAGACGTTCGTCATCTGTTACGAGTGACAGGAATAAAGGGGAAAAAAATGCTGTCATGTACATGATGCACAAAAATAGGTTTGTAATGTATTAATTTATTTATTTTTAGAACAAATATTAGGGGTGTGTCAATACAAATTTTTCACTTCTGATACGATACCGATATTGCAGCCTGAATCCTCAGGGCGCCAAAAATAATCCGAAAACCCACTGTTATTCCCCGGCTTATTATTTTTATTAATGATTTTTACTGTTTGCATGGTCTTTTATGGTTGTTTATGTACAGCACTGTTTGTTTTTAAAGTGCTTCATGAATGTAGAGTACATACAGAATAATTAGCATAGTATGTAGAATAAACAGTATTAACACAGGAAACAGTGCAGGTAGAGATCTAAAACATGCCAACAGTAGACTGCTATTGTACTGTGTGACACAGCAGCTTCCAAAGGAGGGAAGAAAAGTACACTGAAAGCATTTGTTTCTGATTTTGAGTCATCCTGAATAAAATAATTTACGTCTGGCGATGGTTAGCCGCCCTTTATTTTGGCTGCCGTGGCCTCAGAAGCAGAGACATGACTTTGTATTTGACAAAGAGCGTTGGTTTGGACGATGACGTTCAGATCTGCGATGTTTCAGGAGGAGCAGGAGATGAGGTGATGTTGGCAGGGGAAAAGTGGGCTCGAGCAGCTCGGCTCGTAGCCGGACATTTGCCGGTTTTAATCCCGGACCGGCCCGCAAGCCACGACTTGGAAACCTGCGGGTGTGAACGTGTGGAGCTGTGAAAATGAAGCCGGGTGTTGCTGAGGAAGAGCATGCTCGCTCGGCCGGCCCGGCGGAGGCTGGGAGCAAAACCGAGGCAGCGCAGCCTGGCCACAAAGAGAAGACAATCAGCCGATTCAGAATCAAACTGCATGTGTCGATCTGGGTCAGGCTGTTTGATCACAAACACCAGTGGAGATCCAGCAGCTGGAGATCCAGCTGCTGGAGATGGCTTGCCTCCCAGTTCCCAGGTGTCATGTTTTGTTTCGCAGTTGGCACGACGTGGAGCCAGTCACAGAAATGGAAACATACGAGTGCATCCTCGTTTTCGGAGGCTTTCAGGCTTTCAGCCTCGTCTCGTCAGGACTATCAGACGACTTTGTGCTGCGAATGAAGAAAAGTATTTGATAGATCTGTACTTTATCAGTTCAGCTGCCTGAAAATGAAGCAGTGGATTTAGTTTAATTCATTGGTTCAGACACTTGAAGGTCACTGGGTGGAGTTTAGTTCCTTATCCGTCATTCCACTTCTTCATGGCCACCATGTTTCTACGATGGCCCAGAATGGACAAACCAAAAATCGTCTCTGGATGTGGACGTTCAAGTTTTCATGTCTCCACATTTGACACGTGATAAAAGTTTCAGTTGTTAAACTAAACAATGCGTTATGGCGGTTTACCGTGGTACCTAGGGCTGTAACGATACACCAACTCAGGATTTGTATCACACATGGTTCAAAAAAGGATAAAGGAAAAAGGATTTTATTTAAAACACTAATCTAAAAAAAAATGTCATCACCTTTGAATATGGTATTTGGCTCCTGGAGGAGTTCAGTGTTATAATCAGAGTATGAGATCATGTGTGACTACAGTCTTAAGTGAAGTCAGCTGTTATCCAGCAACAGTCAAGCTGCAGCTACAGAACTCTGGATCCCACGTGACTGTTTGTTTACACCGCCATTTTGACAGTAAAATCCCAGTCAGTTTATACCTTCGGAGTTTTAAATCACAAGATATGACTGTATGCACAAGTAAATACCTCTGACCCTTATCATGTCCCCGGTATACTTTTCACTAATCTTGAAAAGGTTTAGTAGTTGTAGATGTGTTAAAATCTCTTCTCTCATGAATCATATTTCTAAAAATCACACAACGCTCTGTTCCTTGCTTGCAAACAGCACACTAGCAGACATAACATTGAGATTTATCTGAAGGAAGACTGAAACGACTCTGCAGACACATTTTTACGTTGCGTTTGCTTGTTGCTGTGTTGCTGCAACGGGAAGCACGGCAAAATCCACGCCATAATACCTCAGTCTAACGTGCGTTTAATGAGAGTACAACCGTTCAGAATCGTATTAAAAGCATGTAAAATAAATCAGATTCTGTCCCTGATATAAAGTGGTCTCTGCTGGTTCCCACTACTCTGTTTACTTATGATCTTACTCATTTTATGGCAGTTATCCGACTTCGTTCAGGGTCTTTAGTAATCCAGTAAAGTGATCTTCTCTTTGCTCGTCCTCAGCTGTTCTGGCATCCCGGAGCACAAACAGCTATCCACCATATCTCTGAGAAACGTTTATAGGCGTTCTGCTGCAAGCTGCGAGATCCCTGGTCGTAGATCAAACAGAGCGCTCTACTGCCGAAATGGCGGAGCAGGTTACCTGCAAATTCCCGGTGGTTTTCCACTGGGGTAGAGTATTCTTTGCAGTCAGTTACTGTTTATTATCATAACTGGTTTTCTGGTTTAGCTCTGCGCTTGTGCAAAACACGTCTAAATCAGCGGCAGTGCAGATCAGCTTTCCGGTACGGAACGGGAAGTGACCAGCCTATGTATTTTAAAATAGATTATTAATGTCAAATAAATAATGATATTTTCTTCGCATATCGCAATTCTGCCTTCTTATATCACGATACAGGATCGTGGCTCTGAGTATTGCAATTTCCGTTTTTACACGCATATCGTTACGGCCCATTTGACGCCACAGACCCATATCTCTTTTTTCATATTTAAAGACAGAAAGTAGCGCTACGGATCCATTACAGGGCTTCATTTAGCTGTACATCCTCCAAACATATCCATCTTGTTCCAGTCTTCTCGGTCCTGAACACTATCCAGAGTGAGTTTGGTGGTTCGATACATACATATCTGTGGCTTCCTGGCTCTCTGCTGACTCCTCTCTATATCACTGTTGTTGTGTATTTTTAGGAAATACCTCCATCCATCTCTGGCTGTGTTGTAAACATGAACAGCACTGAAGGCTTCCTTCTGACGCCGTCAACCGCCTCGTATTTACTGTGACCGACGGCTGCATAAATACAGTGGAATTCAATCCAAACGCTGTGGCTGTGTGTCCATATTAGTGCTCTCACAGAGTTCACTAGCATACACTGACTTTTTGCCACTCTCTGTTTTATTTTTTTGTCCACTCGGCACTTCTGCTGCCGCTCCAGGAATCATTCCTTTTCTTTTTTCCCCTCCTCTTCTCCATCCAAATCGTCGGAACGTTTTTAGGATTCCTCTGCTTTTTTGGAAACTGAGTGAGTTTTGAATTCCAGTTCTCGCTCTGCCTCAGGCGACACTCTGTGTGAGTTTAGGTTGAATTCCAGGCTCAGATAATTTACTGATTTGGCTGGAATGTGTTTGTTACCCACAGGACTCGAACACAGATTCCTCCTAATCGTCCCGCTGAGGGAGAAAGCGATGGCTTTTGTTTTCCACTCGTTATATCCCACTGTGTGATCTGTCTTTGACCTCTTCTGATTTTTTAACTGTACTATAAACTATGTGCTACGTTGGGATTCTTACAAAAGATCCTCAAAGGTTTAGTTTTACTTTTAAAGCCCATTCTGCAGCTGACGTCGCCATCTAAAAATCATTCCAGGAATTAAATAAAGCTTCAATTTTATCTCACTACAACAACCTTTATTGCTCTACCTTGGATGTAATGAATGAAATCCAGCCGTGAAACAATTAGAATTTTTTTTTTTTTTACCCTCTTATGTCCCGACTACATCTCCCAGAAGCCCCAAATTTACTCACAGACTGAGAGCGTGATCGATGACCCGCTGCAGAAAAAACATTTTGATGGCTTATTACGTCGATGGCACTCTAAGAGTTAACAGAGAGAAAACCTCACCAGACTGCCAGGGTCTGGGTTTCTTCACCAAACATTTCAAACACAACAACAGCGAGTCTGAGATTTTAGTTTCGCATAAGTGGTCCTGATTAGCGCCATCAAACATTTGTTTTAACAGGAGATTTGAGCTCATTGGGGATTTAACAGCCTGCTGGCTCTCTTTTACGCCTCGTTGGCTGAGCAGAGGTGGTAATTTTATGACTATTTAAAGTCTGCCGAGAAGGGAGGTGGTCAGTTGGTTCAGGAGTCAAACAGAAAAAAAACACATTTCTGGCGTTTTGAAGTTTTAAATCAGGGTTGGTTAATTATTGTCAGCCTCATCAGGGGATTGAAAGCACCGCTGGGCTGCTAATGAGGCTGACAGCTCCTGACGTTTAGGCTTTTTTTGTCCAAATGGAGAGTGAGAAATTCACTTAAAGTGTTTGTTCTGGCATCCAGACGCTCACTCTCGTTGTTCATGTGTTCGTCCTCAGCTCCACGGAGGTCGACGATATGATCCGCAAGTCCACCAACCTGCTGTTGACCAGGACGCTCAGCCACTGCCTGCAGTACGCCATCAAGAAGAAGAACGTGGGGCTGGCCGAGGTACGACTCGCTCAGGACGCTGCGCGGCTCGTTCACTCTCCCAAAAAACAGACCTCTCCTGTCGTCAACCTGCCGTTGTCATAACAACCCATTTTTATTTTCCATTCTGAACAGCCCCAGACGCCAAACTGTACGGAAGCATCACAGACTAATGCTCTGAATTGTAACGGCTTGTAATGCAAAAACAAGTAACGCAAACAAACTTCGGTAGACTGATCATAGTAGAAATTAAACATTCTAAGTGCTTTTCCATATAAGATTATAGAGAAATAAGTTGTCTTAATATAATTTCGTATTTAAAGTATGAAAGGTAACAGCATTATTCCACACATAGAGAATATCCTTTAATATTTAGTACAGTACAGCACATTACTTTTTTGGGGAGGGGAAATTGATATTATATTAGAAGAAAAAGTATTGCGATATATTGCCATATCCATAGTTTTCCCCACCCCTGTTATATAGTACTGATGTTTCCTTTGCTGTATGAACATAAGCTAAAGATGCTCCTGTTTGCCTCCAGTTGGTACAGGTGATCATAAACACCACCCACCTGGAGCAGAGCTGCCACTTCCTGGAGGAGTTCATATCAAACATCACAAACGTCCCGCCCGACACGGCCAACGCCACCAAGCTGTACGGGACCTCCACCTTTAAGGTGCACACCATACTTTTCTTTTTTTTCCCCGTCCTGATGTAAAGCAGTGAACATGATGCAGATCCGTCCTCCCGTCTCCTCGCAGGACGCTCGTCACGCAGCCGAGGCTGAGATCTACACCAACCTGAACGCCAAGATCGACCAGTTCCTGCAGCTGGCTGATTACGACTGGATGGCGGCGGTGCAGGGAGGCGGGGCTCCGGACGCCAGCGACTACCTGATCGACCTGATGGCTTTCCTGAAGAGCACCTTCAGCGTCTTCACCAACCTGCCTGTAAGTGCCGACACACGAGTGCACTGAGGTGCTGCCATGTGATTGGCTCATTAGATATTTGGGCAGCTGTGGGCCTAATAAAGTGGCTGGTGTGTGCTTAGGTGCATATATATCTATACATATAAGCTCACTCACCCGTCTCGCTGCATGTCAGCGTGACATATCTCAGGGCAGAACAATCAGCTTTAGCTCGTTAGGGTATGAGCTCATTAGCTTGTTAGCGTGGGGCTCGTTAAGCTCATTAAAGGGTCAGCACTGACTCTAAAGCCCGACTGTGGTGATATTTCAGATTTGATCAGGGAAAAAAAACATCCTGCAATATGAGGAAAAATACAGCTAATAGCACAAATAAATAAATAGAAAAAAACTATTCTGTGCTCTTTGAGTTATTAAATTATTAACACATTGTGAGTTAGTACTTCAAATCGGGGGCCTCTGGAAACTCTTTTTAAACTAAAATGATCACAGATTCATCAGCTATATGTCTTATTTCTCGCCTGAAATGATTCAGACTGTTTTTTGGGGAAGTATTTTTGTGATTCAAGAGGAAAAAAGTTGCTTGTTGGACAGTTTGAAAGCTCCAGTATGGAGCGACAGTTGGTAATTAGTTTGAAATCAACTAAACATCATTCGTCACGTCAAGTTTTTTAAGCACCCCCTGCTTTGAGAGCCGTTATAGATGAAAAGCTTCGGCCCAATGTGCTCATATTCAGGATTATAGGTTGTAGAACTTTTATTTTTGCAGCCATTTTTTTGTTGCTTTTCACAATATTCCAAGTAGTCTATTATTCACAAAAAATAACATATTTCTTGCAGCAACAACAACAAAAACAGCTTTAATCTGTGTTTTGTTGCGTACTATATACATCAATATACATACACTGTATTGATTCTCTATGTGGGCAAAAAAAGCTGTAGTCTCTACCAATATATCAAGCCCTAGATGTCCTTTTCCCCCCTTAAATTGTCATTTACAAACACAGAACTAATCCAGAATTTAACCGTTTCATCGACTTGAGCTGTTCCTCGTGCTCGACCTTTGACCTCGTAGAAAACACCTCCGTAGCGTGTCTTTCCATAAGTCGTTACGTACACTGTCCAAAGAAAACATGATCTGTGATCCCACTCTGCAGACAGTGAAAGTAATAAAACCTCCAGTCCACACACACACACACACACACACACACACACACACACACACAGAGGTTAGTTTTAAGATGGTCGCACACACAGATTTGGTCGAAGAGGGTCACAAGGCCACGAGGCGGCACACACAAGGTGGTCGAGCAAAGTGTTTTCCAGCTTCTCTAAGAGGCTTTTTCTGCACCCCGGCGAGCCAAGGTCGTGACCCCGTCACACACACTTTAACGCACGCGCACGCACGCACACACACACGCACACACACACACACACACACACACGCGCACGCACGCACACACACACACACACACACACACACACACACTTACTTGGCGCTGGGCCTCCTAAGTAGATCAGATGTTATGGATCTAAACCTCTGGGTGGTATGACCCTGGAAACAAGAGCTGATCATATCAAGGAGTCGAGTTCCACAGAAATGAAGTGGATACTATTGAAGAGAGAAACAAAAAAATAAAAATGTGCTGTTAGTAAAACTACTGCTGGACCAGATATTTTATTAATTAATTAAAAAAAAAAAAATAATAAAGTAAAAACATATAACTATAAAAAATGACAAAAGATAGAATAGAATAATAATTCAGTAACATGAAATGATAAATATAAAAAATAAATGAATAAAATAAATATTAAACTAAAATGATCAGAGTAATAATAATAATAACAATAATAATATATCAATAATAATAATAATAAAATAATACAGAATAATTATAGAACAAAAAATAGAATATAATAATTAAGAAAAAATATAAAAAGAAAAAATATATATAATATAATTTTAATTACATAAAGATAAATGAATAAAATAAAGTAAACAAAAAGAAATGCATAATAATTATACAAAATAACAAAATATAATATAATCATAATTAAGTGAAAGTATATCAAAAGTGAAACAAAATAAAATATAATTTTATTTACATAGAAATAACAGAATAAAATAAAGTAAATTAATATTGAACTAAAATAATAATAAATAAATAAATAATTTAATATAATAAAATTCAGCTTATACCATTTGGTTCATAAACAAGGAAGCACTCCTGTATTGATTTCCTCAAATGTCTGAAAAATATTCAATTTACTGTCTTAGAGAAGGAAAGAAAAAAGTTATGACAAATAAATACTGAATTAAAATATAAAAATGATACAATATTCACATTTAAGATGCTGAAAACAGACTCAACTATTAGATTAATCAGCAGTTATTGTGGTCAAGGATTAATCAGATTAATGGCTGCAGCTCCAGTTAATAGACAGTGTTAAGTACTTCAGTAGACCTGCAGCAGAGCAGAGGTCACTCAGAGGTCACAGAAGATTTGAGCTGCACCAGGAATCCAGGAAGAAGTGCTTTTTATGTCTCTATGACTGTAAAAACACAAAATCCAACATGTTATGCAACTAACAGTCAGCGCTCTGGAACCAGATCTCTGCTTTTCTTTTATGAAGTGAAGGTTTCGACTTGACTCAGCTCCATCGCTCTGTGTCTTTGTGCTCATAACAGCTGTAAATGTGGCTGGCAGGAAGCTCAGCGGCTAATAACAGCGCTCGCCGTTTAGCGTCGGCTAAACACTCATAATAGAATTGAGCTCGGATTCAGAGCTGTAGCGAACAACGACCATGTGGAAATTAGAAAGGAAAAGCTGGACTCCCGTGCTCCAATTTTACGCCTTATAAGCTCCTTGATCGGTTTCCCGCTCTGCGCCGAGAAGGTTTTGGCAGCTCGCTCTTCCTCTGTTTGTCCAGGGCTTTACCGACTTCTCCACGCAGCTTCAGCAGCAGATTGGCGTGGGCGTCCTCGCTTTTATTCCCCGTTAATGACATGTTTCTCACCGTAGGGGATGCCCGTACAGCACGCCACTTTGCCGGTGAGTATCTGGGTGTTTCACGGTAACGGAGTGGTTTTTACCGACCCCTTGACTGACCCTGTTGACCCTGAAAGCCCCACTTTACCAACCAGCATGTGGCGACGGAGTGATGCACGTTTGCCTGAATCTGTGATCCCAACCAGTTTGTTTGCATTTAAGTTCAGGACGTAATTCAGAAGACCTGCCCTCCTCTAAAACTTCATGTATACGAACAAATATTTGACGATGTTCCCCAAAATATATATATATATTTAACCAATTTACTGTTTATGACTTAAAGTTAAGTTCAGTGAGTGACACAAATGTAATATGTTTATTTATAGAAGAAGTAACTAATAAGCTGATTGTCTGCATTTAATGAATAGTGATTTTTTTTTTTAACATCACGAGTCACGCTGATGTTTTGCTTTACATAAATACGTGACTTTATATATACGAATGACCGAGATAAAATTTCGCAATCGGCAGATGGATTCATTAATAATTCAGCTTTTGCACTAATAGTTAATAATTACTAGTGATGCAGTTTGCTGTTACACACAACAGCATTATATATACATTTTGTTTGCTGAAGATGTTGCGTAGGAACCTTAAATTAGCAGTTATTATTATTATACAGCACATTTTTCAGTGGTTAATATTAATAATCACAATATTAGTAAGTTTTACAAAGTTTTACAGTTGTTTACAAATCATTTGGTAATCACTAACAAATACTTAATACAGTAAATGAACTGTTGCAACAATAAAACCATGATAGAATGTGTCATTACTGAACTGATACATATTTCATTTATTGACAATTTTTTGCACATTAATGACACAAAAAATACAGTATTAATACATAATATATATTATTAATATAATATATATATATATATATATATATATATATATATATATTAATATATATATAATAGTATTAATAGCTATTAATTCAGTTTAATTATCTAGTCAGCATTTATCAGTGATTGTCAGGATTTTTTTTAATTTTATTTCCACGTGTTGGTGAACTCTGGAGAGGAAACTGTTAACACTCAAAGAACTGATCACCAGATGTTCTTTTTTTTTTTTTTTTTTCCTCTCAGGGCTTCTGTACGTTAAAACTCAACAAAATAAAGGCATTTCCAGTCAGATCAGATGTGGTTTGAAGTCCTTGAAGTGGAGTTTGTTTGATCTGGCCTCTTTCTTTTTGAGAAAAAAAAAATGCACCCAAACGTCCAACTTCATTTTTGTGGTGTTTGCTTGAGCGACATGAACAAATACCTGCTGCAGAAATCTGTGATTCTCAGATTCTCTCTCATACTTCCTGTCACAGATCCCGTCGCTGCGTCGGCATCATATTTTTCCCACCTCTTGACTCTTGGCTGCCCTCTCCGACTCGCCGTCTTTTGACTGACATCTTTCTGGATGGACGGAGAGCGTATTATACACCGTGTCCAATCCCTTCCAGGAGTCGTGAATCAGTGCGTTGTGAAGCTGCGACGTTACGTTTCAGACTCAAAAAAACCTGCTCCGAGCATTGTGGGAGTGGAAGGCGCACATCCGTCCCTTCCTCATATGAGGTTCTGGTTGTTCCAACCAATTTGTCAGAGATCTTTAGAGTCTTTTATTTTGAAATTTAGCGCCAACGTGAGCCTGTATAGCCTGGCTTTCCCAAATAACTTGTCACTATCGATGGCGACCGGCAGCGTAGCTAAGTGGACGGGACTGCTGGCGTGGCGTGTTTGACCACACACAGACAGATGAATTTACCCTGAAAATAATCCAGTGTTTGAATATGAAACCACATCCCCTCTTTCTTTTCAACCACAATTCCATTTTCCTCCTCTTTTATTACGTTAGCTGGATTATTTGGTTTCATACAACCCCTGAAAACTGAACTAATCAATATTTTTTTTTTTTTTTTATGAATAGAGGTTGACTATCATCACTGTGTGTGTTTTCAACATCATTAAACTGAATTAAAATCCTGTCTAGCACCTCCCACAGCAGCTAAAGTTAGCGACTAGCTTACAGAAAGGTGGATTTCTGACACCGAATTAATGCAATAGATATGAAATATTCACGACCAAATAAGCAACAGGTTTGGGAGGAAAAAAAAATAAAAAAATCCTCTAAATAGTATTCTTATTATAGGCTTGTTAGAGCTTAATTTAATAATAATAATAATAATAATATCAATAATACAGATTAATGTGGCTTTAAATATGTCATAGCTGCCTGTTTCCAGACATATCTTGTATATTTATTAGCATATTTTACTGTCTGCATTCCTTTCATCACTCCTCCTTTTCCTTCCTCCTCCCTCCTTCTTCTTATTTCGTGATTATTCCTCTCTGGCTGACCTCTCCAGCCTCGTCTCCTCGCCTCCTCACCTCCACCTCGCCTGCTTTCTTTCTCCTCTCGTCTGTTTGTTCAGCCGTCAGCAGCTGAGTAGCTTTTAACGAGCTCTTTGATGAACGTGTCTCGTTAGCTGCAAGGAAGGAGGGAAGGGTGTAGGAGTCGAGGGAGGATGGAGCAGAAGGTCCTCTCCCATTTGTCGTTTTCACCTTCGTTCCCTCTTCTTGTTTCCTTTCCTATCTTTACTCGTCTCCTTTCCTTCCATCAGCCTTTTCCTCACCTTTCATTTCCTTTCCTCTTTCCTTTCACTTCTCCTTTGCTTTCCTTTACTTACCTTCCCTCTCTTTCCTTTCCTCACCTCACTGTCTCCTTTTTCCCCCCCTCACCTGTCCCTTTTATCTTTCCTTTCCTCACCACTCCCATCCTTCTTTTTCCTCACCCTTTTCTTCTTCCTTACGCTTTTGTCTCATCTTTTCTTTACTTCCTGTCCTCTCTTTCCTTTCATTTTCTTTCCTTTTCTCATATTCTTTTTTCTATTTTTCATTTCCTTTTCTCTCCTTTCCTGTCCTGCCTTCTCCTCTACTCACCTTTCCTTTCCTCACATTCCATTTTCCATTTCCTTTTCTCTCCTCCTTCCCTTTCATTCCTTCCCCTCTTACTTTTCCTTTCTTTATCTCACCTTCCCTTTATTTTTCCTCACCTTCCCTTTCTTTTATTTACTTTCCTCACATTCCCTTTCCTTTATTTTTCCTTCTGTCCCTTTTCTTACCTTACCTTTCCACCTGTCCCTTTTTTTCCCTCACTCTTTCTTCCGTTCCTTCTCCTC
Source organism: Synanceia verrucosa (assembly GCA_029721515.1). NCBI lineage: Eukaryota > Metazoa > Chordata > Actinopteri > Perciformes > Synanceiidae > Synanceia > Synanceia verrucosa. The sequence continues at coordinate 1,694,179 of CM056569.1, forward strand.
TCCTTTCCTTTCCTTTCTTCTCCTCTCCTTTCCTTTCTTCTCCTCTCCTTTCCCCCCTCCTGTCTCCCCCTCCCCCCAGTATGTCTGCTCTAATGGTTCCCAGTTGTCCCCGCTCTGTCTAACACCTGTGTGTTAGTGTGTCAGTCAGCTCAGGTTCAGGACATGTAAATAGAGTTAGCCTATTTCACGCTCAATCTCACCCTCTGATAATTCACCCCTGGGGTTATGTGTGTGTTATTTGTGTGTGTCATGTGTGTGTGCATGCAGAGTCCAGAAACCAGGATCCTACTGGAGGATATCCGGCCACTCGTAGGTGTGTGTTTCTGTAACATGTGTGCGCCGTGTGTGTAATTTGATTTTCCCTTTGAGTTGAGCGCTGCCTCCTGAATGAACCGACCTGCCGCTGTCCCAGGTTGTTATATTACATAAGATTCATTTTATGGATCTCCAACTGGATATTCCACTAGTGAGGAAAGGGTTAACATGCTAGCATGCTAGTGCTAGTCGGCCATATTGACTCTCCAACCAGGCGTAAAGTTTTAGTCGACTTTAAGTGCTTTATCATGTCAAACCTTCACGACAAAACACAATGGATGGTTTTGTTCTCGCTGACTGATGGCGACATTTAGAAACGCGACCAAACAACACAGCAGCAGAGTCACATGTGTGCGTTTAGAGCTGTATATACTCTCTGCGCAATTATGTGATTATAGCAGATTCACACCTAAACAGTGAGGCACAATGACACCATTGTGTTTGCGTCTGATTGTGTTTATTCTCAGGCGGTGGGTCAGTGTGATTAATGAAGGCGCGAGAAGGAATGAAAGGTCTGCTGTTTGTTAATCACCTGGAGGAGCGTTCAAAGTCACGTCAGGATTAATTTGGTTAATCAGGCGCCGCGGTAAAACACTCACTTCCTGTTGCTTATTTTGCTCCGAGTTTAGGAAGCTTTTTGTTTTCTTGTGATTGCGAGAAGTAAAGTGGAGATATTCAGTGGTGATGGGAGGAAAAATGAATGTTTTCCTGCTGTAGATTTCTTGAATTTCACCCCATGCTTTGCTTTACGTCATTATGTTATTCTGCTGGGATGCAGATGTCGAGGTCGAGATCACCGTCTGGTCACTGAGATCGCACTCATTCACTCCATCAAACCACACAAACACATGTTTTGGTTTCTGTATTAATGCGTTGTCATGTACTTCCTCATCCGCTGCTTTTATTCTTGTTGTGCTACTTCATCATTCTGACTGCACCTGAACGCAGCACACTTTGTTAACGCTCCCACTGTGTGTTTGAACTCCTCCTGATTAGGAATATGTGCATGCACGAACGTTTGGTGGTCACTTTCATTCAGTCTTTATGTAGTTCAGGTCTGCAAAATAATGTTCAGGGGCCATGAACTCTAACTTTAAGTCTAAATATACCTTTTGCATGAAGCACTGATTAAGGTAGCCTCATGGATGAAATAATACACTTGATAGAAAAGAAAAAAAATATGGCCAATGCAGTGGAGGCAACACTCAAAAGTAATTACATAAAGGTTAGCGAAATGTTATGGATAAACAGTTGAACTAGCTAAACGTGCAGAAAGTAGAGATGCACCCATCCGATACCGGGATCGGATATTGACTAATTAGCTGGATATCTGATGAATGAGGACGATCCCTCAGTTCTGTTTGCAACGCCGGTTACATCATCACGCAGAATAGCGCTGTGCAATTAACTCAATTTTAAATATTCACTTTAATCAGGAGAAGCACTGAAACCTCCAAATAATTCACAACTATAATAAAAAAAGTTCTGTTTCTGCGTCTAGCTTTAAAAACAGGATGTTACTAATATTACTGTTTATATTTCATATCAAACACCATATGCAGTGTTGTTTTTTGACACAGAGAAATGATGAAGAAATGCATTGTGTAACTCAAAAATAATCCTTTGGATAATGGTGATGTAAATATTGATCAAAATAATGGTGGTAATGATTTTTTCCATAATGGAGCAGCCCTAATGCAGAGCACACAGCAGCTAGTGATAAGCAAACACACAGCAACATGCTAGATTTGATATTACATTTGAAAATATCTGTTTGCAGTGCACTTTACATGGAAGTGTTATTGATTTCTTTTTGCTGCTCATGTACACTTTGTTATTTGTTCATAAATAAATGAAGTACATTTATATCTGTGTTCATTTGTTACCTGTTTAATAGATTTCACTTAAAGTTATACTGAGAGTTGGATAGCAAAAATAAAAGCCTTAAATCATAGATAAACAGTACAAAAAGCAAAAAATATCTTATAATAATGGATAAATATTTTAATTCATACATAGTAAAACACAAGTCTAAACATAATACAAAATACAAATACAAAAAAGGTTGAAATTGTTAGTTTAAAATTTACCCTAAAATTATGCATAAACAGTTGAAGTAATTAGCTAAAACTACCCTAAACTTATGGAAAATATGTGGAACGAGTAAGCTAACAATCACTAAAACGAAGGAGATTAGCTTTAAGTTATGGAGAAGCACCTGCACATGCTAAGTGAAAGTCTAAACTGACGATCTAAGAACAGTCCAAGATCAAAACTGATCTTAACCTGGAGTTTATGCCGCAGGTTTACAGGACGTGATGCAACAGATGACGTTAGCATGGAGCTAACCTCTCCTCTTTTCTCCTCTCCTCTTTTCTCCTCCCCTCTCCTTCCCTTTCTTTTCCTCACCTCCCCTCTCCTCCCCACTATCCTTTCCTCTCTCCTCCCCTCACCTCTTCTCCTCTCCCCTCCTCTCTTTTCCTCTCCTCCTCTCCTCCCCTCCTCTCTTTTCCTCTCCTCCTCTCCTCCCCTCACCTCTTATCTCCTCTCCTCCCCTCACTTTTCTTCCTCTCCTCCTCTCACTTTTCCTCCTCACCTCTCCTCTCCTTCCCTCACCTTACCTCTCCTCCCCTCACTTTTCCTCCTCTCCTCCCCTCACTTTTCCTCCTCACCTCTCCTCTCCTCTCCTCCCCTCACCTTACCTCTCCTCTCCTCCCCTCACTTTTCCTCCTCTCCTCTCCTCCCCTCTCCTCTCCTCTCTCCTCTTCTCCCCTCACTTTTCCTCCTCTCCTCTCTTTCCCTCTCCTTTCCCCTCCTCTCTCCTCTCCTCTCTCCTCCCCTCACCTTACCTCTCCTCTTCTCCCCTCACTTTTCTTCCTCTCCTCTCCCCTCACCTTACCTCTCCTCTCCTCCCCTCACTTTTCTTCCTCTCCTCACTTTTCCTCCTCTCCTCTCCTCCCCTCACCTTACTTCTCCTCTCCTCCCCTCTCCTTTCCTCTCCTCTCTCCTCTCCTCTCTCCTCTTCTCCCCTCACTTTTCCTCCTCTCCTCTCCTCCCCTCACCTTACTTCTCCTCTCCTCCCCTCTCCTTTCCTCTCCTCTCTCCTCTCCTCTCTCCTCTTCTCCCCTCACTTTTCCTCCTCTCCTCTCTTTCCCTCTCCTTTCCCCTCCTCTCTCCTCTCCTCTCTCCTCCTCTCCCCTCACTTTTCCTCCTCTCCTCTCTTTCCCTCTCCTTTCCCCTCCTCTCTCCTCTCCTCTCTCCTCTTCTCCCCTCACTTTTCCTCCTCTCCTCTCTTTCCCTCTCCTTTCCCCTCCTCTCTCCTCTCCTCTCTCCTCCCCTCTCCTCTCCTCCCCTCTCCTCCTCCTCTCTCAGGGTAAAGTGGCTCAGACGGCCTGCATGTCGGCCTGTAAACACATCTCCACCTCTCTGATGCAGCTTCTTCTTGACCCTGAGGTCAGACAGATCTCTATGGGAGCTCTTCACCAGCTCTACGCCGACGTCAAGGAGTGTGAGGGTGAGTCTCCTTGTTTCCTCTTGAAATCAGCCTTATTGTCTTTAAAATGATCAGTTGTTTCCTCCCCTCCCCCCTCCTGTCCTTCTTTAAAGTGTCCTCACATATCTCAAGCCGTCATAATCGTCTTTATTTATCACACACACATCAAAAGTGTCTCAGTTCACCTCCGATCGATTTCTCCTTTTAAAGCCTCTTGACATTATTCAGGTGCAGTTTGCATTTGAAAGCACAGGAGGCGCTATCGATCAGCTCATCCTCTCCTTCAACTTTACCTCATCTCATCTCTCTTTCTTCTTCCTCTTTCCTCACATCTTTGCCTCCATCTTTTATCCTTTCCATCCTACGCTCCTGTCTCCCATCTCTCCTTCTCTTCTCCATCCTATCCTCCTATCATCTTTCTTTCCTTCTCTTCATCCTAGCCTCCTTCTCCTCTCCTTCTCTCCTACACCATCCCTCTCCTCTCATCCTTTCTTCCTTCTCTCCATCTCATTATTCCTTCTCTCCTCTCTCTTCTCCTTCTCCTCTCATCCTCACCTCTCCTTTTGCTCTCCTTCTCCTCTACGTCCTATCCTCCTTCTCTCCCTCGCCTCTCCTTCTCTCCATCCTATCCTGTCCTCTCCTTCTCTCCTCCTCCTCCTTTTCTTCCTTTCTCCTCCTTAGAGTCCCACTGTGGGTTTTTCAGTGATGTGATGTTTGAAGACATGCATGTAGTGCTGTGGAGGGTTGGGAGGGAAGAAAAGGAGGGATGTGAATAAAAAAGCTCGAGAGGTAAGGAATAAGGGATTAACCAAAAGGTGGATGATAAGAAGAGATGAAAAAGGGAAGAAGATTAAATTTAATGTTCTGACAGAAGAAGAGGATAAATAACCAAAGGGTTTGTGAAGAGAGTGAAAGAAGGAAAAAAACAAAAGAAAGGTGAACATGAATGAAGAAAAAGAAAAGATGAAAAAAGTGGGTAGAAGACAAAATGATTTAATGAAAGAGATCTGTCGGAGAGAAAGTGACGGGATTAAATGGGATGAAAGAGGTTGAGGAACAAGAGGGCAGAGAAAATGGGATTAAATGAAAGAGGTGTGAAATTAAAAAGAAAACGAAGAGTACAGACGAAAGAAAGTGCAGAGAGGAGGGCAAAACAAATGGATGAGAGGAGGGATTACAGGGAAGTAACGGTGGGTTTGACAGGAAGGAGGATGTGAAGGGGGGAGGAATTAGAGATTAAATAAAAGGAGGAATTTCAGGATTGTGAAAGATGAAAAGAAAGGGAGGTAGAGCTGAAATGAACACGACCAACAGGGGAATAAGTGGAAAAAGATGGAGAGGAAGGAGGTGGAGAAGGAGGCGAGGAGACGAAACGAGGGAGGAGCTGATGAAAGGAAAAGAGGGAGACACAAGAAGTCAAAAAAAAGGCAATAATGGGAATAGTGGATTAGTGCTGTCACCATGTTATGATTAAATTAATAATGATAATAATCAAATGATTCAAATTCATTGTGTTTTTACTGCACGTCCATATTTCATTTTTAAAATACAGGTGGAGCAATAAAATGACAAAATTGGGGGAAATAAATAGACAATATGAAGGAAATGTGAAAGAAAGGGAATCTGGGATATAGAGGAAAAGATAAAATATGTAATTTATAAAAGAAAAGTTGACAGACAAGACAGATCATGTCTGGTAACTCTTTAGAAGCAAAGGAGGAAGTAGCATGATGACATTAGGATGGAGTCTGGGGTGGATGGTCGGACCGGAGACCGCCGTCAGCCGAAACTTAACTGGGCCGGCGAAGGACCAGAAAATGCACGTGGGGAGTTTTTGTAAAAGTGGAGGGGGTAAAGAGTGCTATCGAAGGTAAAAGTTAACAAAAAATACATGGAGTTTGGTTGGGAGGGAGATGAAAGGTTAGCTGAGCTTCACAGTTCAGGCCCTGTGTGTGTGTGTGAGCGCGTTTTGTGTTTGTGTGTCTCTCTGGGGTCACTGAAGATGGCAGGCGTGTAATCTGTGTGTGTGTGTGTGTGTGTGTGTGTGTGTGTGTGTGTGTGTGTGTGTGTGTCGTGAGGTGAAAGAGATTATCCACAGGGCTCGCTTTCTCTCTTCGCTGCACTCCTCTTTTCTCCCGTTCCCTCGCTCCAGAATACCAGTCGGCTTGTTTACGGGGGCCAACTGACGCCAGGACCCCGGCTCACACTCCGTACGACCCCGAGACACACACACACACACACACACACACACACACACACACACACACACACACACAGGCGTCACCTCGGGTTCAAAATCCAACAGTCCTCGACTGTTCGGGCGAAGCGCTGTACAAACAACAAATAAACACACACATTCAAGCAGGACAAACGCTAGGAAATCTCCGCACACACATTTAAAACACACCGCACACACTCTCTTTTCAACGAGACCGGGCGACATGACTCTAACACCCTTCCTCCCTTCCCTCCCCTCCTCCCTCCTCGGCTGTCATTTGTCTGCCAATCTATCCCGATGCATAGCGAATCCGACCAGGTCTTTTATTCTTCCTCTTTTTTTTCCTCCTCCTCCTCTCTTCCCTCTCTCCGGGGGTGGACCGGGGGGGCGGGTTTGTATTTTCCCACAGGTTTTGCCAGAGCCGGCCCGGTCGCAGGCTTCCAGGGTGACACGTTGCTTCTGGCCTTCAGTGACTTGAGACAAGTAGGTCTTTGTCTCCCTCGTGGTCCTCTCTCCTTCGTTTTCTCTTTCTCTGTTTCTTCACTATCTTTTTTTCCCCCCTTCTCCTCCCCCCCTTGTCCTTTTCATCCTTCCTCCCATCCTCCCCACGGTCCTCCTCCTCATCTTCCTCCTTCATTTGGTTTTCTGATTTTTTTTGTTGTCATTTAGCCTCTAGTCCTCGTTTGGCGACCTCCATCCCTCTTTTTACTTTTCTTTTCTCTTGTGTTCTTCAGGTGTTTATCCATCATTTCTGTTGAAATCAAATCAAAGTTTATCTCTAAAGCATTTTTTTAATGACCTTGTCTGTACCAAAGCGCTGCACAGGGTACAATATAATCATACATACACTTAAAAATAAAAAAATGGAATTAAATGAACATAATATAAAAATAAAATTAGAGTAAAAGAGAGTAGGGAATAAATTATAAAAGAACAAGTTTACTCGTCATGCTGGGACTGAACTCCAAAGAAAAAAAAAATAATAAATAAAAGCGTTTATTCGTGACGTTCAGAGGTTTTTATCTGTCTATATATTTGACGACATACATAAAATGGAGATAACATTCCTCTTTTTCCCATATGTAAATGTAATAATTGTGATATAAAAACAGTAAAAATACAATAAGAACAGCCTAAAACCCCAGTGCAGGTCGTGCAGGGTCGTGACATTCAATAAAATATATAAATATTCCCAAAAGGAATCGTACATTAATCTACCCAAAAAATCTACTCAAAACTCAAACTTTAATACTGAACTTCATCACTTCATACATGTTTCTTTTTTAACATATCCTCCCTCCTCCTCATCATCTTCCTCCTTCATTTAGTTTTCAGACAGTAAGACAATTTCAGATCTTAATTACCTGGATTTTAATTGAAGACATTTTTGTTGGGTTTCATGTCTTGAAGAATGACGCCAATACTTCAGTTTCAATTCCAAACATCTCAAATGCAGAAGTGATTTGATCTCAGTGCTAAGATCTTCATCCAACAATAATATTCTGTAAAATGTGCATTTAAAAGAGGAAATGTCTGGTCAAATAACCAGGACTCAACGTCCCAATTCCACACTGACATTACTGTTTTTGTACAAACAGGAAATCAAATTCAGTTTGAAATGCTGCTGCCGGGCTTAAAGATGGCAACGGATTGGCAAAACGGATTTCAGAGACCTAAAGAAATCAATATTGGTTCTATTTAGAGTGTTTTCACTGCTTTACCTTGCCTCTTATCCTGTCACCAAACTCCATTGAAAAAAGATGTAATTTTAGCTCTCAGAACACAGGAGCTGCTGGTTTGTGCTCCCTTTAAGTGATGAATTGCTCTTCAAGGTAATTTTGATTGAAGGCGCACTGTATCTACGCTTAAGTTTAGTCTGTCTTAAATTTCCAAGAGATCAGGATAATGTTTTGATATGGCTCGTTTTGACTCACGAACGTGAACCGTTCATCCTTCGTGAGGTTATCGTTTATATGTTTTTAAGTGTGGTTTTATGATGTCAGAGTAGATAGCGGTCGTAAAACAGATTCAAGAGACCTAAAGAAATTAATATCCATTCTAGTTTTTCCTCCATTAGGAGTATTTTCACTGCTTTACCTTTTTGGAGCTAGCTCTGATTCTGTCACCAGACTCCATTGAGAAAACGTGTAGTTTTAGAACAGAACACAGGAGCTGCTGGTTTGTGCTCCCTTTAAGTGATTAACTGGTCATGAATGTAGTTTTGACTGAAGATGCACTGTATCTACGCAAAGTTTACTTATCTTAAGATCAGACTAACGTCTTGGTGCTTGTTTTGACTTGGGAACACTTTTATGTCTCGAAGAATGACCCTTTTTAACGACCAGTTTACCAGGAACCTTGAGGAAGCGTCTTGTTTTTCGGGTCCTGGGAAAAACAACAAGCAGAACCCGTCAGAGGAGGGTCGGAGCTCTCCGCTGTGAACACAGGAAGTAGGGGCGGAGCCGTGCGTTTCAGACGTTTTTGACTTTGGCAAGGAGAGCTCGCAAGCGTGCACGAACCCGCGCCGCCGTCGCCATTTTTCCGTGCGACTCTTGGTGCGTCTGTCATCGCCGCTGAATGTGTGAAGCCGGGCGGAGAGAGACAGTTTGTGTGGCTTCCTGGTCCTTTTTTTTAATCGCAGTGTGTGAAACTGTCGCCGCCATGAATGTGTGAAACAGGGCGGAGAGCCGGTGGAGAGTCAGTGTGTGTGAAAGTGGGTGGAAAGTGTATTTTTCAGTGTGTGTGACAGCAGATGACGGATGGGCCGGCAGGACGGAGCTGTGGACGATGAATGAGGTGACAGACAGAGACGGATAGCCCTTTATCCCTCCGTCACAATCCCTCTTTCTCTCTCCCTCTCTTCTCTTTCTCCGCCTGTCGGGATGATGTAGTGCCTCTTGTTCTCTCGCTCGGTGGAGGAGAAGGAAAGGGGGGAAGAGGAAAAAAAAAATTGCATTCGATGTTTACTTCAAACCTCCCGTCCTCTTCTTCCTCGCCTCCGTCTTTTCTCCTGCGACCATTCTCCGTAATATCAAAAGAAGAAGAGCATTCCTCCACACATCTGCCAGAGCGCATCTTTTTGTTTTCGCCCTCTTTTCAGGTGATTTTTTTTTTTTTTTTTGCGCTCATACGCTCATGTGTTTGTGTGTGTGTGTGACCTGGCGGTGAATGGCCGATAAATCACGCTGACGGGGTTGTTTGTTGTGTGGTCGGGTCCCGGTGTTCTGGAGGGTTTCCGGGGTCCTGGGACCGGGTCCCTACAACGCACCACACACTGATATTCACACACTCTTAATACACTTAGACGGACACACACGGCAAGATGACGCCTTTTTTGTGTGAAAAATGCAGCCAGAATTATGTACAAAATCTAGAGCTGCATCTGTTATTTGATTGGTTGTCAGCTATTTAATCAACTACCAGCTATTTTTATAATCAGTTCAGTAGTAACACCAATTCAGTAGTATAATGTGCATTTAAAACAGGAAATGTCTGATCAGATAACCAGGAATCAACTTCTGCTGCTGTTTTTGTACAAACAGGAAATCAAGTTAAGTTTCACTTTGAAATGCTGCTGCTGAGGAAATCAACCAGAATTTAGGTTTCATTGTGACATCTTTTACTCAAATACCTTAAATCTTTACCAGGAGACATGGTAGGAAATATTACTGAGTCATGACTATTTTCATTATCAGTTAAACGATTAATTGATCTTTAACAACTCATCAGTTTAGTCTGTCTTAAATTCCCAAGAGATCAGGATAACGTCTTGACATTGGTCCTTTTGACTCACGAACATGAGCCGTTCATCCTTCGTGAAGTGATAGTTTCTATGTTTTTAGGTGTGGTTTAATGATGTAAGTGTAGATGGTGGTCTTAAAACTGATTTAAGAGACCTAAAGAAATAATATTGGCTCTGTTCTTTGCTCTATTTAGAGTATTTTCACTGCTTTACCTTGGCTCTGATTCTGTCACCAAACTCCATTGAAAAAACATGTGATTTTAGCTCTCAGAACACAGGAGCTGCTTGCTTGTGCTCCCTTTCAATGATTAATTGGTGATGAAGGTAGTTTTGACTGAAGACGTGCTGTATCTACACCATGGCTGTTTTTTTTTTCTGCGTCAGGCTCAAAAAGCAGTAACACACAACGCTCTGATTTTTCACTTTTTATGTCAGACGACTTCTGGCTGATTCGCTGTAACGAGCTTATCTGAGCTGTCAGCGGCTTTTCTCCCGTTCTCCGCAATGGCTGAATAACTTGGTGAGCGTAGGAGGCTGATTGTGTTAGTGCGCTGCCCCTTTCCACAGATCCTATCAATCCTCCTATATTTAGAACATCCAGAAGTCTGTGGTGGCCTCAAACCTTTGGCTGGCCCTGGTGTGCGCTGCGGTGTGGCGTCCCCCCAGAAAAACGCTCGCCCCACTAGAGTTCCACTCATCCCGCTCTCCGCCCGCTCCTACGCCAGCCGAGCATTCCTCCACCTTCGGCCCAGCCGTGTCTTTTGTCATTGATTGGTCCCGGCTTCGTTCCTCTGGTCGACCACAGACAGTCAGATTCCATCCATTCATCATGTCATCCCTCCCCTCCGTCCTCCCTCTCTCCTTTATTTTCTCAAAGTCTCCGGTTTATTCAGCTTTAACTCTTTTGATTCTTTTGTTTCCGTCACCTTCTCGTCTCTCTCTGCCATTTTTTTTTATATTTCTCTCCTCCTTCACCTGTTCTTTCCTCCTTCAGTCCCTTGTTTCCTTTTCCACTTCTCTCAATGTTTTCCTTTATTCTTCTCTTTTCTCCTCAGTTTCTTCCTTTCCTCTCGTCTCCTCTCCTTTCCTCTCCTTCCCTCTCCTCATTTCCTCTCATTTTCTTTCCTCTTCTTTTCCTTCCTTTCCTCTAATTTTCTTTCCACATCCTTTCCTTCCTTTCCTCTCAATTTATTTCCTTTCCTCCCCTCTCATATCCTCTCCTTTCCTCTTTTTCCCTCTCTCTTCTCCTCTCCTCTCCTTCTCCTCTCCTTTCCTTTCCTCTCTTCTCTTCTGCTCTCCTTCTCTCTCTTCTCCTCTCCTCTCTTCTCCTCTCCTTCCCTCTCCTCATTTCCTCTCATTTTCTTTCCTCTTCTTTTCCTTCTTTTCCTCTAATTTTCTTTCCACTTCCTTTCCTTCCTTTCTTATACCTTCCTTTCCTTTCCTCTCAGTTTATTTCCTTTCCTCCCTTCTCATTTCCTCTCCTTCCCTCTCCTCTCCTTTCCCCTCTCTCTTCTCCTCTCCTTTCCTTTCCTCCCTTCTCATTTCCTCTCCTTCCCTCTCCTTTCCTTTCCTTTCCTCTCTTCTCTTCTGCTCTCCTTCCCTCTCTTCTCCTCTCCTCTCTTCTCTTCTCCTCTCTTTCCCTCTCCTCTCCTGTCCTTTGCTCTTGCACTACTTTTGGACTTTCTTCTTCATCCTGTCATTGATTCTCCTCCTCTCTTGTAATTTCTTAATTTTCTCCATTTGTCATCTCTCCTCTTCTTTTCCTCTCATCATCTTATTCTGTTATCTCACTTATTCTGTTTCCTCCCTCAGTTCATCAGTCTCTCCATTTCCCATCCACTAACTGCATCTCATCCTTCAAACCACTCAGTTTCCTTCGTAGCACACCCTCATAAACACTCATAAACACATCAACATGACTTTTAGGGCCGTCTCTGTCTGACGTTCAACCATTACCTCATGGGCTTCCCTCTGCCCGTCCAAAAGCAACATGTCCCGACATGACAACACTCACTCATCCCGACGATGACCATTGTAGCCAAGTAGTGATTATCTGGTGACGGGACGGCAGATCCTCCCTCTCTGCTGAAGGTAACGGACAGGCTGAGGGAGGAGAGGAGGCCCAGTGGGAGAGGAAACCTCCACCTCACCTCCTCCTAACCCAGACGAGAGAGGGAGCGACGGCAGGGAGGAAAGATGGTTGGAAAAAGACTCAGATGAGGACAATTCAGAGTCATCCTTTAGGGAAAAGCATCAAAACGTGTCAAACGTGCTCCTCAATCTGTCTTGAAGGCTTCTTGGATGCATCTCCACTTGATATCTGATATATCTGAGTCACTCAAGATGCTTTGGATAAGCATAAAGAAGGCATTTGCTGTCAGATGTTCGCGTTAAAATAATGAGCGTATGCAGGATTTCCGTGGTTCCTTAAAAAGTCTTAAAATGTCTTAATTTAAACTCCCTGTAATTAAGGTCTGTCTTAAATTTATTGTAAATTTGCTGTAGGTGTTTATTTTTAATATGGTGTGATTAATGCCGATAGGAAAACCCAGTATTCAGAGATATACTATAATTTTGCAAGTTGCTTTGTTCGCAAAGTTCACATCTTTGTTCTTGATTAAAGTTAATTGTTAAGCCTTTAGTTTATATTGCTGCTGCAAAAACAAAAAATCGTTAAAAAAAAATATTATTGGAGATTAATAGGTTATTTTTTTATCTGCTAAATATCGATATCGGCCTCAAAAACTCCATACTGGTCGGACCCTGCAATAAATTTATTGTTTTCTACCAAAGAAATTGTTTTGACATTTTTGGGTCTTCAATTATATTTGTTGAGGTCTTAAAAAGTATTAAATTTGACTTTTCAAATGATGAAAGAATCCTGGTACGTCAGAATCACGGTGATCCTGGTTTCATTTCAGCCATATAAGTTTAGGAAGTGGAAGCTGCAGCATTTAGAAAATAATCTCCCGATGCAGATAAGAGGCTGTTTCCTCCTGCAGAAGCAGCTTTTATTATCGTACAGTATGAAAAACAACTTGGACGGAGCGAGGACGGCCATCTATCACCGTTAGCAGGAAGCCTTCTCTTGACTCTGTTTGTTGCTTCATTGTTCCAGACTCGAGTGCACATGCTACTTGACGCTCCTCGCTTCCTTTCTGTCGACTCCCACTGCAAGAATTGATGCACTCCTCTGGGAAATAATCCCTCAAAATCATGTTGTTTTGAAAAAATAAAATGTTCTTGTTTATCTTGTTAACGTTAGCGTACAGAGTTGTTTTGCAGCATAAAAGGGAGTCTGAATTTCAGCTGCTGCTGCTAACTTCGCAGTCCATCAGCTTGATTTATTTCCTGGAGGTTTAATCCAGAGTTCGCCAAGTTGACCTGAAGTGTGCACCCAGATGTGGAGGGAGGGACGTTGAGAAAGCGACGGCGTGGGGAAATCACAGAAAAGGGGCAGACGGAGGTGAGAATGAGGACAGGAAGAGATAGACGAGGTCGCGGAGACAGAAAAATCTGCTACCGTCACATTCTTGAGGACTGTGGTCACACTGGGACAGCTGCAGCTCGTGGGCGTGACGGGTCAGCTTCAGGAATGCTGACAAGACTGTACGAACGCTCGTCAGGGTCGACCGGCGGGCAGATCGACCACGTCAGCGACAGGTCGACCTCTGACCTTTCAACTCCTCACCAGACGGAGGAAAGATGAGGAAAGACGAAGTGGGAGATGGGAGCAGAAAGGCGTAAATGAGGGTGAAAAGTTAAAGTGACTGGACTGGAGTCTAAAGGAAAGATGACGGAAGGCGATGGAAACGTTCTGGCCAGATCGACCGAGGAGGGAAAACAAGACGTGAATGAGTGAAAGCATCGACGAAAGCGAGGGATGGCGGGTGAAAGAGTGCAGTCAGGTGAAAGTGATCGGGCGGCTGAAATGGACGTCCAGGGTGGTCCGTCTCTCTCTCCTCGGGAGGCTGACACTTCCCTTCACTCGTCTGACCGGCCACAGAAGGGGGGATGAATAGAGGGGTGAAAGAGGGAGGATGAGCAGCAGACGGACGTCTAAATGCTCGCCCGCCGATCTATTGGGAGAACACACAAACGCAATGGTCGGACGCATAAACACGAATGCGAAAAGTTCGTTCAGAAACATTCAGGGCGAAACCGCTCTGGAAACTTTTGTCCGCCGGCCAAAGCAGCGAGCGGTCTGAGAGACGCACCGTGTTGCTATGCAACCGCCACGTCCCGGGTTCAGGTCTGGCCAAGAAGTCCGACTGTGTCCCATCCAACCCTTGTGTTTCCTGTCTGCTCTTCCACAATAAAACTCAACGAGACGAGTCGATAAAGGTCGGCGGCGCTGTTAACACAGATAATACCATAGTGTGCACGATGGTTAATGGTGAAAAAAATGGTTATTATATACTTTACAACATGACAGTGTGCGCTGAAACAACAGATTACTTCTTAAATAATCAGCAACTACTTTAATTTTTTTCAAGAAGAAAAAAGTCTAAACTAATTCCACCTTCTTAAATATGAATATTTTTTTTATTTCATAATGTCAAGCCTCAAATTGATTATCAAAAAAGCTGGCAATTAATTTAATAGCTGAATAATGGATTAATCATTACAGCTCCATTAAAGATCATTTTATTTTTATTTTTTATTACTATTATTTAACTAGTTTTTATTTGTTGAACTGTTTTTATTGTTGTTTTCACTTCATAGCACTTTGAGATTTTGTAATGAATAATCTAAATAAAACTTATTATTATTATTATTGTTAGAGACCAAGTATTATAGTGGCTGCCCCGCAAAACATAATTAATATCCAATTTTCTGTAATCCTCCATCGATAAATTCCAGATTTTCAAAACAAAAGACATCATGTAGCGGAGCGGAAATGAACTTCACCTCATCGGAGTTGCGTTTCTGAACCATCTTTTTCCGAGCTTCTTCTTCCTCTTCCCCTTAAAGTGTGATTACCAGGCGTCATGGAGGCTGATGTGGTGCACCGTAAGGTCAGCAGGATCAGCGTCGGTGCCGGAGAGGGCTGAGAACCAACCGTTAGACCCCCGAAACCCCCTTATCTGATCACATATAGTCTATATTTTAAAGCTGGCTGCACATGCACAGCAGGGTGTGTGTGCTGTAATAACCAGGTTGGCGATCCCGCTGCGCTCAAGATAACGCTGCAAAAAATACTGGATTTATGAGTTCAAGCTATTATTGTGTGTGTGTGTGTGTGTGTGTGTTTCTCTCGGCCCCTGGTTCAACTTCCTGTCCTGTCTGTGGCCGGCCTTATCGGCGTGGCAACAGGTCAGGCATTGGTCACGGCAACAGAGGCATTCAGTGACCTGATTGTGACGGTGGAAGTGGCTGCTTCACAACACATGTTAATTAATATATTATGACACACACACACACACACACACACATCTTCTGTCCCAACATATACTTTTACACACACACACAAACCTACGGTGGCCCGGTGGTGACCGGGTCAGGTCATTGTTCTGCGTTATCAGTCTCGACCTCTCCGACAGTCTCCCCGATACGACCCGCATTACACCCCTTCCTGTGTGTGTGTGTGTGTGTGTGTGTGTGTGTCCGCGGTCACGCCGTGGTCAAAACCTAGAAAAAAAAGTTGCATTCTCACCTTTCAACTGTTTCCTGTTTTGGGGTTGTCGAGGAGACATGGTGATGTGTTTCATTCCAGGCTGCAGAGTCAATGTTGTGAAACACTGTGGGGTTTTTTGTTTTTTTTTTTCTGAAAAAAGTTGAATAACTGTTTGAAGAGCAGTTTGAGTACAAAGCTGGGTTTGAAAAATTTGACTTGTGTCTGAATTTTAGGGTGTTAAAACCTTTTTTTTTACTTTTTGAACTTAAAAAAAAATAAACAAAACATCAATACCATCATTGTTAAATTCTAGTTTTTATGAAAACGTTGGAGAGAGGACAAAATATTTATGTCACTACTGTTTTATTATTATTTTTATTTTTTAATATTTTGAGGTTTTGGGTTGGTGGAGAGACAATGGGCTCCGAAATGATTTTTTTTTGCACAAAATTAGAACGATGATCGTGAAAAAGAACGAAAAAGAAATGACATTGTCGTTTTTTAAGTTCTAGACTTTCTTCAAACAATGTAGGCGGGACTTAAAAAAAGCGGTTCACCCCAAAATAACTATTTACCTGTAGTGCTAATTATCAAAATGTTGCAAATATGTCACCAGAAATATGTGTCGGCCTTTTCTCCAGTGTGCTTGAATTAGATATCAATCAGTTTGTGGTGCTCAAAGATAAAATAATCCCTTATTTGTCCCACAAAGGGGGGGATTTACAGTTTTATGGCAGCAAAGTATACAGAGCAAAAATAAAATTAATTAATATGTTTTGAATTTATTCAGCGACACAGATAACGTGATGTATCGTAAATGAAATTTCTTGCAATATATCGATTATCACAGAATCGCCATACTGTGATATTATCGTAATCTTGGGCAAAATATCGTGTTAGTATGGAATCGTGAGGTATCTGGTGATACCAGCCCTAAAATCTACTACACTAAGCAATGTCTGAATAAACAACAGACCAGAAGAAGAACTGGTGTCCACCTTTCTATATGTTTTTAATTTTGGGGTGAACTGTCCCTTTAAGTTCTCAAATCCACCTCGACAAAGCGGTCGGGTCTTGACTGACAAAAAAATAAATAAAAGTGCCCATAAAACGCTGACCTAAATTAAGTTAGGACGTAATTGAATCCACCTAAAAAATGTTTAATCCAGAACGAACCTTTAATCAGAAACAAACAGCAGCGGTTTGAAGCTCGAAAGTCTAACAAAAAAAAAAAAAAAAAAAAAGTGGACGAACCCAAAATGAACTCGTGGCCCAGAATTAACCTCTAAAGGAAAAAAAAAGTGTCTGTGCCCCAAATTGACTGAAGCCAAAATGACCTTTTTTTTTCTGAAAAAAATCTAAATGGAGCTGCTGTTTTTGCAGCCCTGTTTGTTTTGGAGTATTCTGTCTTTATTTGCTTTATCAGCTCCCAGCAGGCCCCTCTGACTTCAGCCTGCACTCGTTTATCGTCTCCCTCGTTCTTCCTCCTCCGTAACATCTAGTTACCCTCCGCCTGACCTCCTTCGCTCCCTCCTTTCCCTTTTTTCTCCTGCAGTCCTGTAATATTTCCCCAATCGTTCTTTTTGAGTTTTCTCTCTTCCCTCTCATTTGCCTCCTCTCTCTCTCTCCTTCTCTGTCTATGTCTCTCTCTCGTCCTCTCTCCATCTGTGCAGTGTCTAATTGACAGCAGAGACCCCTGGTTGAACCACCAGCACTCTTCTCTCGTTTTTTTTTCCATTTCCATTTCAGCCCTGTCACTTTTTTTTTGCTAAGCGGTCACACAACTTTTCTGTTGCTGCTGAGGAAGCGAGGAGGAGGAGGGAGGAGGTGAGAGACGAAAGTAGGAGGCAAAGCAGAAGAAAGAGAAGAAGGTAGCTCAGAGTTCAGAGACGATGTTAACACATCCATCGTCCAAAGAGAGATGTGTTAGGTTTAGCATGAAGTGCTGCATAAATACTGAGAAAGTATCAAAATCCACACTAACTGTTGAACCAAAGTGAGTACAATAAAATATAAAAACGACATAAAGCATATAAAATGAGTAAAATGTAAGTGGCGTCCATGTTTAGGGAGTCAATACGAGACTCTTTGATTAGTCCATTGATCGGCTGTTTGGAGCGCAGTTTTGAGTCCAGCATGTGTTTGAAATTTGACTCTTTTTTTTTATTTCAAAAGTTAAGATCTGATAAGATAATCCTTTATTTGTCCCGCTAACGGAAACGTTTACACAGTCACAGCAGGACAGATGAGTGGTGGGAAGAATACCGATATGTCGATGTATCGCTGTGTTTCTGTCTTCTGATATAACATCCATTCTTCACGACTTAGTATTGATTTAAAAGGAAAAAAAATAGTCTTTTTTTTGGGCCGTGCAGACACACACATACTGTATATGTACATGCAGTGTTCACTTTGTTTTACTGGGCTGTCATTCACGTGAAAATGATTGACAGTGTTTTGTAATTCCTGAAACAGAAACTGAATCTCTGTATTGTGTTTAGTATTATATCGCACGCTACTAGCACAGATGTCCTCTCAAACGTGAATATTTGACTTTTAGTATCTCAGCTGGACATTTTTTACCATCTCCTGACAATCGGTTATTTAATCACTTTCTCTCTTGATTTGCAGCTTCTCCTTGTTAGGCACACGTCTCCTTTCCAGCCCACTATCCAGAGGTTGGACCTCATTTTTCGCTATAGAAAAGCCTCACCTGCTGAATCTAGCTTTCAGCTCTTGCCTGATCTCTGACAACACAGAAGATAACTTCCCTATAGAGAGCGATGACGTACGCTGACTTCCCTCCTCTGCGTTTTATTACGCTGCACTTGAGGGCTAACGAAGCAGCGCGCCAACACCGAAGCTGGAGGTTGTGGTCGCTGGCAGCGGCGTTCTGCGGTCGCGTAAACCGAGGCTGCAGGCAGATGGACAAAGACACAAGCTTTTGGTTTTAATTTAAGTCTTGGCCCTCCAGGGAGAGAGCAAAATGAATTCCCCGTTGTGGCGCGATAACATCCGAGCTTAGCTTCATTCCATTCATAGTTTGAGATGGAGCGATACTGTTCAGGCTGAAGGGTTTGAGTTGTGTTTGGAGGAGCTGATGGAGGCACAGCGCTGTTAGGACACAGGAAATAAAAACAAGATGCAATGAAAGGAAAAGTGAGGGCAGATAGTGTGAACCTGACCTTTGACCTCTGACCTCCTTTTAGGGGTCAAGAGCCAAACTTTGGGGTTAAGAGTTAGGTCTGAGGAGTACTTTTACAGTAAATATTCAGATAATTATCAGATTTGTCAAGAAGTTGTCCCTGGTTTCAGTTTCTCAAATGCATTTTTTCCCTACTTTATATCACTGTCGTTATGTATAAAAAACATATTTATAGATTGGTGTTGAGATGTTGGGCTCAGAGAGTATGATTTTAATAACTAGAATTGAATAAAATAGAACTTTACTGTCAATGTCATCAAACAACGAAAGAAAATAAAATATATTAGAATAAAAACAATATTCAAGTAATCTTTTTCGCACTAAACATAGTAAACATATATCTGGACAGTTTATTAAATATTTTATACAGTGCTGTCATATTTTTAGGAATGACTAGTTCTGTCGCAAAGTCCAGAAAACAATAATAATAAAATAATAAAATATATTATTCTAACTGAAGGTGTAGTAAATCATTATTAGCATCCATTGCAACATAAAAATAAAAATCTGTCGAAAGTAAAGATATTTTATTGAAGTTAAAATTATATAGATATATAAAAATCTAGTAACAGCTTAATTCTGTGATTTTTTTTTTCCTCTGAGACCTTTTTCCTAAAAAAAACTGTCAGGTCATGACAACGTTAAAACTTCTCAGTGACCTTTGAACCCTCGGACTGAACAGAGAGAATAACTTCGTCAGGAGCAGAAAGACGACAGAAGTGTTTCGTTTCCTGATAAAAGTAAAAAGCTTTCTGTGCTTTTAGTGAATTCTTGACTCCACACTGATGGACGGCCGTCTTTTTTTTTTTTTTGCTCTCGTTCGGTTTCCCTCCGACCTGAAACGTGGCGCAGACGTGAAAGACGAGTGTCAGCCAGGCCTTTGACCTTTGACCTCTGATCGGAGGGATGACTGATGGCCGGCAGGCGTGTGAAGCGACGGGGACGAAAATGTTGATTCAGAGGAGCGAGTGGATGGATGATGGATGGAGCGCACAGATTGACGGCTGCTTCTTCTCGCTAAAAGTCCACTTTCCCTGCTTTTAGTGACCTTTGACCTCTCCTCAGAAATAGAGAGACAGGTAGAAGAGGGGATGTAGAAGTCTGCAGGTGAAGGAGAAGACTTGTTTTCTCTCCTCTCCTGCAGATTAATGGTCTTGGGTTCGCAGCGTTTTCTTCGCTTCAGAGCAGAAACATTACGTAATCACAACTGGAGTGTAAACATGATGGATTCTGGGTAACCCCGACGTTTGGCCATTAGGAACGGGAACATGGCGATTCCCCGACGGTCCCAAACAAATAAATCCTGCCAACAGCCGGAATAACCATTAACAAGTCTGCTAAACACTGAGAGGGAGGAGGAGGAGGAGGTGAAGGAGAGGGTGAAGAAAGTATGAAATTAGGGAGGAGGGGAAGTGAATGACTGAACGAGGAGAGAAAAGAGGAGGAGATGAGGAGACAGGGAAAGAAAGGGAAGGATAGAGAGGAGAAGGAGGTGGAGAGAGTAAAGGAGGGATGGAAGAAGAAAGAAGGAGGGAGAGAAAGGGAATAAAGAGGAGAGAGCAAATAGGAGAGGGAGAGGAAGAAACAAGAAAATAGGAAGAGGACAGTGATGGAGGGAGGAGAAGGAGAGTGTAAGTAGGGGTGGAAAGGATGAAGAAAGGTGGATGAGGGAGGAGAGGAGGAAGAGATGTAGAACAGAGAAGAGGGAGGAAGAAAGGGATGGAGAAAAGCAAAGTTGTCACATTAACATGGCAAGAGATGGAAAGAACATGAATAAATGAAACAGAGGAGGAGGAGGAAACAGAAGAAAAGAGAGGAGAAAGAAACAGAAGAAAAGAGAGGAGAAAGAAATGGAAGAAAAGAGAGGTGAAAGAAATGGAAGAAAAGAGAGGAAAAAGAAATGGAAGACGAGATGAGGAGGAAACAAGAAAAGAAAGGAGGAGGAAACAGAAGAATAGAGAGGAAGAGAAGAGGAGGGGTTGATTGAATGTTAAGGAGAGAGGCAGCAGGGAGGTCATGGTGAGGTGAGAGACAAGTTCAGAGAGAGGAAAGGAAAGGAGGAGAGGAAAGACCTCAGTGTGAATCAGAGGTCAGCTGTTCTACTGTGTTCTACTGTGTTCTACTCTTTTTTTTTTCCATCAGCCTTCTCCTCCTCCTCCAACCAAACTCACCTACTGACCTCCACTTCACCTCCTCTGCTCCTCTACTTGTCTTTTCTCTCCTCATCACCTCCTCTCCTTGTCTCATCATTCTCTTCCTCTTCTATCTCCTCTCATCCATCCTTTCTTTCTCTCCTCATCTTTAACTTTTCTTCTTTCATCCCTGCTTTTCTTCTTTAACCTGATTGCCTCACCTTTGTCTTCTCCTCCCTCATCTTGTCTTCTAACCTCTCCTTGTTTTCTCCCTCATCTTGTTTCCTAACCTCCTCTCCCCTTGTTTCCTCCTGTCATCTTGTCTCCTAACCTCCTCTTTCCTTGTTTCCTCCCCTCTCATCTTGTCTCCTAACCTTGTTGCCTCCTCTCACATTGTCTCCTGACTTCCTCTCTTCTTGTTTTTTCCTCATCTTGTGTCCTAACCTCCTTTCTCCTTGTTTCCTCCTTCACTTCTTTCCTCCCCCTCTGTCTTTATCATCTTCTCCTTCTATCTCTAGTCCTGTCTTATCTCCTCCTCCTCTTCCTCCTTTTCGTATTAACTTGTCTCTCCTTGTTTCCCCCTCTCATCTCCTTCTCCTCCTCCTCCTCCTCCTCCTCTTCCTCCTCTTGTATTAACTCCTCTCTCCTTGTTTCCTCCCCTCTCATCATCTCCTCCTCTCCCTCCCTCTCCTATTAACTCCTTTCTCCTTGTTTCCTCCCCTCTCATCTCCTCCCTATCCTCTTAACTCCTCTCTCCTTTCCTCCCCTCTCATCATCTCCTCCTCTCCCTCCCTCTCCTATTAACTCCTCTCTCCTTGTTTCCTCCCCTCTCATCTCCTCCCTCTCGTATTAACTCCTCTCTCCTTGTTTCCTCCCCTCATCATCTCCTCTTCCTCCCTCTCGTATTAACTCCTCTCTCCTTGTTTCCTCCCCTCATCATCTCCTCTTCCTCCCTCTCGTATTGACTCCTTTCTCCTTGTTTCCTCCCCTCATCATCTCCTCTTCCTCCCTCTCGTATTAACTCCTCTCTCCTTGTTTCCTCCCCTCATCATCTCCTCTTCCTCCCTCTCGTATTGACTCCTTTCTCCTTGTTTCCTCCCCTCATCATCTCCTCTTTCTCCCTCTCGTATTAACTCCTCTCTCCTTGTTTCCTCCCCTCATCATCTCCTCTTCCTCCCTCTCGTATTAACTCCTCTCTCCTTGTTTCCTCCGCTCATCATCTCCTCTTCCTCCCTCTCGTATTGACTCCTTTCTCCTTGTTTCCTCCCCTCATCATCTCCTCTTCCTCCCTCTCGTATTAACTCCTCTCTCCTTGTTTCCTCCCCTCATCATCTCCTCTTCCTCCCTCTCGTATTGACTCCTCTCTCCTTGTTCCATGACTCGGCTGATTCTTGCTCTTTATGTAACGCCCTCTGTTTGTCTCCATGTGTCGGCCTGTTTTCATGCAGGGCTGAGTTTGTTTGTTCTTGTTTATACGGGAGGATTAGAGGGTCAAACCTCGGCCGAGCGAGGGTGAAGTCAGGGACAAAGGAGAGAGAGAGAGAGAGAGGTGAATACAGAAGTGAAAGGACCTGAGGGAAAGAGGAAAGGAGGAAGGAAGGAAAACCAGCCGTTCATCTTGAAGCTCAGAGAAAACTTTAAGAACTTTACATTGAAAATATTTTGCACGCTTCCTGTTTTAGCTGTGATGAAGTGACTCAGCAGAAAGTGACTTCTGGTCTTTAACTAGTCCACTTTGTTTGCTGACAGACTCATTTCAGCTCCTCAACATCTCAAACGTTTTCATCTTTTTATCATGAAGTTATTTTCCTCCTCCTCCACCTGTTCTGTCCTCCCGTCTTCCTCTTTTCTTCCTCCTCCTCCTTCTCCTCCTCTTCTTCTTCTAAATTGTTGTGTGTTTGTTGACCTGACTGTGCCATAGATGGATCAGCTCTGCTCACTGCTGTCATCATGTTTCAAACATTAAACGTTTTATTTAAATACCACCACAAACATGGAGAAATATGTTTTCAAAGACATCAAATATCATCACTTTTATTGCCACTATTACCCAGAGTTTTCATCATATGTGAAGTTAAACCATTTAGATTATTCAGTTTTCACTTTTAAATTAAATGTATTAATATTAATCTTTTTCATACAGCCTGTGTATCATGGTGGGTTGACTTTGGTCAAAATAATTCATGATTAAAAATGGGGGGTTTTTTTTGTCCTTCTGGCCAGGTAAAATGAGGAATCATGTTTGATAAATTCCTCTAATCTGTGTCGTTGTTATGGTGATTTGATGGCTGGATGTTCGTCTCTGCTGGTCTCCTGCAGCTCCTGGAGCTCTTCATCCAGTGGGACTGGTCCACCTACCTGGCCGACTACGGCAGAGCCTCCTGCAGATACCTGAGGGTGAACCCTCACACTGCCCTGGTCCTGCTGGAGAAGTGAGTCCTGCTTCATCCGTCCTCTCTTTCCTTTCTTCCTTCACCTCCTTGACTCCTTGTTTCCTTCCTGTAGCTGGCCATCGTTTCCAGCTTTTATGTCATTGACTTTTTCGCAGCCGGTCGCACAAAACAAACTATTTGAAGTTTTTAGAGATTGATTTCCACGGCTCGTCACATCATGAATAAACTTCTACGATCCATTAAATCCATCACTCTGGAGTCTAGATCCGCACAGCAAGTTATTTAAATATTAGATATATATTTCAGATATCTGTAATTCAGCTCTTCCTACTCAAAAAGGCATCACTTTTACAGACTTTTATATTCATGTGTTTTGGGATTTTTAGTATCAGACACCTACAGTCCAGATGTTACTAACTAAAAATATTAATTCTAGAAAAACTTTTAAATTATCTATAATGTCATTTTGAATATGAAACAATGGCTAACGCTTTCTAATAGCCATTTATTTGTGGTAAATTGAAACATCATCAGTGTTGTTTACTATATAGAAGTATTTGTTTTTTTCTGGCTGGGTAGCCTGTTGTTCAAAAAAAAATTATATGATGACAATTTTATTATTGTTATTGTTATTTCATGATTTTAACTCAAATTATTTTGGTATAATTTGAGCTTAAACATGGTAGACATACTAGACAATGGTCTGATGATGATCAACAGAGACAGGCAGCTGACTGTTCCTCTTTAGGACCCTGGGGAGTGAGAGTTTGCCTCGTGGTGTGTTCACTGGAGGTCAGAACTTGGAGCTCTGATCAATGTAACCTCAAAGTTTAGTGCTCCCAGCTCTTCCAGCCTTACAGACGAACAACAAATCATGTAGCATGAATTCTATGTCCGGTTGATGAGTTTGGAAATTCCGACATTCGTGTACGACTTGAACGCACCATGAGTCTAAACACACAAACTCCAGTGATGTTTATCTCATTATGCTGCAAAGTGAGGGGACGGATCAGTGTCTCAATGAATCTGAGGGGGACATGTCCCCCTCGTCCATAGAGACATTAGTTGACCTTTCAGACTGCATCCTTCTTGACCTCTTGTCTCCTGTCTGTCCTCTCCATCGTCTTTTCACAGGTTGTTTAAGCCGTAAGTATCGAGTGTGATGTTGGATTCTGGCATGAGTTCATAGACAAACCAATAATCTTTTTTTGTGTGTGTGTGTGTGTGTGTGTTTAACACCAGGTCACAAAGTGAAATGCAGTCAGGATAGGATGTTATCGCTACGGTAACACCAGTGCAGAGCTGCACAAGAAGCAGACATGCATGAGTGGTTTGATCCAGTCCAGTTTGGTTCTCTCTGCTGCACCAGAGGGCCCAGACCTGGTGGTCCCTCTGTGTCCAGGAGGAAGCACCCTCCTGGGGCTTGTCTGGTCTGCTGGGCCCCTGAAGCTCCTGGAGGTCCAGAAAACATACACAGCGTCATGTGATGCTGAGCTCAGACTTTTTTCTTCTTTAACAGCATTGTGTGTGTGTGTGCGTGCATTATTGTGTTTTCAGATGAGCTACTCCGTGCATATGGGTGTACTTTTACGCTGAAAACACAGTACTAATACTTCCTGTTCCTCTGGTCGCCAGGATGAAGGAGACAAGCCGGAAGAACAACGTCTTCGCCCAGTTCAGGAAGACGGACAGAGACAGGCAGAAGCTCATCGACACCATCATCAAACAGCTACGCAACCTCATCGCACAGCACCACGCCTAGATCGAGCCGCCTGATCGGCCAGCGGGCCTCAAGCCACCGTCCCCATCGGCTGAACTATGCACCTTAACTTTGCTGGACTTCCGACTACCACAGCCACTTCCTGTTGGTCGCCCTCAAACCTGCAACCAGCTCGATCGATAACGAGGTCGTACGGCTAATTTAAGCCGCTGTTTCTGCCGGGGCCACAACAAGTGTTTTGATTTTATGAGGTACTGATCTGGAGTCAGCAAAACCTAAACAATCAATATCAGTTCAACTGTTTTATATTTTTAATATTTTACTGGCTTGTCTTGCTGTGAGACTACTGAACTGTCTGGGAACTGAAGCCAGACTCCATTAGAAAAAACTGTTTTTATCTCACAGAACACAGGGGTCTGCTGGTGTATTGCTGCCTCGTTAAGTTTATTTCTTTGTGTTATTGTGCGACTTTGGTAATTTTGAATTCGCCAAACTCAAGTCATAACAGGAACAAATTAATAAAAGGAAGCAGTGATAGACCACTAACCCATGTGTTCTGCGAGGTAAAATTCCAGTTTTTTTTAAATAGAGTCTGGTGGATGGATAAGCAGCTTCAGTTCCTTTTTCTAAAGTAGACAGTAATGTAAAGCAGAGAAAATACTCTAAATATAGCATCATCTTTCTTTTAGTTGGCTGCTTCTCCACTGTAGTAAAACACTGACTTTGGATCAGTTCCTCTTAAAAACACCCAAACTGTCCCCTTAACTTCAGCTACTTCCTGCCTTGAATCTGAACTGAGTGGTCTTATTAGCTGAAGGAAGGAAGACCTCATCTTAGATCTGGTTCTTCAAAACATAAAATTAGCAATGTGCTACCAGCTTAAAAAAAATAGCAGTTCAGACCTCAAAATTAACTTTATGAGCAGCGAAACTAGCAGGAGTAGTGAGGAGAAGACGGTAAAACCACCTTAAAACTCTGCGTCATCATATCAATATATTTCTGTGTTAATTTTGACGGGGCGAGAACTCATATTTTCAGTCGTAGACGACCTTTAACGTCTTCCCTCCCTCTGTGGAACGAACCAAGTGAATGTACACCAGAGAGGATGTTTTGATATCGCTGCCATGAAAGCACTGAAATAGCTTAGAAATAGATGAGGAGTAGAATGGACATTTCAAATTAAGAGCGTTTAGTGGGCGAATTTAAAGTACCGAGGCTGAATTGTTCGCTATGCTCGCTTTTAGCCATTTGACCTTGTTTGAAACAAATGTCCGTTCTACTCCTACTCTATCTCTACAGCTCCTCCAGTATTAGCTGATAAAGGGGGATATTCACCCAACCTGGCAAGCCTTCCCCCTCTCTTCATTTACAACCTGCAAACACTTGAATAGTCCCTCCCCCTGAAGTGGGATGTTGTCCAAACATGGCAACCGCTTTCAGTTGAATTACATCGTATAAATAAGTGTAAATAATGGGCTCTGAAGAAGGGTGATACAGCACTAACCTGGCAACCGCTGTAGCTTTGAGACTAATGGGTGTAGAGGTCATCTTACTAACGCCAAGCACACACTCACTTTTACGTCTTCCACACAAACACATGATCACATTCACACTAGATTCTTTTATCACTAATATGGGTCGTTTTGTTGTTGTTGTTGTTGTTGTTGTTTCTTTTTATTCTTGGGTGCAATAATAGCATTGGAAACTACAGCGTTTTGTCTGTTTGTGTTAATTATTAAAGGGAATTTCAGTCTTCTGCTTCCTTTCGATCGGCGGCCATGTTTGAGTTACTGAGCAGCGTTTGACATTAATTAGCGTTGAGTGTTATTAAGGGAACGGGGCCGTCGTCATTGAACGTGCCTTTGCCCTATTATTATTATTATTATTATTATTATTATTATTATTTTCCTGCCAATGAAGCAGCAGCTGTGGTGTCTGGAGTCTGGATCCAGTCTGAACGCTTCACGCTGTTATTTACCTTTATAGAAATGTTTGTTTTTTTTAGTCTCTAAATGACGACGAACCCTGAAATGACCTTTTTTAAACAGTAGAGAAGTTCTCTTCTGGCTCCAAATTAGGATTTGTCGTCTCTTAGTTGCGATAAAAACAATCTCGAAAATGATAAAATCTGGATTATCTGTCTCCAGAATCCTCACGCTGCAGATGTTGCTGCTCCTGCACACGCTCTTCTATTAAACCACTGATTAATCAAACTGAAGCTTAATACTAATTAAGTTGCAACAAATGTGGAATAAATGGAAAACTGTTGAGAATTCTTTGTCCCGACTGTTATTTTATCACTTCCAGGTTACTAATCTGAACGTTAGCTGCTGTAAAATCATTATTATTAGTGTTTTTTTTAAAAATAAATTAAAATTCTTATTGCTTTTCTCTGTATAGTTGATTGGTAAATAATCATAATTAATCAAAAATCCACTTCACTTTGGAGACAGTAGCTGAGGTTGTGTTCGCTCTGGCGTATTTTAATGAAGCAAATCTTTTTTTTAAAGGAAAAATGAAAAGTAGCACTTTGTGTCATATTAAAGCATAAATATTATCCTTTCATACGTCTGTTTGTTTCGACCCGTCAACGTTGGAAGAAGAAGAAGGCATTATTAAATTATTAAATTATTTCAGGGTTATGCTTTGCATCTAATGATGGATATTTTTCCCGCTTGGTCCTTATGCTAAGCTAAGCTAAACTAAGCTAACCATGGACTCTGAATTGTTCTGTCAGAGCGTCGCTGACTTTCACCTCCTGCTGCAGAAACATCACAGACGGTAAGTTTTCATTACTGCTCCGACTATTTCAAAGCAAGAAAATTGGAAAAAGTAATGAATTTGATAATATTTCACAGAAAGAAATATAATATTTATGATTTTGGCTGCCATTTTAAAGTGTTTGATGTCATTTTACCTGAACAGCCTGTCATTTTCTGCACTTCTTTATAGGTTTTCCCCTCTTTCATTAATTTGTTAATCAAAGAATGTTCTTCTGAACACTCTTCTTCTTGAACGACTCATTTTACTCTGTTTTTCAAGGACAAATGCAGCGTCAGTTGCCTTGATCCTTAAATAAGGGCCGCCTGTTTTTTTTCACAGAATCAATGACCTCATTAAGTGAACTCAGCACTGCTGTTTTTTGAACACGTCCCTTTCAGTTAATGGTTCAGTTTCACATCAGTGTTCCAGGATAATTTGAAAAGCAGTGATTTGAAGAAGGATGAAATACCAGGTTTTTTTTTTATGTTTCAGTAAATTTACGGTTCAGTATAATGTGGTGTCACGATGCAACATGTTATCTTCATCTAACAGTAACATGACTGATGGTGACACGACCGCTTTTTGAGACATGCAATAAAAATGTCATTTTTCACCAAATTATACTCTAATATTGTTCAATACACTCTACCATGGCTTACTGATCAATTTTTGTGACATTTTTGACAACATTTAACAATTTATCCATTCAACATACCATAATAAGGTAATAAGGTTTTTATCACTTATTTTAATTTTTTGACTTTTTCAACATACTATAGTCAAGTTTATTTGTATAGCCCAATATCGCAAATTATGAATTTACCCCATTGGGCTTTACAATCTGTACAGGATATGACACCCTCTGTCCTTTACAAATGACCCTCAAAAAACCTTTTAACAGGGAAAAATGAAAGAAACCTCAGGAAGAGCAACAGAGGAGGGATCCCTCTTCAGGATGGACAGACGTGCAATAGATGCCATGTGTACAGAATAACAACAATGAAAACACATTAACACTACATACAAAATAGTATGGAAATGTCCAACTCAATATAACAACAGCTAATATACAGTGTGTATATATAGAATTATATGAGAGTGTCCAAGGGGATGAAGAGCATCATCAAGCTATCAGCAAAGGATGAGAAGCATGTCCTCCTCTCCACCACACCAAACAGAAGAAGCCTGGGCAGCACGTCCTCCTCTCTACCACACCAACCAGAAGAAGCCTGGGCAGCACGTCCTCCTCTCCACCACACCAACCAGAAGAAGCCTGGGACTAATATTTCTGCATCGTTTTGAGAGAGAATATGCCTTATTTTAGCAATGTTACGCAGATGAAAAAAACAGTTCTAGCTTTTTGTTTCATGTGGATAGTATGACTTTTTTTTTAGAAGGTATTATTTGACATCCTATCATGTGGCTTTTTTAAAACATTTAAAGACAAATTATGCTATAAATTCATTCAACAAACCATAGTAAGACATTTTTATCAGTTTTTAGACATTTTAATTTTTTTACATTTTTGGACTTTTTCGACACACTATAGTATGACTTTTTTTTAGGAGCTATTTTTTGACATGCTATAACTTGTTTTTTTTCAACATTTAAACACAAATTATGCTATAAATACATTCAACAAAACATAATAAGGCATTTTTTATCACTTTTTCGACATTTTAATTTTTTGACATTTTTTGACTTTTTCGACATACTTTAGTATGACTTTTTTTTCACAAGGTATTTTTTGACATTCAATAATTTGGCTTTTTTAAAACATTTAAACCGAAACTATGCTATAAATGTATTCAACAATCCATAATAAGGCATTTTTATCACCTTTTAGACGTTTTCATTTTTTTTTTACATTTTTTGACTTTTTCGACATACTATATTATGACTTTTTTTTTAAGAGGTATTTTTTGACATTCAATAATTTGGCTTTTTTAAAACATTTAAACCGAAACTATGCTATAAATGTATTCAACAATCCATAATAAGGCATTTTTATCACCTTTTAGACGTTTTCATTTTTTTTTTACATTTTTTGACTTTTTCGACATACTTTAGTATGACTTTTTTTTCACGAGGTATTTTTTGACATTCAATAATTTGGCTTTTTTAAAACATTTAAACCGAAACTATGCTATAAATGTATTCAACAATCCATAATAAGGCATTTTTATCACCTTTTAGACGTTTTCATTTTTTTTGACATTTTTTGACTTTTTCGACATACTATAGTATGACTTTTTTTTCACGAGGTATTTTTTGACATTCAATAATTTGGCTTTTTTAAAACATTTAAACTGAAATTATGCTATAAATGTATTCAACAAACCATAATAAGGCATTTTTATCACTTTTTAGACATTTTAATTTTTTGACATTTTTTGAGTTTTTGGACATACTATAGTATGACTTTTATTTTCACAAGGGATTTTTTGACATTCAATAATTTGGCTTTTTTTTTTTTTTTTAAATTTACCCCGAAATTTACTATAAATCCATTCAACATGACATAATAAACCATTTTTTATCACTTTTTAGACATTTTAATTTTTTGACATTTTTTGACTTTTTGGACATACTATAGTATGACTTTTATTTTCACAAGGGATTTTTTGACATTCAATAATTTGGCTTTTTTTTTTTAAATTTAACCCAAAATTTACTATAAATCCATTCAACATGACATAATAAACCATTTTTTATCACTTTTTAGACATTTTAATTTTTTGACATTTTTTGACTTTTTCGACATACTATAGTATTACTTTTTTTTCACGAGGTATTTTTTGACATTCAATAATTTGGCTTTTTTAAAACATTTAAACCGAACTTATGCTATGAACACATTCAACAAACCATAATAAGGCATTTTTATCACTTTTTAGACATTTTAAATTTTTAACATTTTTTGACTTTTTCGACATACTATAGTATGACTTTTCTTTCACAAGGTATTTTTTGACATACAATAATTTGGCTTTTTTAAAACATTTAAACCGAAAATTTTGCTATAAATCGATTCAACATGCCATAATAAACCATTTTTATCACTTTTTAGACATTTTAATTTTTTGACGTTTTTTGAGTTTTTCGACATACTATAGTATGACTTTTTTTTAAGGAGGTATTTTTTGACATCCAATAATTTGGCTTTTTTAAAACATTTAAACCGAACTTATGCTATGAACACATTCAACAAACCATAATAAGGCATTTTTATCATTTTTTAGACATTTTAAATTTTTAACATTTTTTGACTTTTCGACATACTATAGTATGACTTTTTTTCACAAGGTATTTTTTGACATACAATAATTTGGCTTTTTTTTTTTTAAACATTTAAACCGAAATTTTACTATAAATCCATTCAACATGTCATAATAAACCATTTTCATCACTTTTTAGACATTTTAATTTTTTGACATTTTTTGACTTTTTCCACATACTATAGTATGACTTTTTTTTCACAAGTTATTTCTTGACATACAATAATTTGGCTTTTTAAAAACATTTAAACCAAAATTTTGCTATAAATACATTCAACACACCATAATAAGACATTTTTTATCACTTTTTAGATATTTTACTTTTTTGACATTTTTTGAGTTTTCCGACATACTATAGTATGACTTTTTTTTCACGAGGTATTTTTTGACATGCAATAATTTGACTTTTTTAAAGCATTTAAACCGCAATTATGCTATAAATCCATTCAACATGCCATTATAAACCATTTTTACCACTTTTTAAACATTTTAATTTTTTGACATTTTTTGAGTTTCTCGACATACTATAGTATGACTTTTTTTTCACGAGGTATTTTTTGACATTCAATCATTTGGCTTTTTTAAAACATCTAAACCAAAATTATGCTATAAATGTATTCAACAAACCATAATAAGGCATTTTTATTACTTTTTGGACATTTTAATTTTTTGACATTTTTTGAGTTTTTTGATATATTATAGTATGACTTTTTTTAATGAGGTATTTTTTGACATTCAATAATTTAGCTTTTTTAAAATATTTAAACCAAAATTATGCAACAAATCCATTCAACGTGCCATAATAAACCATTTTTATCACTTTTTAGATATTTTAATTTTTTGACATTTTTTGAGTTTTTCAACATACTATAGTATGACTTTTTTTTCTGGGGGTATTTTTTGACATCCAATTATTTGGCTTTTTTAAAACATTTAAACCAAAATTATGCTATATATACATTCAACACACCACAATAAGACATTTTTATCACCTTTTAGACGTTTTAATTTTTTGACATTTTTTGAGTTTTTCGACATACTATAGCATGACTTTTTTTTTCACAAGGTATTTTTTGACATACAATAATTTGGCTTTTTTAAAACATCTAAACCAATATTATGCTATAAATGTATTCAACAAACCATAATAAGGCATTTTTTATTACTTTTTAGACATTTTAATTTTTTGACATTTTTTGACTTTTTCGACATACTATAGTATAACTTTTATTTTCACAAGTGATTTTTTGACATGCAATAATTTGACTTTTTTAAAGCATTTAAACCGCAATTATGCTATAAATCCATTCAACATGCCATTATAAACCATTTTTACCACTTTTTAAACATTTTAATTTTTTGACATTGTTTGAGTTTCTCGACATACTATAGTATGACTTTTTTTTCACGAGGTATTTTTTGACATTCAATCATTTGGCTTTTTTAAAACATCTAAACCAAAATTATGCTATAAATGTATTCAACAAACCATAATAAGGCATTTTTATTACTTTTTGGACATTTTAATTTTTTGACATTTTTTGAGTTTTTTGATATATTATAGTATGACTTTTTTTAATGAGGTATTTTTTGACATTCAATAATTTGGCTTTTTTAAAATATTTAAACCAAAATTATGCAACAAATCCATTCAACGTGCCATAATAAACCATTTTTATCACTTTTTAGATATTTTAATTTTTTGACATTTTTTGAGTTTTTGACATACTATAGTATGACTTTTTTTTCACTAGGTTTTTTTTGACATCCAATTATTTGGCTTTTTTAAAACATTTAAACCAAAATTATGCTATATATACATTCAACACACCACAATAAGACATTTTTATCACCTTTTAGACGTTTTAATTTTTTGACATTTTTTGAGTTTTTCGACATACTATAGTATGACTTTAGTATTGACTTTTTTTTTCACGAGGTATTTTTTGACATACAATAATTTGGCTTTTTTAAAACATCTAAACCAATATTATGCTATAAATGTATTCAACAAACCATAATAAGGCATTTTTTATTACTTTTTAGACATTTTAATTTTTTGACATTTTTTGACTTTTTCGACATACTATAGTATGACTTTTATTTTCACAAGTGATTTTTTGACATTCAATAATTTGACTTTTTTAAAGCATTTAAACCGCAATTATGCTATAAATCCATTCAACATGCCATTATAAACCATTTTTACCACTTTTTAAACATTTTAATTTTTTGACATTTTTTGAGTTTCTCGACATACTATAGTATGACTTTTTTTTCACGAGGTATTTTTTGACATTCAATAATTTGGCTTTTTTAAAACATTTAAACCGAACTTATGCTATGAACACATTCAACAAACCATAATAAGGCATTTTTATCACTTTTTAGACATTTTAAATTTTTAACATTTTTTGACTTTTTCGACATACTATAGTATGACTTTTCTTTCACAAGGTATTTTTTGACATTCAATAATTTGGCTTTTTTAAAACATTTAAACCGAAATTATGCTATAAATGTATTCAACAAACCATAATAAGGCATTTTTATTACTTTTTAGACATTTTAATTTTTTGACATTTTTTGAGTTTTTCGACATACTATAGTATGACTTTTTTTTCACTAGGTTTTTTTTGACATCCAATTATTTGGCTTTTTTAAAACATTTAAACCAAAATTATGCTATATATACATTCAACACACCACAATAAGACATTTTTATCACCTTTTAGACGTTTTAATTTTTTGACATTTTTTGAGTTTTTCGACATACTATAGTATGACTTCAGTATTGACTTTTTTTTTCACGAGGTATTTTTTGACATACAATAATTTGGCTTTTTTAAAACATCTAAACCAATATTATGCTATAAATGTATTCAACAAACCATAATAAGGCATTTTTTATTACTTTTTAGACATTTTAATTTTTTGACATTTTTTGACTTTTTCGACATACTATAGTATGACTTTTATTTTCACAAGTGATTTTTTGACATTCAATAATTTGGCTTTTTTTTTAAAAAATTTAAACCGAAATGTACTATAAATCCATTCAACATGCCATAATAAACCATTTTTATCACTTTTTAGACATTTTATTTTTTTGACATTTTTTGAGTTTTTTGACATACTGATATGGTATGACTTTTTTTATAGTATGACTTTTTTTTCACGAGGTATTTTTTGACATTCAATAATTTGGCTTTTTTTTAAAACATTTAAACCGAAATTATGCTACAAATGTATTCAACAAACCATAATAAGGCATTTTTATCACCTTTTAGACGTTTTCATTTTTTTTTTTTACATTTTTTGACTTTTTCGACATGCTATAGTATGACTTGTTTTTAAGAAGTATTTTTTGACAACGTATAATTTGGCTTTTTTACAACATTTTAACACAAATTGTGCTATAAATACATTCAACACACCATAATAAATCATTTTTATCACTTTTTAGACACTTTAATTTTTTGATACTATAGTATAACATTTTTTACGAGGTATTTTTTGACATACGATAATTTTTTTTTTTTTTTTTTAAACATTTAAACCGAAATTATGCTATAAATTTATTCAACAAACCATAGTAAGGCATTTTTTAAAAAACTTTTAGACATTATAATTTTTGGACATTTTTTGACTTTTTCGACGGACTATAGGATGACTTTTTTTGAAAAAATGTCCAAAAATTAAACTGTATAAGTAATAAAAATGATTTATTGTGGTTTGTTGAATACATTAAAAGCATAATTTCAGTTTAAATGTTGTAAAAAAGCCAAATTATAGGATGTCAAAAAATACCTCGTTAAAAAAAAAGTCATACTATAGTATGTCAATACAGGAAGGGTTTGGGGCGGCAGTAGCTCAGTCTGTAATGACTTGGTCTGGGAATCGGAGGGTCGGCAGTTCAAGTCCAGGTCGGACCAAAATGCGGAGAGTGGACTGGTAGCTGGAGAGGTGCCAGTTCCTCCTCCTGGGCACTGCGGAGGTGCCCTTGAGCAAGGCACCGAACCCCAACTGCTCGGGGCGCCTGGATAAGGGGCAGCCCCCTCACTCTGACACTTCTCCTCCAATGCATGTGTTTGTTTTATGACTTGTGTGTGTAATGTGCAACTGAAAAAAGTTATTAACAGAGTGAAAAAATGTAATTTCCCCTTGAGGGATTAATAAAGGAATTCTTCTTCTTCTTCGAAAAAGTCAAAAAATGTCAAAAAATTAAAATGTCTAAAAGGTGATAAAAAACGCCTTATTATGGTTTGTTGAATACATTTATAGCATAATTTCGGTTTAAATGTTTTAAAAAAGCCAAATTACTGAATGTCAAAAAAATACCTCATGAAAAAAAAAGTCATACTATAGTATGTCAAAAAAGTCAAAAAATGTCCAAAAAATTAAAATGTCTAAAAAGTAATAAAAATGCCTTATTATGGTTTGTTGAATACATTTATAACATTAATTAGGTTTAAATGTTTTAAAAAAGTCAAATTATTGAATGTCAAAAAATACCTCGTGAAAAAAAAAGTCATACTATAGTATGTCGAAAAAGTCAAAAAATGGAAAAAATTAAAATGTCCAAAAGGTGATTAAAATGCCTTATTATGGTTTGTTGATTACATTTGTAGCATAATTGCGGTTTAAATGTTTAAAAATACCAAATTATTGAATATCAAAAAATACCTCGTGAAAAAAAAAGTCATACTATAGTATGTCGAAAAAGTCAAAAAATGTCAAAAAATTAAAACGTCCAAAAGGTGATAAAAATGCCTTATTATGGTTTGTTGACTACATTTATAGCATAATTTCGGTTTAAATGTTTTAAAAAAGCCAAATTATTGGATATCAAAAAAAACCTCGTGAAAAAAAAGTCATACTATAGTATGTCGAAAAAGTCAAAAAATGTCAAAAAATTAAAATGTCTAAAAAGTAATAAAAATGCCTTATTATGGTTTGTTGAATACATTTATAGCATAATTTCGGTTTAAATGTTTTAAAATAGCCAAATTATTGAATGTCAAAAAATACCTTGTGAAAAAAAAAGTCATACTATAGTATGTCGAAAAACTCAAAAAATGTCAAAAAATTAAAATGTGTAAAAAGTGATAAAAATGGTTTATAATGGCATGTTGAATGGATTTAAAGCATAATTTCCGTTTAAATGTTTTAAAATAGCCAAATTATTGCATGTCAAAAATACCTCGTGAAAAAAGTCATACTATAGTATGTCGAAAAAGTGAAAAAATGTAAAAAAATTAAAATGTCTAAAAAGTAATAAAAATGCCTTATTATGGTTTGTTGAATACATTTATAGCATAATTTCGCTTTAAATGTTTTAAAATAGCCAAATTATTGAATGTCAAAAATACCTCGTGAAAAAAAGTCATACTGTAGTATGTCGAAAAACTCAAAAAATGTCAAAAAATTAAAATGTCCAAAAGGTGATAAAAATGCCTTATTATGGTTTGTTGAATAGATTTATAGCATAATTTCGGTTTAAATGTTTTAAAAAAGCCAAATTATTGAATGTCAAAAAAACCTTGTGAAAAAAGTCATACTATAGTATGTCGAAAAAGTCAAAAATGTCAAAAATTAAAATGTCTAAAAAGTAATAAAATGCCTTATTATGGTTTGTTGAATACATTTTTAGCATGATTTTGGTTTAAATGTTTTAAAAAAGCCAAATTATTGAATGTCAAAAAATACCTCGCGAAAAAAAAGTAATACTATAGTATGTCGAAAAAGTCAAAAATGTCAAAATTAAAATGTCTAAAAAGTAATAAAAATACCTTATTATGGTTTGTTGAATACATTTATAGCATAATTTCGGTTTAAATGTTTTAAAAAAAGCCTAATTATTGCATGTCAAAAAATACCTCGTGAAAAAAAAGTCATACTAGTATGTCGAAAAAGTCAAAAAATGTCACAAATTTAAAATGTCTAAAAAGTAATAAAAATGCCTTATTATGGTTTGTTGAATACATTTCTGGCATATTTTCATTTCAAATGTTTTAAAAAAGCCAAATTATTACATGTCAAAAAATACCTCGTGAAAAAAAAAGTCATACTATAGTATGTCGAAAAAGTCAAAAAATGTCAAAAAATTAAAATGTCCAAAAGGTGATAAAAATGCCTTATTATGGTTTGTTGACTACATTTATAGCATAATTTCGCTTTAAATGTTTTAAAAAAGCCAAATTATTGATTGTCAAAAAATACCTCATGAAAAAAAAGTCATACTATAGTATGTCGAAAAAGTCAAAAAATGTCAAAAATTTAAAATGTCTAAAAAGTTATAAAAATGCCTTATTATGGTTTGTTGAATACATTTATAGCATAATTTCGGTTTAAATGTTTTAAAAAAGCCAAATTATTGCATGTCAAAAAATACCTCATGAAAAAAAAAGTCATACTATAGTATGTCGAAAAAGTCAAGAAATGTCAAAAAATTAAAATGTCTAAAAAGTAATAAAAATGCCTTATTATGGTTTGTTGAATACATTTATAGTATAATTTCGGTTTAAATGTTTTAAAAAAGCCTAATTATTGCATGTCAAAAAATACCTCGTGAAAAAAAAGTCATACTATAGTATGTCGAAAAAGTCAAAAATGTCAAAATTTAAAATGTCTAAAAAGTAAATAAAATGCCTTATTATGGTTTGTTGAATACATTTGTAGAATAATTTTGGTTTAAATGTTTTAAAAAGCCAAATTATTGAATATCAAAAATACCTTGTGAAAAAAAAAGTCATACTATAGTATGTCGAAAAAGTCCAAAAAGGTCACAAAATTAAAATGTCTAAAAAGTGATAAAAATGGTTTCTTATGGCATGTTGAATGGATTTATAGCATAATTTCGCTTTAAATGTTTTAAAAAAGCCAAATTATTGCATGTCAAAAAATACCTCGTGAAAAAAAAGTCATACTATAGTATGTCGAAAAAGTAAAAAAAATCAAAAAATTAAAATGTGTAAAAGGTGATAAAAATGCCTTATTATGGTTTGTTGAATACATTTATAGCATAATTTCAGTTTAAATTTTTTAAAAAGGCAAATTATTGAATGTCAAAAAAAAACCTTGTGAAAAAAAAGTCATACTATAGTATGTCAAAAAAGTCAAAAAATGTTAAAAATTTAAAATGTCTAAAAAGTAATAAAAATGCCTTATTATGGTTTGTTGAATACATTTATAGCATAATTTCGCTTTAAATGTTTTAAAATAGCCAAATTATTGAATGTCAAAAAATACCTTGTGAAAAAAAAAGTCATACTGTAGTATGTCGAAAAACTCAAAAAATGTCAAAAAATTAAAATGTCCAAAAGGTGATAAAAATGCCTTATTATGGTTTGTTGAACAGATTTATAGCATAATTTCAGTTTAAATGTTTTAAAAAAGACAAATTATTGAATGTCAAAAAAAACTTTGTGAAAAAAAAGTCATACTATAGTATGTCGAAAAAGTCAAAAAATGTCAAAAAATTAAAATGTCTAAAATGTAATAAAAATGCCTTATAATGGTCTGTTGTATACATTTATAGCATAATTTCGCTTTAAATGTTTTAAAAAAGCCAAATTATTGAATGTCAAAAAATACCTCGTGAAAAAAAAGTCATACTATAGTATGTCGAAAAAGTAAAAAAAATCAAAAAATTAAAATGTGTAAAAGGTGATAAAAATGCCTTATTATGGTTTGTTGAATACATTTATAGCATAATTTCAGTTTAAATT
The DNA here is from genome assembly GCA_029721515.1 of Synanceia verrucosa. Taxonomy (NCBI): domain Eukaryota; kingdom Metazoa; phylum Chordata; class Actinopteri; order Perciformes; family Synanceiidae; genus Synanceia; species Synanceia verrucosa. The sequence goes on from CM056569.1 coordinate 1,732,785, forward strand.
TTTTAAAAAGGCAAATTATTGAATGTCAAAAAAAAACCTTGTGAAAAAAAAGTCATACTATAGTATGTCGAAAAAGTCAAAAAATGTCAAAAATTTAAAATGTCTAAAAAGTAATAAAAATGCGTTATTATGGTTTGTTGATTACATTTGTAGCATAATTTCGGTTTAAATGTTTAAAAATACCAAATTATTGAATATCAAAAAATACCTCGTGAAAAAAAAAGTCATACTATAGTATGTCGAAAAAGTCAAAAAATGTCAAAAAATTAAAACGTCCAAAGGGTGATAAAAATGCCTTATTATGGTTTGTTGAATACATTTATAGCATAATTTCGGTTTAAATGTTTTAAAAAAGCCAAATTATTGCATGTCAAAAAATACCTCATGAAAAAAAGTCATACTATAGTATGTCGAAAAAGTCAAAAAATGTCAAAAATTTAAAATGTCTAAAAAGTAATAAAAATGCCTTATTATGGTTTGTTGAATACATTTATAGCATAATTTCGGTTTAAATGTTTTAAAAAAGCCAAATTATTGAATGTCAAAAAATACCTTGTGAAAAAAAAAGTGATACTATAGTATGTCGAAAAAGTCAAAAAAGGTCAAAAAATTAAAATGTGTAAAAAGTGATAAAAATGGTTTATCATGGCATGTTGAATGGATTTAAAGCATAATTTCCGTTTAAATGTTTTAAAATAGCCAAATTATTGCATGTCAAAAAATACCTCGTGAAAAAAAAGTCATACTATAGTATGTCGAAAAAGTGAAAAAATGTAAAAAAATTAAAATGTCTAAAATGTAATAAAAATGCCTTATTATGGTTTGTTGAATACATTTATAGCATAATTTCGCTTTAAATGTTTTAAAATAGCCAAATTATTGAATGTCAAAAAATACCTCGTGAAAAAAAAAGTCATACTGTAGTATGTCGAAAAACTCAAAAAATGTCAAAAAATTAAAATGTCCAAAAGGTGATAAAAATGCCTTATTATGGTTTGTTGAATAGATTTATAGCATAATTTCGGTTTAAATGTTTTAAAAAAGCCAAATTATTGAATGTCAAAAAAAACTTTGTGAAAAAAAAGTCATACTATAGTATGTCGAAAAAGTCAAAAAATGTCAAAAAATTAAAATGTCTAAAATGTAAAAAAAATGCCTTATTATGGTCTGTTGTATACATTTATAGTTTAATTTCGCTTTAAATGTTTTAAAAAAGCCAAATTATTGAATGTCAAAAAATACCTCGTGAAAAAAAAAGTCATACTATAGTATGTCGAAAAAGTAAAAAAAGGCAAAAAATTAAAATGTCCAAAAGGTGATAAAAATATCTTATTATGGTTTGTTGAATACATTTATAGCATAATTTCGGTTTAAATGTTTTAAAAAAGCCAAAGTATTGCATGTCAAAAAAAACCTTGTGAAAAAAAAGTCATACTATAGTATGGCGAAAAACAAAAAAAAAGGCAAAAATTTAAAATGTCTAAAAAATAATAAAAATGCCTTATTATGGTTTGTTGAATACATTTGTAGCATAATTTCGGTTTAAATGTTTTAAAAAAGCCAAATTATTGAATGTCAAAAAATACCTCGTGAAAAAAAAAGTCATACTATAGTATGTCGAAAAAGTCAAAAAATGTCAAAAAATTAAAATGTCTAAAAAGTAATAAAAATGCCTTATTATGGTTTGTTGAATACATTTATAGCATAATTTCGGTTTAAATGTTTTAAAAAAGCCTAATTATTGCATGTCAAAAAATACCTCGTGAAAAAAAAGTCATACTATAGTATGTCGAAAAAGTCAAAAAATGTCAAAAATTTAAAATGTCTAAAAAGTAATAAAAATGCCTTATTATGGTTTGTTGAATACATTTGTAGCATATTTTTATTTTAAATGTTTTAAAAAAGCCAAATTATTGAATGTCAAAAAATACCTTGTGAAAAAAAAAGTCATACTATAGTATGTCGAAAAAGTCAAAAAATGTCAAAAATTTAAAATGTCTAAAAAGTAATAAAAATGCCTTATTATGGTTTGTTGAATACATTTGTAGAATAATTTTGGTTTAAATGTTTAAAAAAGCCAAATTATTGAATATCAAAAAATACCTTGTGAAAAAAAAAGTCATACTATAGTATGTCGAAAAAGTCCAAAAAGGTCACAAAATTAAAATGTCTAAAAAGTGATAAAAATGGTTTCTTATGGCATGTTGAATGGATTTATAGCATAATTTCGCTTTAAATGTTTTAAAAAAGCCAAATTATTGCATGTCAAAAAATACCTCGTGAAAAAAAAGTCATACTATAGTATGTCGAAAAAGTAAAAAAAATCAAAAAATTAAAATGTGTAAAAGGTGATAAAAATGCCTTATTATAGTTTGTTGAATACATTTATAGCATAATTTCAGTTTAAATTTTTTAAAAAGGCAAATTATTGAATGTCAAAAAAAAACCTTGTGAAAAAAAAGTCATACTATAGTATGTCGAAAAAGTCAAAAAATGTCAAAAATTTAAAATGTCTAAAAAGTAATAAAAATGCGTTATTATGGTTTGTTGATTACATTTGTAGCATAATTTCGGTTTAAATGTTTAAAAATACCAAATTATTGAATATCAAAAAATACCTTGTGAAAAAAAAAGTCATACTATAGTATGTCGAAAAAGTCCAAAAAGGTCACAAAATTAAAATGTCTAAAAAGTGATAAAAATGGTTTCTTATGGCATGTTGAAAGGATTTATAGCATAATTTCGCTTTAAATGTTTTAAAAAAGCCAAATTATTGCATGTCAAAAAATACCTCGTGAAAAAAAAGTCATACTATAGTATGTCGAAAAAGTAAAAAAAATCAAAAAATTAAAATGTGTAAAAGGTGATAAAAATGCCTTATTATAGTTTGTTGAATACATTTATAGCATAATTTCGGTTTAAATGTTTTAAAAAAGCCAAATTATTGAATGTCAAAAAATACCTTGTGAAAAAAAAAGTGATACTATAGTATGTCGAAAAAGTCAAAAAAGGTCAAAAAATTAAAATGTGTAAAAAGTGATAAAAATGGTTTATCATGGCATGTTGAATGGATTTAAAGCATAATTTCCGTTTAAATGTTTTAAAATAGCCAAATTATTGCATGTCAAAAAATACCTCGTGAAAAAAAAGTCATACTATAGTATGTCGAAAAAGTGAAAAAATGTAAAAAAATTAAAATGTCTAAAATGTAATAAAAATGCCTTATTATGGTTTGTTGAATACATTTATAGCATAATTTCGCTTTAAATGTTTTAAAATAGCCAAATTATTGAATGTCAAAAAATACCTCGTGAAAAAAAAAGTCATACTGTAGTATGTCGAAAAACTCAAAAAATGTCAAAAAATTAAAATGTCCAAAAGGTGATAAAAATGCCTTATTATGGTTTGTTGAACAGATTTATAGCATAATTTCAGTTTAAATGTTTTAAAAAAGACAAATTATTGAATGTCAAAAAAAACTTTGTGAAAAAAAAGTCATACTATAGTATGTCGAAAAAGTCAAAAAATGTCAAAAAATTAAAATGTCTAAAATGTAATAAAAATGCCTTATTATGGTCTGTTGTATACATTTATAGCATAATTTCGCTTTAAATGTTTTAAAAAAGCCAAATTATTGCATGTCAAAAAATACCTCGTGAAAAAAAAGTCATACTATAGTATGTCGAAAAAGTAAAAAAAATCAAAAAATTAAAATGTGTAAAAGGTGATAAAAATGCCTTATTATGGTTTGTTGAACAGATTTATAGCATAATTTCAGTTTAAATGTTTTAAAAAAGACAAATTATTGAATGTCAAAAAAAACTTTGTGAAAAAAAAGTCATACTATAGTATGTCGAAAAAGTCAAAAAATGTCAAAAAATTAAAAAGTCTAAAATGTAATAAAAATGCCTTATTATGGTCTGTTGTATACATTTATAGCATAATTTCGCTTTAAATGTTTTAAAAAAGCCAAATTATTGCATGTCAAAAAATACCTCGTGAAAAAAAAGTCATACTATAGTATGTCGAAAAAGTCAAAAAATGTCAAAAAATTAAAATGTCCAAAAGGTGATAAAAATGCCTTATTATGGTTTGTTGAACAGATTTATAGCATAATTTCAGTTTAAATGTTTTAAAAAAGACAAATTATTGAATGTCAAAAAAAACTTTGTGAAAAAAAAGTCATACTATAGTATGTCGAAAAAGTCAAAAAATGTCAAAAAATTAAAATGTCTAAAATGTAATAAAAATGCCTTATTATGGTCTGTTGTATACATTTATAGCATAATTTCGCTTTAAATGTTTTAAAAAAGCCAAATTATTGAATGTCAAAAAATACCTCATGAAAAAAAAAGTCATACTATAGTATGTCAAAAAAGTCAAAAAATGGAAAAAATTAAAATGTCCAAAAGGTGATTAAAATGCCTCATTATGGTTTGTTGAATACATTTATAGCATAATTTCAGTTTAAATGTTTTAAAAAAGCCAAATTATTGAATGTAAAAAAAAACCTCGTGAAAAAAAGTCATACTATAGTATGTTGAAAAAGTCAAAAAATGTCAAAAAATTAAAATGTCTAAAAAGTAATAAAAATGCCCTATTATGGTTTGTTGAATACATTTATAGCATAATTTCAGTTTAAATGTTTTAAAAAAGCCAAATTATTGAATGTAAAAAAAAAAACTCGTGAAAAAAAAGTCATACTATAGTATGTCGAAAAAGTCAAAAAATGTCAAAAATTTAAAATGTCTAAAAAGTAATAAAAATGCCTTATTATGGTTTGTTGAATACATTTATAGCATAATTTCGGTTTAAATGTTAAAAAAAGCCAAATTATTGAATGTCAAAAAATACCTCGTGAAAAAGTCATACTATAGTATGTCGAAAAAGTCAAAAACTGTCAAAAAATTAAAATGTCTAAAAAGTAATAAAAATGCCTTATTATGGTTTGTTGAATACATTTATAGCATAATTTCGCTTTAAATGTTTTAAAATAGCCAAATTATTGAATGTCAAAAAATACCTCGTGAAAAAAAAAGTCATACTATAGTATGTCGAAAAAGTCAAAAAATGTCAAAAAATTAAAATGTCTAAAAAGTAATAAAAATGCCTTATTATGGTTTGTTGAATACATTTGTAGCATCATTTTGGTTTAAATGTTTAAAAAAGCCAAATTATTGAATGTCAAAAAATACCTTGTGAAAAAAAAGTCATACGATAGTATGTGGAAAAAGTCAAAAAATGTCAAAAATTTAAAATGTCTACAAAATAATAAAAATGCCTTATTATGGTTTGTTGAATACATTTGTAGCATAATTTCGGTTTAAATGTTTAAAAAAGCCAAATTATTGAATGTCAAAAAATACCTTGTGAAAAAAAAAGTCATACTATAGTATGTCGAAAAACTCAAAAAATGTCAAAAAATTAAAATGTCCAAAAGGTGATAAAAATGTCTTATTATGGTTTGTTGAATACATTTATAGCATAATTTCGGTTTAAATGTTGAAAAAAGCCAAATTATTGAATGTCAAAAAAAACCTCCTGAAAAAAAAGTCATACCATAGTATGTCGAAAAAGTCAAAAAATGTCAAAAATTTAAAATGTCTAAAAAGTAATAAAAATGCCTCATTAATTTTTGTTGAATACATTTGTAACATAATTTGGGTTTAAATGTTAAAAAAGCCAAATTATTGAATGTCAAAAAATACCTTGTGAAAAAAAAAGTCATACTATAGTATGTCAAAAAAGTCAAAAAATGTTAAAAATTTAAAATGTCTAAAAAGTAATAAAAATGCCTTATTATGGTTTGTTGAATACATTTATAGCATAATTTCGGTTTAAATGTTTTAAAAAAGCCAAATTATTGAATGTCAAAAAAAACCTAGTGAAAAAAAAGTCATACTATAGTATGTCGAAAAACTCAAAAAATGTCAAAAAATTAAAATGTCCAAAAGGTGATAAAAATGTCTTATTATGGTTTGTTGAATACATTTATAGCATAATTTCGGTTTAAATGTTTTAAAAAAGCCAAATTATTGAATGTCAAAAAATACCTTGTGAAAAAAAAAGTCATACTATAGTATGTCGAAAAAGCCAAAAAAGGTCAAAAAATTAAAATGTCTAAAAAGTAATAAAAATGCCTTATTATGGTTTGTTGAATACATTTGTGGCATATTTTCATTTGAAATGTTTTAAAAAAGCCAAATTATTGAATGTCAAAAAATACCTCGTGAAAAAAAAGTCATACTATAGTGTGTCGAAAAAGTCAAAAAATGTCAAAAATTTAAAATGTCTAAAAAGTAATAAAAATGCCTTAGTATGGTTTGTTGAATACATTTGTAGCATAATTTCGGTTTAAATGTTAAAAAAAGCCAAATTATTGAATATCAAAAATTACCTCGTGAAAAAAAAAGTCATACTGTAGTATGTCGAAAAAGTCAAAAAAGGTCACAAAATTAAAATCTGTAAAAAGTTATAAAAATGGTTTATTATGGCATGTTGAATGGATTTATAACATACTTTCGCTTTAAATGTTTTAAAAAAGCCAAATTATTCCATGTCAAAAAATACCTAGTGAAAAAAAAGTCATACTATAGTATGTCGAAAAAGTAAAAAAATATCAAAAAATTTAAATGTGTAAAAAGTGATAAAAATGGCTTATTATGGCATGTTGAATGGATTTATAGCATAATTTCAGTTTAAATGTTTTAAAAAAGCCAAATTATTGAATGTCAAAAAATACCTCGTGAAAAAAAAAGTCATACTATAGTATGTCGAAAAAGTCAAAAAATGTCAAAAAATGTAAACGTCTAAAAGGTGATAAAAATGCCTTATTATGGTTTGTTGAATACATTTATAGCATAATATCGGTTTAAATGTTTTAAAAAAGCCAAATTATTGCATGTCAAAAAATACCTTGTGAAACAAAAAGTCATACTATAGTGTGTTGAAAAAGTCAAAAAAGGTCAAAAAATTAAAATGTCTAAAATTAATAAAAATGCCTTATTATGGTTTGTTGAATACATTTATAGCATAATTTCGGTTTAAATGTTTTAAAAAAGCCAAATTATTGAATGTCAAAAAAAACTTTGTGAAAAAAAAGTCATACTATAGTATGTCGAAAAAGTCAAAAAATGTCAAAAAATTAAAATGTGTAAAAAGTGATAAAAATGGCTTATTATGGTATGTTGAATGGATTTATAGCATAATTTCGCTTTAAATGTTTTAAAAAAGCCAAATTATTGAGTGTCAAAAAATACCTCGTGAAAAAAAAGTCATACTATAGTATGTCGAAAAAGTCAAAAAATGGAAAAAAATAAAATGTCCAAAAGGTGATTAAAATGCCTCATTATGGTTTGTTGAATACATTTATAGCATAATTTCAGTTTAAATGTTTTAAAAAAGCCAAATTATTGAATGTAAAAAAAAACCTCGTGAAAAAAAAGTCATACTATAGTATGTTGAAAAAGTCAAAAAATGTCAAAAAATTAAAATGTCTAAAAAGTAATAAAAATGCCTTATTATGGTTTGTTGAATACATTTATAGTATAATTTCAGTTTAAATGTTTTAAAAAAGCCAAATTATTGAATGTAAAAAAAAAACTCGTGAAAAAAAAGTCATACTATAGTATGTCGAAAAAGTAAAAAAATGTCAAAAATTTAAAATGTCTAAAAAGTAATAAAAATGCCTTATTATGGTTTGTTGAATACATTTATAGCATAATTTCGGTTTAAATGTTTTAAAAAAGCCAAATTATTGAATGTCAAAAAAATACCTCGTGAAAAAAAAGTCAAAAAATGTCAAAAATTTAAAATGTCTAAAAAGTAATAAAAATGCCTTATTATGGTTTGTTGAATACATTTGTAGCATCATTTTGGTTTAAATGTTTAAAAAAGCCAAATTATTGAATGTCAAAAAATACCTTGTGAAAAAAAAGTCATACGATAGTATGTCGAAAAACTCAAAAAATGTCAAAAAATTAAAATGTCCAAAAGGTGATAAAAATGTCTTATTATGGTTTGTTGAATACATTTATAGCATAATTTCGGTTTAAATGTTGAAAAAAGCCAAATTATTGAATGTCAAAAAAAACCTCATGAAAGAAAAGTCATACCATAGTATGTCGAAAAAGTCAAAAAATGTCAAAAATTTAAAATGTCTAAAAAGTAATAAAAATGCCTCATTATTGTTTGTTGAATACATTTGTAACATAATTTCGGTTTAAATGTTTAAAAAAGCCAAATTGTTGAATGTCAAAAAATACCTTGTGAAAAAAAAAGTCATACTATAGTATGTCAAAAAAGTCAAAAAATGTTAAAAATTTAAAATGTCTAAAAAGTAATAAAAATGCCTTATTATGGTTTGTTGAATACATTTATAGCATAATTTCGGTTTAAATGTTTTAAAAAAGCCAAATTATTGAATGTCAAAAAATACCTCGTGAAAAAAAAAGTCATACTATAGTATGTCGAAAAAGTCAAAAAAGGTCAAAAAATTAAAATGTGTAAAAAGTGATAAAAATGGCTTATTATGGCATGTTGAATGGATTTATAGCATAATTTCGCTTTAAATGTTTTAAAAAAGCCAAATTATTCCATGTCAAAAAATACCTAGTGAAAAAAAAGTCATACTATAGTATGTCGAAAAAGTAAAAAAATATCAAAAAATTTAAATGTGTAAAAAGTGATAAAAATGGCTTATTATGGCATGTTGAATGGATTTATAGCATAATTTCGGTTTAAATGTTTTAAAAAAGCCAAATTATTGAATGTCAAAAAATACCTCGTGAAAAAAAAAAGTCATACTATAGTATGTCGAAAAAGTCAAAAAATGTCAAAAAATTAAAACGTCTAAAAGGTGATAAAAATGCCTTATTATGGTTTGTTGAATACATTTATAGCATAATATCGGTTTAAATGTTTTAAAAAAGCCAAATTATTGAATGTCAAAAAATACCTTGTGAAAAAAAAAGTCATACTATAGTATGTCGAAAAAGTCAAAAAAGGTCAAAAAATTAAAATGTCTAAAAAGTAATAAAAATGCCTTATTATGTTTTGTTGAATACATTTATAGCATAATTTCGGTTTAAATGTTTTAAAAAAGCCAAAGTATTGCATGTCAAAAAAAACCTTGTGAAAAAAAAGTCATACTATAGTATGGCGAAAAAGTCAAAAAGGTCAAAATTAAAATGTGTAAAAAGTGATAAAAATGGTTTATCATGGCATGTTGAATGGATTTATAGCATAATTTTGCTTTAAATGTTTTAAAAAAGCGAAATTATTGCATGTCAAAAAATACCTTGTGAAACAAAAAGTCATACTATAGTGTGTTGAAAAAGTCAAAAAAGGTCAAAAAATTAAAATGTCTAAAAAGTAATAAAAATGCCTTATTATGGTTTGTTGAATGTATTTGTAGCATATTTTCGGTTTAAATGTTTTAAAAAAGCCAAATTATTGAATGTCAAAAAAAACCTCGTGAAAAAAAAGTCATACTATAGTATGTCGAAAAAGTCAAAAAATTTCAAAAAATTAAAATGTGTAAAAAGTGATAAAAATGGTTTGTTATGGCATGTTGAATGGATTTATAGCATAATTTCGGTTTAAATGTTTTAAAATAGCCAAATTATTGCATGTCAAAAAATACCTCGTGAAAAAAAAGTCATACTATAGTATGTCGAAAAAGTGAAAAAATGTCACAAAATTAAAATGTCTAAAAAGTAATAAAAATGCCTTATTATGGTTTGTTGAATACATTTATAGCATAATTTCGCTTTAAATGTTTTAAAATGGCCAAATTATTGAATGTCAAAAAATACCTCGTGAAAAAAAAAGTCATACTATAGTATGTCGAAAAACTGAAAAAATGTCAAAAAATTAAAATGTCCAAAAGGTGATAAAAATGCCTTATTATGGTTTGTTGAACAGATTTATAGCATAATTTCGCTTTAAATGTTTTAAAAAAGCCAAATTATTGAATGTCAAAAAATACCTCGTGAAAACAAAAGTCATACTATAGTATGTCGAAAAAGTCAAAAAATGGAAAAAATTAAAATGTCCAAAAGGTGATTAAAATGCCTCATTATGGTTTGTTGAATACATTTATAGCATAATTTCAGTTTAAATGTTTTAAAAAAGCCAAATTATTGAATGTAAAAAAAAACCTCGTGAAAAAAAAGTCATACTATAGTATGTTGAAAAAGTCAAAAAATGTCAAAAAATTAAAATGTCTAAAAAGTAATAAAAATGCCTTATTATGGTTTGTTGAATACATTTATAGCATAATTTCGGTTTAAATGTTTTAAAAAAGCCAAATTATTGAATGTCAAAAAAATACCTCGTGAAAAAAAAGTCATACTATAGTGTGTCGAAAAAGTCAAAAAATGTCAAAAATTTAAAATGTCTAAAAAGTAATAAAAATGCCTTATTATGGTTTGTTGAATACATTTGTAGCATCATTTTGGTTTAAATGTTTAAAAAAGCCAAATTATTGAATGTCAAAAAATACCTTGTGAAAAAAAAGTCATACGATAGTATGTGGAAAAAGTCAAAAAATGTCAAAAATTTAAAATGTCTACAAAATAATAAAAATGCCTTATTATGGTTTGTTGAATACATTTATAGCATAATTTCGGTTTAAATGTTTTAAAAAAGCCAAATTATTGAATGTCAAAAAATACCTTGTGAAAAAAAAAGTCATACTATAGTATGTCGAAAAAGCCAAAAAAGGTCAAAAAATTAAAATGTCTAAAAAGTAATAAAAATGCCTTATTATGGTTTGTTGAATACATTTGTGGCATATTTTCATTTGAAATGTTTTAAAAAAGCCAAATTATTGAATGTCAAAAAATACCTCGTGAAAAAAAAGTCATACTATAGTGTGTCGAAAAAGTCAAAAAATGTCAAAAATTTAAAATGTCTAAAAAGTAATAAAACTGCCTTATTATGGTTTGTTGACTACATTTATAGCATAATTTCGGTTTAAATGTTTTAAAAAAGCCAAATTATTGGATATCAAAAAAAACCTCGTGAAAAAAAAAGTCATACTATAGTATGTCGAAAAAGTCAAAAAATTTCAAAAAATTAAAATGTGTAAAAAGTTATAAAAATGGTTTGTTATGGCATGTTGAATGGATTTATAGCATAATTTCGGTTTAAATGTTTTAAAAAAGCCAAATTATTGAATGTCAAAAAATACCTCGTGAAAAAAAAGTCATACTATAGTATGTCGAAAAAGTCAAAAAAGGTCAAAAAATTAAAATGTGTAAAAAGTGATAAAAATGGCTTATTATGGCATGCTGAATGGATTTATAGCATAATTTCGGTTTAAATGTTTTAAAAAAGCCAAATTATTGAATGTCAAAAAATACCTCGTAAAAAATGTCATACTATAGTATGTGGAAAAAGTAAAAAAATCTAAAAAAAATTAAAATGTCTAAAAGGTGATAAAAATGCCTTATTATGGTTTGTTGATTACATTTATAGCATAATATCGGTTTAAATGTTTTAAAAAAGCCAATTTATTGCATGTCAAAAAATACCTTGTGAAACAAAAAGTCATACTATAGTGTGCTGAAAAAGTCAAAAAAGGTCAAAAAATTAAAATGTCTAAAATTAATAAAAATGCCTTATTATGGTTTGTTGAATACATTTATAGCATAATTTCGGTTTAAATGTTTTAAAAAAGCCAAATTATTGAATGTCAAAAAATACCTTGTGAAAAAAAAGTCATACTATAGTATGTCGAAAAAGTCAAAAAAGGTCAAAAAATTAAAATTTGTAAAAAGTGATAAAAATGGTTTATCATGGCATGTTGAATGGATTTAAAGCATAATTTCCGTTTAAATGTTTTAAAATAGCCAAATTATTGCATGTCAAAAATACCTCAAAAAAGTCATACTATAGTATGTCGAAAAAGTCAAAAAATGGAAAAAATTAAAATGTCCAAAAGGTGATTAAAATGCCTCATTAGGGTTTGTTGAATACATTTATAGCATAATTTCAGTTTAAATGTTTTAAAATAGCCAAATTATTGAATGTAAAAAAAAACCTCGTGAAAAAAAAGTCATACTATAGTATGTTGAAAAAGTCAAAAAATGTCAAAAAAATGAAAATGTCTAAAAGGTGATAAAAATGCCTTATTATGGTTTGTTGAATACATTTATAGCATAATTTCGGTTTAAATGTTTTAAAAAAGCCAAATTATTGAATGTCAAAAAATACCTCGTGAAAAAAAAGTCATACTATAGTATGTCGAAAAAGTCAAAAAATGTCAAAAAATTAAAATGTCTAAAAAGTAATAAAAATGCCTTATTATGGTTTGTTGAAAACATTTGTAGCATAATTTCGGTTTAAATGTTTAAAAAAGCCAAATTATTGAATGTCAAAAATACCTCGTGAAAAAAAGTCATACTATAGTGTGTCTAAAAAGTCAAAATATGTCAAAAATTTAAAATGTCTAAAAAGTAATAAAACTGCCTTATTATGGTTTGTTGAATACATTTGTGGCATAATTTCGGTTTAAATGTTTAAAAAAGCCAAATTATTGAATGTCAAAAAATACCTTGTGAAAAAAAAAGTCATACTATAGTATGTCGAAAAAGTAAAAAAATGTCAAAAAATTAAAATGTCCAAAAGGTGATAAAAATGTCTTATTATGGTTTGTTGAATACATTTATAGCATAATTTCGGTTTAAATGTTTTAAAAAAGCCAAATTATTGAATGTCAAAAAAAACCTTGTGAAAAAAAAGTCATACTATAGTATGTCGAAAAAGTCAAAAAATGTCAAAAATATAAAAATTCTAAAAAGTAATAAAAATGCCTTATTATGGTTTGTTGAATACATTTGTGGCATAATTTCGGTTTAAATGTTTAAAAAAGCCAAATTATTGAATGTCAAAAAATACCTTGTGAAAAAAAAAGTCATACTATAGTATGTCGAAAAAGTAAAAAAATATCAAAAAATTAAAATGTGTAAAAAGTGATAAAAATGCCTTATTATGGTTTGTTGAATACATTTGTAGCATACTTTCGGTTTAAATGTTTTAAAAAAGCCAAATTATTGAATGTCAAAAAAAACCTAGTGAAAAAAAAGTCATACTATAGTATGTCGAAAAAGTAAAAAAAGGCAAAAATTTAAAATGTCCAAAAGGTGATAAAACTGCCTTATTATGGTTTGTTGACTACATTTATAGCATAATTTCGGTTTAAATGTTTTAAAAAAGCCAAATTATTGAATGTCAAAAAAAACCTCGTGAAAAAAAAGTCATACTATAGTATGTCGAAAAAGTAAAAAAAGGCAAAAATTTAAAATGTCCAAAAGGTGATAAAACTGCCTTATTATGGTTTGTTGACTACATTTATAGCATAATTTCGGTTTAAATGTTTTAAAAAAGCCAAATTATTGGATATCAAAAAAAACCTCGTGAAAAAAAAGTCATACTATAGTATGTCGAAAAAGTCAAAAAATTTCAAAAAATTAAAATGTCTAAAAAGTAATAAAAATGCCTTATTATGGTTTGTTGAATACATTTATAGCATAATTTCGCTATAAATGTTTTAAAAAAGCCAAATTATTCGATGTCAAAAAAACCTCGTGAAAAAGTCATACTATAGTGTGTCGAAAAAGTCAAAAAATGTCAAAAATTTAAAATGTCTAAAAAGTAATAAAAATGCCTTATTATGGTTTGTTGAATACATTTATAGCATAATTTCGCTTTAAATGTTTTAAAAAAGCCAAATTATTCGATGTCAAAAAAACCTCGTGAAAAAAAGTCATACTATAGTATGTCGAAAAAGTCAAAAATTTAAAATGTCAAAAAAATAATAAAAATGCCTTATTATGGTTTGTTGAATACATTTGTAGCATAATTACGGTTTAAATGTTTAAAAAAGCCAAATTATTGAATATCAAAAAATACCTCATGAAAAAAAGTCATACTATAGTTTGTCGAAAAAGTCAAAAAAGGTCACAAAATTAAAATGTCTAAAAGGTGATAAAAAAGCCTTATTATGGTTTGTTGAATGTATTTGTAGCATATTTTCATTTTAAATGTTTTGAAAAAGCCAAATTATTGAACGTCAAAAAATACCTCGTGAAAAAAAAGTCATACTATAGTGTGTCGAAAAAGTCAAAAAAAGGCAAAAATTTAAAATGTCTAAAAAGTAATAAAAATGCCTTATTATGGTTTGTTGAATACATTTGTAGCATATTTTCGGTTTAAATGTTTTAAAAAAGCCAAATTATTGAATGTCAAAAAAAACCTCGTGAAAAAAAAGTCATACTATAGTATGTCGAAAAAGTCAAAAAATTTCAAAAAATTAAAATGTGTAAAAAGTTATAAAAATGGTTTGTTATGGCATGTTGAATGGATTTATAGCATAATTTCGGTTTAAATGTTTTAAAAAAGCCAAATTATTGAATGTCAAAAAATACCTCGTGAAAAAAAAAGTCATACTATAGTATGTCGAAAAAGTCAAAAAAGGTCAAAAAATTAAAATGTCTAAAAAGTAATAAAAATGCCTTATTATGGCATGTTGAATGGATTTATAGCATAATTTCGGTTTAAATGTTTTAAAAAAGCCAAATTATTGAATGTCAAAAAATACCTCGTGAAAAAAAAAGTCATACTATAGTATGTCGAAAAAGTCAAAAAATGTCAAAAAAATGTAAACGTCTAAAAGGTGATAAAAATGCCTTATTATGGTTTGTTGAATACATTTATAGCATAATATCGGTTTAAATGTTTTAAAAAAGCCAATTTATTGCATGTCAAAAAATACCTTGTGAAACAAAAAGTCATACTATAGTGTGCTGAAAAAGTCAAAAAAGGTCAAAAAATTAAAATGTCTAAAATTAATAAAAATGCCTTATTATGGTTTGTTGAATACATTTATAGCATAATTTCGGTTTAAATGTTTTAAAAAAGCCAAATTATTGAATGTCAAAAAATACCTTGTGAAAAAAAAAGTCATACTATAGTATGTCGAAAAAGTCAAAAAAGGTCAAAAAATTAAAATTTGTAAAAAGTGATAAAAATGGTTTATCATGGCATGTTGAATGGATTTAAAGCATAATTTCCGTTTAAATGTTTTAAAATAGCCAAATTATTGCATGTCAAAAAATACCTCGTGAAAAAAAAAGTCATACTATAGTATGTCGAAAAAGTCAAAAAATGGAAAAAATTAAAATGTCCAAAAGGTGATTAAAATGCCTCATTAGGGTTTGTTGAATACATTTATAGCATAATTTCAGTTTAAATGTTTTAAAATAGCCAAATTATTGAATGTAAAAAAAAACCTCGTGAAAAAAAAGTCATACTATAGTATGTTGAAAAAGTCAAAAAATGTCAAAAAATTAAAATGTCTAAAAAGTAATAAAAATGCCTTATTATGGTTTGTTGAATACATTTATAGCATAATTTCGGTTTAAATGTTTTAAAAAAGCCAAATTATTGAATGTCAAAAAAATACCTCGTGAAAAAAAAGTCATACTATAGTATGTCGAAAAAGTCAAAAAAGGTCAAAAAATTTAAAATGTCTAAAAAGTAATAAAAATGCCTTATTATGGCATGTTGAATGGATTTATAGCATAATTTCGGTTTAAATGTTTTAAAGAAGCCAAATTATTGAATGTCAAAAAATACCTCGTGAAAAAAAAGTCATACTATAGTGTGTCGAAAAAGTCAAAAAAAGGCAAAAATTTAAAATGTCTAAAAAGTAATAAAAATGCCTTATTATGGTTTGTTGAATGTATTTGTAGCATATTTTCGGTTTAAATGTTTTAAAAAAGCCAAATTATTGAATGTCAAAAAATACCTTGTGAAAAAAAAGTCATACGATAGTATGTCGAAAAACTCAAAAAATGTCAAAAAATTAAAATGTCCAAAAGGTGATAAAAATGTCTTATTATGGTTTGTTGAATACATTTATAGCATAATTTCGGTTTAAATGTTGAAAAAAGCCAAATTATTGAATGTCAAAAAAAAACCTCGTGAAAGAAAAGTCATACCATAGTATGTCGAAAAAGTCAAAAAATGTCAAAAATTTAAAATGTCTAAAAAGTAATAAAAATGCCTCATTATTGTTTGTTGAATACATTTGTAACATAATTTCGGTTTAAATGTTTAAAAAAGCCAAATTGTTGAATGTCAAAAAATACCTTGTGAAAAAAAAAGTCATACTATAGTATGTCAAAAAAGTCAAAAAATGTTAAAAATTTAAAATGTCTAAAAAGTAATAAAAATGCCTTATTATGGTTTGTTGAATACATTTATAGCATAATTTCGGTTTAAATGTTTAAAAAAGCCAAATTATTGAATGTCAAAAAATACCTCGTGAAAAAAAAAGTCATACTATAGTATGTCGAAAAACTCAAAAAATGTCAAAAAATTAAAATGTCCAAAAGGTGACAAAAATGTCTTATTATGGTTTGTTGAATACATTTATAGCATAATTTCGGTTTAAATGTTTTAAAAAAGCCAAATTATTGAATGTCAAAAAATACCTCGTGAAAAAAAAGTCATACTATAGTATGTCGAAAAAGTCAAAAAAGGTCAAAAAATTAAAATGTGTAAAAAGTGATAAAAATGGTTTATAATGGCATGTTGAATTGATTTATAGCATAATTTCGCTTTAAATGTTTCAAAAAAGCCAAATTATTGAATATCAAAAAATACCTTGTGAAAAAAAAAGTCATACTATAGTATGTCGAAAAAGTAAAAAAATATCAAAAAATTAAAATGTGTAAAAAGTGATAAAAATGGCTTATTATGGCATGTTGAATGGATTTATAGCATAATTTCGGTTTAAATGTTTTAAAAAAGCCAAATTATTGAATGTCAAAAAATACCTCGTGAAAAAAAAAGTCATACTATAGTATGTCGAAAAAGTCAAAAAATG
The DNA here is from genome assembly GCA_029721515.1 of Synanceia verrucosa. Lineage (NCBI taxonomy): Eukaryota > Metazoa > Chordata > Actinopteri > Perciformes > Synanceiidae > Synanceia > Synanceia verrucosa. Next base: position 1,749,682 of record CM056569.1, read on the forward strand.
TCAAAAAATTAAAATGTCCAAAAGGTGATAAAAATGCCTTATTATGGTTTGTTGAATACTTTTATGGCATAATTTAGGTGTAAATGTTTTAAAAAAGCCAAATTATTGAATGTCAAAAAATACCTCGTGAAAAAAAAAGTCATACTATAGTATGTCGAAAAAGTCAAAAAAGGTCAAAAAATTAAAATGTCTAAAAAGTAATAAAAATGCCTTATTATGTTTTGTTGAATACATTTATAGCATAATTTCGGTTTAAATGTTTTAAAAAAAGCCAAATTGTTGAATGTCAAAAAATACCCTGTGAAAAAAAAAGTCATACTCTTGTATGTCGAAAAAGTCAAAAAAGGTCAAAAAATTAAAATGTGTAAAAAGTGATAAAAATGGTTTATTATGGCATGTTGAATGGATTTATAGCATAATTTTGCTTTAAATGTTTTAAAAAAGCGAAATTATTGCATGTCAAAAAATACCTTGTGAAACAAAAAGTCATACTATAGTGTGTTGAAAAAGTCAAAAAAGGTCAAAAAATTAAAATGTCTAAAATTAATAAAAATGCCTTATTATGGTTTGTTGAATACATTTATAGCACAATTTCGGTTTAAATGTTTTAAAAAAGCCAAATTATTGAATGTCAAAAAATACCTTGTGAAAAAAAAAGTCATACTATAGTATGTCGAAAAAGTCAAAAAAGGTCAAAAAATCAAAATTTGTAAAAAGTGATAAAAATGGTTTATCATGGCATGTTGAATGGATTTAAAGCATAATTTCCGTTTAAATGTTTTAAAATAGCCAAATTATTGCATGTCAAAAAATACCTCGTGAAAAAAAGTCATACTATAGTATGTCGAAAAAGTCAAAAAATGTCAAAAATTTAAAATGTCTAAAAAGTAATAAAAATGCCTTATTATGGTTTGTTGAATACATTTGTAGCATCATTTTGGTTTAAATGTTTTAAAGAAAGCCAAATCATAGCATGTCAAAAAATACCTCTTGAAAAAAAAATTCATACTATAGTATGTCGAAAAAGTCAAAAAAGGTCAAAAAACTTAAAATGTCTAAAAAGTAATAAAAATGCCTTATTATGGTTTGTTGAATACATTTATAGCATAATTTCGGTTTAAATGTTTTAAAAAAGCCAAATTATTGAATGTCAAAAAATACCTCGTGAAAAAAAAGTCATACTATAGTATGTCGAAAAAGTCAAAAAATGTAAAAAATTTAAAATGTCTAAAAAGTAATAAAAATGCCTTATTATGGTTTGTTGAATACATTTATAGCATAATTTCGGTTTAAATGTTTAAAAAAGCCAAATTATTGAATGTCAAAAAATACCTTGTGAAAAAAAAAGTCATACTATAGTATGTCGAAAAGTCAAAAAATGTCAAAAAATGAAAATGTCTACAAAGTGATAAAAATGCCTTATTATGGTTTGTTGAATACATTTGTAGCATATTTTCATTTTAAATGTTTTAAAATAAGCCAAATTATTGAATGTCAAAAAATAGCTCGTGAAAAAAAAAGTCATACTATAGTATGTCGAAAAAGTCAAAAACTTAAAATGTCTAAAAAGTAATAAAAATGCCTTATTATGGTTTGTTGAATACATTTACAGCATATTTTCATTTTAAATGTTTTAAAAAAGGCAAATTACTGAATGTCAAAAAATACCTTGTGAAAAAAAAGTCATACTATAGTATGTCGAAAAAGTCAAAAAATGTCAAAAAATTAAAATGTCTAAAAGGTGATAAAAATGCCTTATTATGGTTTGTTGAATACATTTTTGCAAAATTTCAGTTTAAATGTTTTAAAAAAGCCAAATTATTGAATGTCAAAAAATACCTCGTGAAACAAAAAGTCATACTATAGTGTGTCGAAAAAGTCAAAACAGGTCAAAAAATTAAAATGTCTAAAAAGTAACATAAATGCCTTATTATGGTTTGTTGAATACATTTATAGCATAATTTCGCTTTAAATGTTTTAAAAAAGCCAAATTATTCGATGTCAAAAAAACCTCGTGAAAAAAAGTCATACTATAGTGTGTCGAAAAAGTCAAAAAATGTCAAAAATTTAAAATGTCTAAAAAGTAATAAAAATGCCTTATTATGGTTTGTTGAATACATTTGTAGCATATTTTTATTTTAAATGTTTTAAAAAAGCCAAATTATTGAATGTCAAAAAATACCTTGTGAAAAAAAAGTCATACTATAGTATGTCGAAAAAGTCAAAAAAGGTCAAAAACTTAAAATGTCTAAAAAGTAATAAAAATGCCTTATTATGGTTTGTTGAATACATTTACAGCATATTTTCATTTTAAATGTTTTAAAAAAGCCAAATTACTGAATGTCAAAAAATACCTCGTGAAAAAATAGTCATAATATAGTATGTCAAAAACGTCAAAAAATTAAAATGTCTAAAAGGTGATAAAAATGGTTTACTATGGCATGTTGAATGGATTTATAGCAAAATTTGGCTTTAAATGTTTTAAAAAAAAGCCAAATTATTGCATGTCAAAAAATACCTCATTAAAAAAAAAAGTCATACTATAGTATGTTGAAAAAGTCAAAAAAATGTCAAAAATTTAAAATGTCTAAAAAGAAATAAAAATGCCTTATTATGGTTTGTTGAATACATCTATAGCATAATTTCGGTTTAAATGTTTTAAAAAAGCCAAATTATTGAATGTTAAAAAATACCTCGTGAAAAAAAAAGTCATACTATAGTATGTCGAAAAAGTAAAAAAATATCAAAAATTTAAAATGTCTAAAAAGTAATAAAAATGCCTTATTATGGTTTGTTGAATACATTTATAGCATAATTTCGGTTTAAATGTTTAAAAAAGCCAAATTATTGAATGTCAAAAAATACCTTGTGAAAAAAAAAGTCATACTATAGTATGTCGAAAAGTCAAAAAATGTCAAAAAATGAAAATGTCTAAAAGGTGATAAAATGCCTTATTATGGTTTGTTGAATACATTTATAGCATATTTTCATTTTAAATGTTTTAAAGAAAGCCAAATTATAGCATGTCAAAAAATACCTCGTGAAAAAAAAGTCATACTATAGTATGTCGAAAAAGTCAAAAAATGTCAAAAATTTAAAATGTCTAAAAAGTAATAAAAATGCCTTATTATGGTTTGTTGAATACATTTGTAGCATATTTTCATTTTAAATGTTTTAAAGAAAGCCAAATTATTGCATGTCAAAAAATACCTCGTGAATAAAAAGTCATACTATAGTATGTCGAAAAAGTCAAAAAATGTCAAAAATTTAAAATGTCTAAAAAGAAAAAAAAATGCCTTATTATGGTTTGTTGAATACATTTATAGCATAATTTTGGTTTAAATGTTTTAAAAAAGCCAAATTATTTGATTGTCAAAAAATACCTCGTGAAAAAAGTCATACCATAGTGTGTCGAAAAAGTAAAAAAATGTCAAAAAATTAAAATGTCTAAAAAGTGATAAAAATGCCATATTATGGTTTGTTGAATGTGTTCATAGATAAGTTATGTTTAAATGTTTTAAAAAAGCCAAATTATTGAATGTCAAAAAATATCTTGTAAAAAAAGTCATACTATAGTATGTCGAAAAATTCAAAAAACGTCAAAAAATCAAAATGTCTAAAAGGTAAAAATAATGCTTTATTATGACATGTTGAATGGATTTATTGCACAATTTTGGTTTAAATGTTTCTAAAAAGCCAAATTATTGAATTTCAAACAATACCTCCTAAAAAAAGTCATACTATAGTATGTCGAAAAACTCAAAAAATGTCAAAAAAATTAAAATGTCTAAAAGGTGATAAAAATGCCTTATTATGGTTTGTTGAATACATCTATAGCATAATTGCGGTTTAAATGTTGTAAATACCTTTACAGCATAACTTGTGTTTAAATGTTGCAAAAAAGCCAAATTATAGGATGTCAAAAAATACCTCCTAAAAAAAGTCATACTATAGTATGTCGAAAAAGTGAAAAATGTCAAAAAAATTAAAACGTCTGAAAATTGATAAAATGCTTTATTATGGCATGTTGAATGAATTTATAGCATAGTTTGAGTTTAAATGTTGCAAAAAAGCCAAATTATAGGATGTCAAAAAATACCTCCTCAAAAAGTCATACTATAGTATGTCGAAAAAGTTAAAAAAAAAATGTAAAAAAATTAAAATGTCGAAAAAGTGATGAAAATGCCTTATTATGGTTTGTTGAATGCATTTATAGCATAATTTCGGTTTAAATGTTTTAAAAATAGCCAAATTATTGGATGTCAAAAAATACCCCCTAAAAAAAAGTCATACTATAGTATGTTGAAAAAATCAAAAAATGTCCAAAAATTGAAGGCCTGCAAAGACAGACAAACAGACATGGAAACACTCAGCCATATCCATCACATTCCCCCCATAAAAAACTGAGAGCCTTTAGGGGCTTGGTAAATATCCCACCTATGTCCAACAGAGCGCACATGCTACCATTCTCCGTACTCGTGATATGACAAATGTTCAGACTAAATGGCTGTAAAAATAATGACCAGCGCATAAGCTGTTGTTTTTTTTTCTGCATGCTAGACAGAAAAGTAAGCGGGTTATGATCAGTGTATTCAGTAATCGGCATCAGACCAGATCCCACATACACTTCGAAAAACTGGAGGGCCCAAATCAACGCCAGAGTTTCTTTCTCAACCACTGAGTAGTTCAGTTGGTGATGTTTTAACTTACGTGAGAAGAAACAAACTAGATGGTCATTACCCCCTTCACCTTCCTGTAGGAGTACTGCTCCGGCCCCAACTCCGCTGGCATCCACCGGAATCTTGAAGGGTCTTTCAAAGTTAGGAGCTGCAAGTACAGGAGAGCAAAGAAGGTGTTTCACAGCGAGGAAAGCAGCTTGACACTGGAGAGACCAGTATGTATGGGCTTTTTTTTTTTTTTTAGCTCAGGAGATTAGTTTATGGAGCCACCACAGTGGAGAAGTTGTGACAAAAACAACGATAAAATCCCACCAACCCTAAAAACCTCCCCAGCTCTTTTTTTGTTGTTGGCACAGGGTACTTATCAATGGTTTCCACTTTAGCCCTCACCGGCTATCTCCCACAACTTTGCCCAGATATGTCACAGTAGCCTTGGCAAAGTCACATTTTGCTAGCTCAAATTCATCTGCTGAAGCTGTCTTAACCTTGTTCTCATTAATATACACTGCAATGTGGTGTGGAACAGAGTTTTTGATATAAGCCTCTGGGACCAGTTCACATGCCTTCAATACTGCAGCCTTCACTTTGGTATAATCTAAACTTACAGGACTAAGGGCAGAATAGACTTCCTGTGCCTTACCTGTGAATACACATTGTAACATTAAAGTTCTGTGTCAGGCCACCCCTTAGCATCTGCTACTCGTTCAAACAAAGAAAAGAATGTGTCCGGATCCTTTTTAGAGCGCAAATTACCAGCATTATCAAAGCCAGCAGGCCCCTCAGATTGCCATGGTACCCCAGCACCCAACAGCGATTCGTCAGCTCTCCTCTCCCACAGACTCCAACTGTAACTGCTCCAACTTCAAGGTTCCATTTCAAAACTTTTGCCCTGCTCAGGTCTCAAAAATACCCGCTGATTCTGCCAATTCCTCCACAATTACCCTTAATGCACCCTTTTTAGGTAGCTGCTCTGGTTCTTCCCATCCTAAGTGCAAAGCTAAATCAAGCAAATCTGATTTTTTAAATTGAGACAGTGTACTATGGATGGGACGCTGTAAAAACTCAGCAACCAATGGATTACGATGGTCACATGACATCTTCTTGACAAAAAAAAAAAAAAAAGAATTAACATTACAACCAGAACCTCAATAGAGCAAAAACCATACCAGGACTCAGACAGCACACAACCATAGAAAGACTATATAAAGAAAGGAGCCTCCCCACTGAACTGCCGAGCTCCACTCTAATGAACTCAACCCTCGTCTTCATGTGTGTCCTGGCGGTGGCTATTTATGCACCTTTAAACCGTCTGCATTGGGGAGACAACTTGCCTCAGCCAACATTTCGGGGACACCCGAGACAACTGCTGCTAGCCGCACGGACAAAACACAAAACCAACAAACAGCCCTGAAAAACAACAAATTCAACAGTCGCTCTTCATGAGGAAGTGCTGCTACAGCCTGTTTTGGGGGAACAAAGAAATGCTCCAGCCAAAAACGACTATTTGACCAAAACCCTCCTACAGCCACATCAATCCACAAACAATTCACTCCAAAGGCCCAAACTACTGCTCACTCTGCAGACTTCATGAAAGCACACCATTATCAACCAAAAGCAGAGCGCATGCTACTATGGCCCCTCCCCAAACCTTTTACTTTGAATCTAGGGTAAAACACACTTACACAAGGAAAACCCCCAGATCAAATGAGCCTCCATTTGTTATGGCCCGCTCGTTTAGGCCACAACAAAGAAGGGAGGACCACACATAAAGCTCAAGGTTTAACAATTCTTTTACTTCAAATGATGATAAACCAATGATTACGACAACAACTAAGGAATATGAAGTGTGGAGTTAGTAATCAGTGTGAAATGAAAATGTTGGATGCACTGAAAGCTGCGTAACCAAACCAATCAAGAACCAGCAGATGCTGGCCGTCCAGGTGAGAGAGAGCGAATAAACTGAGGAGTCTGGTTTTGTGGACTCCTCACAGCTGCAGCCAGTCTGCAATCACAGGTTGAGGCGGAGCCTCCGAACAGGTGAGGCAGAGCGCCACAGCAACCAGGAGGACAGATCAAGAGCAGGAGATCAATCCGGCCAATAGAGGGCCTGCAAAGACACAACAACAGACAAGGAAACACACTGCCATATCCGTACAATACCATAGTAACGCAAATTTATCACTTTTTAGACATTTTAATTTTTTTTGACATTTTTTGACTTTTTCGACATACTATAGTATGACTTTTTTTAGAAGGTATTTTTTGACATACTATAATTTGTTTTGTTTTTTTTACATTTAAACACAAATTATGCTATAAATGCATTCAACATGCCATAATAAAGCATTTTTATCACTTTTTAGACATTTTAATTTTTTGGCATTTTTTGACTTTTTCGACATACTATAGTATGACTTTTTTTTTAGGAGGTATTTTTTGACATCCAATAATTTGGCTTTTTTACAACATTTAAACACAAATTATGCTATAAATGCATTCAACACACCATAATAAGGCATTTTTATCACTTTTTAGACATTTTAATTTTTTGGCATTTTTCGACTTTTTCGACATACTATAGTATGACTTTTTTTTAGGAAGTATTTTTTGACATCCTATAATTTGTTTTTGTTTTTTTTTACATTTAAACACAAATTATGCTATAAATTCATTCAACAAACCATAATAAGGCATTTTTATCACTTTTTAGACATTTTAATTTTTTTGACATTTTTTAACTTTTTCGACATACTATAGTATGACTTAGTACCACTTTTTGAGACGTGCAATAAAAATGTAATTTTTCAACAATATATGCTCTAATGGAATTCAACACACTCTAATTGGACTTATTCATCACTCGGTGACACTTTAAGTTCCTTTTTGAGATATTCACATATTCAGTTTTTTTGCTCAACTTAACAAGATAAATATACTGTCACTTCTTTCAACACAAGGTAACAAAACTCACCGATGACTTTTTTTTTTTTTTACTTAATTCTAGATACTATATTCTGTCTAAAATATTGTCAGTACTTACAATGTTGATTCAGCTTCGGAAAAATCTGGTCCTCAGATTTTTACCAACACAGTCGTTTGTCTGGGAGGACAAATGAGCAGAATTCCAGTCCAATGTTTTTCTTTGTCTCTACTTCTTATCTGACAACAAAAGTCAAAGGACAACAAACAGTAAGTTGCAAACATGAATTAGTTCAACTTCAAAAACTCTGTACTCTGTAGCTCCTCCTCTACAGGAAGTAGAAAGACGAATGGAGGAAAGAGGAGGAGTGGTTGGTGGATTTTTGACATTTTTGTATATTGTGCTAAAGTATGATTTTTTTTTTCTCGATTTACACTCTAGTTACACTCTAACGTCATTCAACATTCAATTATTTGGCTCACTGATGAGTTTTTGAGACATTTTACACCTTTATGACAACATACTATAATTTGGCTTTTTTGTCTGTCTCCTTATGATATTTTTGGGCATGCCATACTATAAATATTAATGGCATACTATGACACTTTTCGTCACTTAATTCGATGCAGAAAACCATGACTTTTTTTTAAGAAATTCTCCACATTGGATTTTTCGTAACATTTTTGGACATACAAACCAAACAGTGACCTTTCTCGTGACTTTTTTCCGACATATTACACAATGAATGTATTTTTTCTTAACTTCTTCTTCTAAATGCTTTATGTTTTTTTGTGAAATGAAAGCGAAATTGTCTTTCACTGAACCGTATATGAGGACAAAGCGTTGGATTTATTTGCCAGCTGAGTTCAAATAATAAAAATATCAAATATCCTGGCCTCACCTTAAACACAGGCATGCGTTAGAATTTACATTCAGTCACCTTAATGAAAGCAAAATTTGGAATTGATGAACGTATCATCAGCAGTCCAGGTCCACGTAAATGTATTTACGAATCTTTCACAATCTTTTCAGTTTTTCCTCCAAACACTGACCACTATCGCTGTTGTTTGAAATTCAATTCCGTGGCGTAAAAAAAAAACTGTAATTTTTTAACCAACTGTTGCTTTTTCCGCTCAACTCGTCTTGTGTTACATCTGATAAATTTCATGAAATATTAACTTTGAAAGATGAAGTGAAGGAAATGGAAGAGCTGGAGAAAAACAAGAGCAGGTTTGGCAGCGAAAGAGAGACGAAGGTTCAAGGCGTCGCTCTCCACTTTCATTTTTAAAGTGTGGAAATGAGCACATTTGTTCAATCTTTTCAAAGTCTCCTTCTCTGCTGCACACACACTTTGAGTATTACAAGATGTGGTATATATCTGTGTGTTATCCCATTATTATTACTCGCCTGACAGTGGTGTGTCTCAGATTCCTGTGGTCTGGCAAATGTGAGGAGAAGCAGATCTCTCTTTCAAACTCACACAAGCGTCCAGACTCCAATAAAACAATCTTCACGTTTCCTCTGCTGTCTTTTGTCTTTTTAAGAAGAGCCAAACACGTCAAGAGCCTGAATGAAGCAGTCATATATCCTCTAGATTTATGGCTCCGTGGATGAAATCCTCTGAAAACAGCTACTAGGACAGAAAGGTGTTGAGAAATTTGGCCACAGCCTCCGCTAATGAGGATCAGAATATCTCAAATGTGGGTCGACGAATTTAAATGGAATTGGGTGTACAGTCGTTCCTTGGAAGTGAAAAGTGACAATTTGGGACAATGTCCCAATTTTATCAGGAATTGCTGCACATATTCTAAAAACAAAATCTTATTATGCATCCTGGGTGGAGCCATGACCTCAGTGAGTTTTAAAACTTCACAAAAAAATTATAAATAATCAAGGAAGCATCTTAAAATGTCTTAAATTACAAGTATCAGTAGTAGTAGTAGTATATAAAAGATACTGAGATGTATACAGTCTATTTATACAGTTTGTAATTTATTTTTCTGTGTTTTGCCATTATACTATATTATATTATTTCATAATTGACCAGCTATTACTGTATGATACTACATATTCTGTTACCTTTAATACATTTCACCTTAAGCTACAGAATATCCCACACTTTACTATCTTATACTATATTATGTTAATAAGTTACTTGTATTACATAAAATGATAATCTGGTGTGAACAAAAACAAAACTATACGATAAATCAAAATAAAATCTTTTCTCTTTGTTTCTTGTTATTCTTTTTTTTTTATGTCTAACATAATGCAGCATGCCTCTATGTTAAGTTAAATATAACTATGATATAAGTTTGCCTTTTACGAACCATTTAAATGCTTTTTGTGTTTTTATGCATTTTTGTATCGTCTGATTCTAATTCAGATTATTTTAATATTGAGACCCACCCATTTCACAGTTATATACATTTTAAGTTCCACGTGAAATACTAATAACAGTCATACATTATAATCTAATGTATATTTTTATTATCCATTTTTTCAATAGAGATTATCATTATCACTATTATTATAATTGTAGTTTTTATTCACTTTTATTATTATTCTCATTTAATCTGAAATATTGAGACTGAGGTTACTTTTTTTTTTTTTTACTTTGAAAGCTGACATCACTTCCTGGTTTGGTTCTGCTTTGTGTGTGGTCTTAAATAATCAGTCCGTCAGTGTGTTCAACATTTGCTCCTCTGAAACGATGGCTTTGTTTTTTCTTTGGGAAAATTAAAAAAATTTAAAAAGCCTCTAAAACAAGAATTAGTTGTATTTTCAAAATAAAAGCTGAATGTTTGACATCTTAATGGTTTCCCTGCATGAATGAATCCCGTGTGTGTGTGTATGTCATCATCTCACACACACACACACACACACACACACACACATACACACAGTGTGATGAAGATGGATGAGACAGCACACACACTTCTCTTTGCTGGAGGGGTCAAAGGTCACAGAAACACCACCTGTGGAGCCACTTTCACTTTCACTCTCTCGCTCTTTGTTATTTGACTTATCTAAAACATGGTTTTAGATACTTGCAGATCTTTTTATTAAACATTTTTTTATTTCTCTCCACCCTCCTCTTTATTCCTTTTTTGTTTTCTCTCCTTTCCCCAGATTACAACTCCTCTCTAAATATGTGTTTTATATTTTTTTTTATCATTTATATCTTCATTTTTATTACATGTGCCTTTAAGCCGTAGACTTAAAAAAGACTTGAGAAAATTTTGTTAAGCGTGCATAATAACAATAAAGGCTCTTGAGTCGCCATCCTTCTCTACTCCACTCTTAATACTCTTGAACTAATAAAATAAATTAAAATACCTGCAGTATGTTGTAATTTAAGTATAACTCACTCTTTTTTCAGTTGTAATCTATTTTTTCTTCATTTCTTTGCCTGGTCCTCTGATCAATCTACTTTTAATTATTTTTGTCCCTTTCTGTCGGCTTTTGTTGGAACCATTATTCAAGCGAGTAGCTAAGAAGCTAACTCGCCTGCTAACGGTTGAAAAAAGACAGATATCGTCTCGTTTCTCGTCTCATTTTCTCAACAGTGTTTTCTTTGCACTAACACTCTTGGCGCGTTAGTGCAAAGCTGGCCATCGAACAGCAGTGAATTTTAACCCTAGCAAACACATCTTCCTGCGTTCTTTCCTAAAATGATCGCAATCAGCCCGGAATATCGACTGAGGGATCCATTTTTCCTCCAAACAGCAGCACGAACCGGATTTGTTCAACTAACTCGATTTAAACCTGGAAGCGTCCTCTGGAGCAGCAGGACGACCACATTAATCCATCTGTCTGTGGACGCCTGTGGTCCTCATCTCCTCAGCTTCTATCTCTTCATCTCCTCCACCGACTTTCACTAATATTGCCTCAGAAATATCTGCGGCTCGAGCAGGAAAAGTGGAGTAGAAACAACCACCGTGTGTTTGAGAGTGAAGCGCTGCCAGCCTTTCATTCCCTCTTTGTTCCCGACCACATATGAAGAAAGCTGAATTATTATGGAGGCCATTATTAAAGATTAGCAGAGACCTGATCGCTCTGTGCTTCGGGGAGTCCTTCTGGATTTTACTAACAACATTAAAGTGTCCGGCGGCATTACTGTAATTGCTGTTTTAGATCTGATTCGATACAGACTTCTCTGGGGAAAATATGAGCAGGAGAGAGAGTCAGTTATCCAGCTGGGAAACTGACGGACTGATGGTGATTTCTGGGAAATGAGCAGCGTTATTACTAATTTTTCAGTTTTTATTATTATCGTTTCCTTCTGGTGGATGAAGTACTTTGTGTTTAGAAACACTAAAAGTCTTTTTTTCTTAGTGCTGGATTACTTTTGTTTTAACCCTTTAACACTCACTTATCTTCTGAGGGATTTGATGAAGTTAAGTGTTTTTCTTATCTTGACACTCTTGTTATGAATTTGGACATCCAGATTTCAAAGATAGCTCTACACTCTGTGTCCGAATTATTTTTAAAATGATCACAATCTCTGATAAGGTGACATGTTACGTGCTTGAAATGTACAGGAAAAAGTTTCAAATGAATGAAGAAAAAGAGGAAACCCTTTGACGTTACAGGAAGGACAGCCAGCAGCAGAGTGGGAACAAATGACAAAAGAGAGACGAGAAAAGGAAGAAGATTCGGCTTCGATCTGTGATTAATCCTCCAGATATAAGCAAAGTTTATGATATAAACACATTTATCAGTTGAGTGTAATATATTTACACCCAGAACTGAAACTTGCTTTGGGTGACTGAATCACAAATACACCCAAGAAGTTGTCATTGAGGATTAATCTGTCAGTTATTTGCGATTAATCGATTAGTCATTTGGTTTGTAAAATGTCAGAAAAAGGTGAAAAACAACTCCAGTTGTGATTCAATCAGTCGAACACCCTTCCAAACTGCGGAATAGAAACTTTGTGATTAATCGCGGCCATTTCCACGTCCCCGGTTTGAACTTTTCTCCCCGCCGGCGATGAAACGCAGCGAGAGTTCGAGACGTAAACGTTAAAATATGAGAAACAAAGTGGGAACACAGAGCTGAGTCATGGAGGCCAGATGTGTTCGCTCGCCTCCTCACCGAGGACGCTCGAGTCAGACACAAACACTCGTAAAACACACACACACACACACACACACACACACACACCACGTTGACCTGATGAACTGTAGCTGACGGCGCTGTGTCATCATGGGAAACTGATGCTACATGTGTTATCTATAAACCACTGATTAACAACAGAGTGTGTAGCTGCTGATGTTTGTGAGGTAAAGGGTTGTTTGCGCACACACACACACACACACACACACAGCCTGAGGACGTTCAGACGTTTCGCAGAAGTGTTAAAACACCAGCCTTTCCTTATTGCTCATGTCGATGTGCATGATGTAGACATTTTATTTTTTTTTACATCCTGCAGCTTCTGCACTCTGCATCTTTCAGCTCAGCACCTTGTTTTTATGTTAACTGTTTACATGTCACTAATTTATCACAATTAATCTCTTACACTGTGCTGTAATGTTTTTTTAAGACAGGATTTCATACCTCTCTTATTCTATTTTAGCTTGTTTTTATTCCATGAAGCCACTGATCAGGAGAGGACGATCGCACAGTTTGCTGTCATTCATTTTTATCATTTATCAGTTATAATGAGGTTTACAGTTACACGTACTGAACTGTTTCGGCACAGAGCTGTATAGTCCTGTCTTTAAGGCATATAGTGTAGATATATATGGATTTACTATTAGTTTGCTGACCTTTTTGTGGAAACCTGAAGACTTTGTTACCTGCAGGTTGGATGTTTTCACAGGACTTCAGAGTATTTAGAAAAAGAAAGAAAAAATACTCAGAAAACATTAACCAGAAAAACAGAAAAAAAATTAAAAAAAAAAAAAAAAAATTCAGAAAAATTTTTTTATTGTTTTTTTTTTTTCGAGTGCATTAAGCTTCTGTATGTTAGCATGCTAACAAGGTAAAATCACTCAGAGAGAGAATGAGGCGCTAACTTAAAGAAAAAAAGACAGAACTGGAGCTCATCTGTCAGATCTGTCAGCTCCTTTTCTGTCTTTTTAATTCTTGTTCAGAGTCGATTGTTTCGTCTGAACAAGAGAATCCAGTTTGGTTTTGAACCTCCTCTCTGTGACGCCTCGCCACGCCTCATTTATCATTTATTCTGTCGCTCCCTCATCGCTCTTCTTCATCAGAGGAGCTCATCTGTCACAATAAAGCAGCTCTGTTGTGTCGCGTCATCGCTCGTCGCCACGGCAGCCGAATGGAGCCAGTGGCTTCGTTTCATGTCTGTTTCATTTCTGCGATTTGAGAGAGTTTTAGTCAAAACATCGCCGACTCATCATTGTAAAAATGACTCAGCAAATGATTCCCAAGAGCCGAGACACGTCACGTTTAGTCATTTCAGCCAAATTAAATTCAGCCGACAGGTCATCACTGTGCACAAAACTTTAGTTACTTTGCAGATTCAAGTTAAAGCAAAATATAATCGACAAATAAATTCAATAATAAACATGATTCTGAAATGGTCCATTCGGCATAACTACTTTGAATTGTTGTGCATTAAGTAGCCTACGTTGGATATTTTTGTATTTTTACTTAAAGCTACGAGGAAATTTAATTTAGGGTTTAATAACGAGTAAAAAGTTCAACAAAAAACTGACACAGGACTATTTCTTGCAACCAGAGCATTTATAAATTGCGGTATTGCTACTTTTTAGTCAAATATCCGAGTACTTCGACAAACTAGAAAGACAAAAAAACAACAACAAACAGAGGAAGGTCACATAAAAACGAGCCTGAGAGTGGAGCATCCTGCCCTGCTCAAAGGCCCGTTTCCCACGGAAACACTGAGGGTTCAAACCCTGCAACCTCACGACCAACAAAAGCAAAGAAACAAAATAAAATCTTCGTTTTCCCCCTGCAGACGTGGAAACACTCAGCTCTGATTAAGTCGTCGCACAGCAACCTCAAAAGAAATCAACAACCACATCCTAGAAATCTTCCCACAAGCCTCGATCCAGAAAATTTGGCGAGGTTAGCGCTTAATTAGTTCAAGGAATCCGACTTAAACCTTGTAATGTTTAACCACACTTAGTCACCGACCCTGTGGGCAACAAACAGCACAGACAGTTCTTCTACTAAATCAATTATTCGAAACTGTTGGCCTCCATCTTCACAAGACAACTTTTCTAAATTTGTATTTTATTTCGAGTTCTGACCTTCTGAACTTCTCAGGTTTGGATCTGAAGCCACAAACAGCTGCAGGCTGAACTAATCCGACATGTGTAAAGCGTTAATTAGCTGTTCTGCAGGACGTTACCTCAGAGCTCACACCGTGATAAAATGTGCTAAGCTAATAGGTGCCGCCTGTGATAAAACAGCGAGAGGTTCACCAGATCATTTCAAAATAAGAGAATAAAAGTCTTTCTGATGATCGTCTTTTTCCACATCTGGAGAAAGTCAAAAAAATGTTTTTTATCTGACGCTTCAAAACCTTATTTTAAACCTTATAGTGCCCAATAATAATGATAATAATAGATTAACCAGTTAGTTGTCAACAATTAAAGAAATCAGCAACTAATAACAATAATAAAGATAATAATAAAAGATAAAATTAAATAATAATAGATATTTTTTTCTTCATAATTAATACATCTATGGAAAATATTGATCCTCGTCTTTTTCCTCCATTTAGATTAAACATAATAAATATGAAATTTTGGAACAAAAAAAGAATATAAAATATCATAAAGTGGAAAAAAAAAGTTCCATTTGGATGCTTTAATGTGTCATACGGTCTGTCTTTAAGGAAACACTTCTTCCTCTTACAATAAATCTTTCTAGTGATTGAAACCCTTTTATTTATGAATAAAACCAGTCCAGTGACTCTCTGGCTGCTCATCAAACACTCAGGAGTGACTGCTCTCTCTGTAAACCAGCGTTTTACCGTAAGTCTGCACTTCCTGCGAGTCAGTGGGCGGCGCGTGATGATGTCACAGCTCGCTGACCTCATCGAGCGAGCGCTGTAACACAACCCACGCTGTGAGGTCACCAGGGGGGCACTAATGTGTGGTAACGAGCTCATTATTGACTTGTTTTCATCTCCCCTCCGGTTCAATTTTTTTATGCATCACATCTTGACTGCGTTTCGTGCTATTTATTGTTTTTTTTTTTTTTTTTTTTTATTGTTTCAATGTTTTTTGAGGGAGAATTTTTGTCTCAAGGTCAATTTCGTTTGTTTGTACCGTGTTTTGTGTTTCAAGCTTCCCTCTTAATGGTGTCTGTTGCAAATGCTCATATATATATATATATATATATATATATATATATATATATATATATATATATATATATATATATATATATATATAAAAGTATTGCAAATCATTTTGATAATCAGTTTTGTTTCCAGATTCTTAAACGGGAATATTTCCTGGTTTCGTTCCTCTTCTGTGCCACTAAACTGAAGATATTTGAGACATTTGAGGATCCATATTTTTCACCATTTTCTGACATTCTATGAAGCAAACAACTAATCAATTGAAAAAAAAATACAAAATAAAAATAAAATAAATAAAAATAAAATAGAAATAAAATAACGATAATAATAATAATAACAACAACCAATAAAAATGCTCTTTATTTGCCGCCTTAATTTGCTCGTTTCTACTTTGTGACAGTAGTTCCCTGTTAAACCAAACTGTGTGTGTGTGTGTGTGTGTGTGTGTGTGTGTTCACTTCCTGTGTCGCACTAAGCCGTCTAAAGCCTAAGCTAAACACTTGGGCTGTGAAAGGTCGTTCCAGGGTCGGAGGAAATTGAAAATACGTTCGCTAACAAAAACTCATAGCCATCATCACACACACACACACACACACACACTCCTGTGTGTGTTTAGGTAAAGTGTTAAAAGCTTAAATGGACATAGCTGAGGAATGTAAAGATAAGGCGTCTTTGCTTATACAAAGGAAGTCACACACACATAATTATCTAACTTACACTCATGACGGCGTTAACGGGCTAAGCGCCGCCAAATCTTCCGAACACGGCACAGGAAATGACGACATGTTACGCAAGAGGTCTCGACCTCGTAACGGAGCAGATGAAGGACTTGGTTGCGCTTTCATCGACATCGTCGTCTCTTTGGTTGGAGGGTTTTCTTTCTTCTGCAAACTCTGAGATTCACTTCGGGACTCACGACTCTGTCAACACGGCACTTTTTATTTTCTACATTATTATGAAATGTCAGAAAAAAATGTTGACAAATTTCAGTTTGGCTAACAACTGATGAATTGTTTTATTTCTATATGATATTAATTTGATATTAACTCTCTCATGCAATGGTTTCTTGTGTTTTTGAGGATAATTTTGAGACAATTTTTTTAATTTCTGAATTTTGGTTTATAAAACAATTCATCCATCCATTGATCTATTCATCTGTTTATCCATCATCCATCCATCCATCCATCCATTTATCTATTCCTCTGTTCTTCTATCATCCATCCATCCATTGATCTATTCATCTGTTTATCCATCATCCATCCATTCATTTATCTATTCATCTGTTCATCCATCATCCATCCATTTATCTACTCATCTGTTTATCAATCATCCATCCATCCATTCATTTATCTATTCATCTGTTCATCCATCATCCATCCATTTATCTACTCATCTGTTTATCAATCATCCATCCATCCATTCATTTATCTATTCATCTGTTCATCCATCATCCATCCATCCATTCATTTATCTATTCATCTGTTTATCCATCATCCATCCATCTATCCATCCATCCATCCATTTATCTATTCATCTGTTCTTCTATCATCCATCCATTTATCTATTCATCTGTTTATCCATCATCCATCCATCCATCCATTTATCTATTCATCTGTTCTTCTATCATCCATCCATTTATCTATTCATCTGTTTATCCATCATCCATCCATCCATTCATCTATTCATCTGTTCTTCTATCATCCATCCATTGATCTATTCATCTGTTTATCCATCATCCATCCATTTATCTATTCATCCATCATCCATCCATCCATCCATTTATCTATTCATCTGTTCATCCATCATCCATCATCCATCCATCCATTGATCTATTCATCTGTTTATCCATCATCCATTCATTTATCTATTCATCTGTTCATCCATCCATCCATCCATCCATTCATTTATCTATTCATCTGTTCATCCATCATCCATCCATTTATCTATTCATCTGTTCATCCATCCATCCATTCATTTATCTATTCATCTGTTCATCCATCATCCATCCATCCATTTATCTATTCATCTGTTCTTCTATCATCCATCCATTGATCTATTCGTCTGTTTATCCATCATCCATCCATCCATTCATTTATCTATTCATCTGTTCATCCATCATCCATCCATTTATCTATTCATCCATCATCCATCCATCCATTTATCTATTCATCTGTTCATCCATCCATCCATTCATTTATCTATTCATCTGTTCATCCATCCATCCATTTATCTATTCATCTGTTCATCCATCATCCATCCATTTATCTATTCATCTGTTCATCCATCCATCCATTTATCTGTTCATCTGTTCATCCATCCATTCATTTATCTATTCATCTGTTCTTCTATCATCCATCCATCCATCCATTTATCAATCCATCACCCATCCATCCATCATCTATCATCCATCCATCCATCTATCCATCCATCCATTCATCTATCCATTCATCATCATCCATCCATCCATCATCACCCATAGATAGATAGATAGATCCAGCAGCTGCACCACTGAAACATTTCGGGCTCTTTCTCCTCTGTGATTATGGTTTGAATGACTCTGCCAACAGTGTCCATTACATCACTGTCATAGCCACAATCACAGCAAAGAATTTCTGCTGATTTATCAGAGATATAACGCATGATCTACACTGTAACTCCAAAATAACCACAAGTCTAATCTTTATTAACCCTCTCATACAAGGACTTCAACAAGAAATACAAACTTTAAAAATACCTCCATAAAACTGCAGTATTTAGTTACATTAAGAAAAAGAAGTTCTGTTATGTGAGATAAAATTAAACGTTTTTTCAATGGAGTTTGGTGTCTTTGATGAGCACATAGATTGGATGAAACGCTTTCAGTTCTGCATTGAAAACATGGAGCGTATAAACTGTATTAATATAGATGAGTCAACTTTCATGCAGCTCTGATTCAGCAACTTTGCAGAGACTTTTATTGTGAAAACACTGGGCTGGCACAGCAGGTGTCAAACAACTTCAAACTGCACTCTTCATCCAAACACTGCGTGACCTTTTGAACTTTAGAAACACATACATGTATGCCGTTTATCATTTCCCATGCAGAGTTAGCTCCAATACCGTCCTTTTCAGCGTTTTAAGCGAGCTTTTGTTTTGAAAAGCAGACACCAAAGCAGAGATTTGTACCTTGAGGCTGTTTTGAGGATTTACATACATTACATACAGTCTTTTCTTTACAGTAATCCACAGAGCGCTGGCATGTTTGCTGGGGTTCAACACATACATAAATCACATGTATGGTGGTTTTATTATCATATTTTTTCTGTTTTTTTTTGTTTTTTTGTTTTTTTAAATATCTGTTCATGAGATTTATTTTTGTGTCTGTGTTTTTTGTTTCTGTTAAGTCTATCTATCCATCTATAATCATCCATTTCCTGTTAATTCTGTTTTCACATATTTATATTTTTTAGACGCATTAAATTCCTACTCCATAAGAGTAGGACATGAAAAAGAGGTGAAAAAGAACCACAAAAAAACACTACTAGTACTAGTATTATATTCTCTGATATAGGCAAAAATATACCTTAAAATATGTTTTTAAGCATGAAAAATATACAAGTTTGTCGCTTGGAAAGAACTTGCGTTAACCTTTATATAAACTAAATGCAAAAGTATGATTATTAGTGCCATAAAGTGCTCAGAGAAACGTAAATTTAAATATTTTGTCCAGCAACTCCATCTGCTCCAGAAGATCATGTGACGCCACAATAAAAGACGCAAAAACTGAAGTGTGTTTATACACTACGGCTGCTAAAAATGACACGAACAATCTTTCTAAAGGGCATTTGTGTTTCCTTCAAATAAAAAATAAATCCTTAAAGGTAAGAAACCAGCTGTCCTCCCACTTCAAAATAAAAGCCTTATTGTCACAACGGAGCATCATAAGAAACTAAAGAGCTGAAGACAGAAGGCAGACGTTCAAACCGGTGC
This sequence comes from Synanceia verrucosa, assembly GCA_029721515.1. Lineage (NCBI taxonomy): Eukaryota > Metazoa > Chordata > Actinopteri > Perciformes > Synanceiidae > Synanceia > Synanceia verrucosa. The sequence continues at coordinate 1,769,561 of CM056569.1, forward strand.
TTTCCTTTCCTTTCATCTCCTCTCTTTCCTCCTCTCTTCCTGGCCGGCTGCCATGTGTTTCTGCTCCGCTAGGCGGCAGCATTGAGCTGCTGCCAGAGAAGGAAAGATGCTGAAAAGAAAAGAAAGAAAAGAGAAAGACTGAAGCTGAAGTCCTGAGTGGGAATAAAGGAAGGAAAGGCAAAAGAGCAAGGAGGAAAGGAGGCATGAAGGAACTAAAAGAAGTGTACATTAAAATAAAGAGGAAGAGACTAAATGATGAGAACGTAAAAAAGAGGCTCAGCTGAGAAAGAAATTCTGAATGACCTTTTGCAGCTGAGGTCAGTGTCTCCTCTGTTACATAACAGCCGCTAATATCTGTGATCACAGTCAGAGGACCTAATTGAAGCCAGTCACTCTTTTTGGAGTGGAGGTGGCTCAGTGGAGTCCGACTGATCCGACTGTTTTCTGAAGGCTGAGGAAGGATGAGCCAAGGCACACTGGACAGGAGCCGGAGTCGAACCTGTGACCTTTAGTTTGTTGGTTCATCTCACAGGTCATCAATTTAGATTCAAGAGGAAGTGGATGGAGGAGAAGGAGGAGGAGGAGGTGGAGGAGGTGGGTGATGGAGTGATGAGGGAGCATCAACAGGGAATTTATAGATCCAGAGAGAAAAGAGCTGCGCAAGTAAACAAGATAAAATACAAACATATAGAAGCTGAGAAGATAAGAGAGAGGGAAGAAAAGAAGAAAACGGAGTGAGCAGGACTTTCCCTCTCTGCTGCTGAAGTGCCCCTGAGCAGCACGCTGCTCCAGTGGCGAGAACAAGGTGATAATCTGTAAATGAAATGACCAGTGAAGAGCTCAAAGAGAACAACATCCCCGCTCCTCCGGGCTCATTTTAGCCATTTGGCACGGGGTGATTTTGGAAGAAAATTATGCAATTTTCGCTCTGATGTTTCTGCAGTTCGTGTCCCATGATGCACCGGGAGAACAAGCAAGAGTATGAGCGCCAAACTCCGTGCGTAAAGGCGCGTCTGGAGCGATCATTTTAACATTTCTATTGGCTCTAATTGAGTCTAATGCCTCCACTAAGCGGTAAAAACGAGGTTACGTTGATCGTGATGTGCACGCGGGGTCGTGTCAGTCTGCAGGTGATTAGTTCAGGAGCGCGCGCACGGAGACAGAAGTCATAAAAGTAAAACTGCGCGCCCCGGTTCTCTCTCTCTGTCTCTCTCTCTCTCTCTCACTGGCGCTCCGCCAGCTCCAGCACGCTCCGAGCCTCCTCTCCTCTTGCGCCGCTCACTTTACACCACCCCTCCTTTAGGAGAGAGAGGAGGGGGAGGAGGAGGAGGAGGAGGAGAGGGGGGTCCACCAGGAGCTGAAAGAGGTGGAGCAGAGGGGGGAGGGAGGAATGGGAGGGGAGTCGCTCTAGAGTGGGGTTGGAGGGGGGCGACGGGAGCCCTTGGCCGCCTATTCGCCTTCCAGTTGCCTCCGCACTATATAAACACTCATTGGTGCCTCTGGCTCGACGCACACACACTCTTTACGCGCGCATCCACACACACGTACGCACACACCGAGGGCGACTTGTATAGGCAGCCAGAGAGAGAGAGGGAGAGAGAGGGGGAGAGAGAGAGGGAGAGCGCTCAGAAACAGAAAGGTACAGAGAAGAGAGTGAACAGACAGAAAGTGAGAGAAGGAGAAAGAGGACGGTGGCTCGTGAGCATCTCCTGCGCACCTTTTCACTCCTGCACGCTCACGGATCTTAAAAGTCTTTAATTCTGCATCATCCTCGCGTTCGCTCCAGAGAAACAGAGATTACAACTTTTTGTAAAAGAAATCCTCTTTTTTCAAAGTTTTTTGGGGGGGATTTGATAGACGCGATTCCTGGAAGAGTTTTCCTTCATTTTTCACCCCCCTCCTAAAAAAACCCAAAGTCTTTCCATCCCTGGAGAAGTTCTAAAAAGTAAAGCCCTTGTTAGCTCCAGGACTCGGCTTCACTTTTCCACGTGTCCCACGGTGTCCCAGCTCCTGACATAAACGTCTCACATTCAGATTTTTTTGTCTTAAAGTTTCAGACTTTTTTTAAGTCACTTGACCCACAAACGAGACTAAAAATGAGATTTCAAACATCCCCAGTCTCGTGTGATTGTTGTTCCAAATGCTTAAATCATTAAAACAAAGTGCGTTTTAATGGTTTTTATTTTTTCCACTTTGCCAGCTGAGGATTGACACTGAAGACACGGGGAGCGCAGCTCACCTGTAGCATCTCCTGCGCTCAGATTTGCACTTTTTTACGCACAGAAACGACACTTTGTGACTATTTTAGGATAGAGATCCACTCTATCTGAGAGACAGAAACTCACACCAGACAGTTCATTCATTCTGAACAGAGAAGCGCATCGCCTTTGGAGTGCGTAAAGGAACATTTTACGCAAAAAAAACCCAAACTAACTTTGAAATAATCCCGGGGATCCAGATCTACCTGAAGATCAAAGGAAGCGCTGCTTCCAACCAGCTTCTTTTTGAAAGGCGTCCAGAGCTCCAGAGAGACCGCCGGGCTCTCCATCACCATGCTGTTCGACACTTTCGACCTCGTCTCGGCTCTGGCCACGCTGGCCGCCTGCCTGGTGTCCATGGCGCTGCTGCTCGCCGTGTCCCAGCAGCTGTGGCAGCTCAGATGGACGGCAACGCGGGATAAAAACTGCAAGCTGCCCATGCCCAAAGGATCCATGGGCTTTCCGTTCATCGGTGAGACCTGCCACTGGCTCCTGCAGGTAAGCGCGCCCTCGGGGCGGGGATCAAATCACTCTTATCTATTTCTTTACTCACTTTTTTTTTATTGCATTTTACGATCTGAGTTCACCATCACACTTTTACACTTTCTTTCCTGAACACATCTCTTTGCGTAATATGAAGTTAGTGATGAGTCGGTCTGCAGCGGAGCACCGAGATGATCTGGATATCTACCAGATATCTCCCAGCAGAGAGCCGTTTCACCTCTAAATATTGCGCTTTTTACAGGTTTTGCCTCGTGCGCTCCGGTTGGAGACGCTCACAAAGGAAGCAGAAAAGCGCCAGGTTATGCATCTTTTTACATCCTTCATCAGTGTGACTCAACGTCGCATGATGCGCACTGTTCAATCTGCAGATGCTTCATCCTTATCTTGCGCGCATGTGGCGTACCCCAGTCCGCGCGCCCAGCCGCCGGCAGCCACTTTCACTTCACTTTTGATTAGTTTATAGCTCCATAATCTCTCTCTGTGCGCCACTCTACCGAGACTCCACCGGGCGATCAGATCAGCGGGTTTTTATTGTTATCATCTCAGACGGGAGCGCGTCGGGTCAGCCAAGAGCGAGCAGCAGTCAGGGTGATAGGTTATCGATCATATCTGATAATGGGGGCAATTAGGAGCAGCGCGTGCGTCTGAGCAGAAGCCGAAAACAGTAGTGGAGTCTGTTTGGATTTCAAAATGAAGTTGGGGCAAAGAAATGACGGGGATGGTTATTGTGGGAAGTGTGCGCAAAGACAGAGTCCTCTTCTTCTCTGTCCTCCTGCTCGTGCATTCGTTTCTCTGAAATATTGATCATGCATCGATGAGATGTTTTGCCTCTAAACTTGAGGAAATTACCTTTTTGTTGTCCCACAATCCTTTGCATGAGCGCATGTGTCTGAACTGTTATGTGTTTTTAATCAGCTGAGCGTCTCGAGCTTGTAGTTTGACCCCAGCGGGCTGCACGCGAGTCCCTGTTGTCAGCGCCAGGAGGAGGACAAACAGAAAGAGGGGGTCGGCCGCGCGCGGAGTTTGAACTCGCGGTGCTCCTCTCCTCCGTTACATCTGACACCGAGCGAGACGCGTTCCCGGAATGCAACCGAGGACCACGGCCAAGTTTATGGAGAGCGGGGGGGGGGGTATGTCAGTCAGACAGACAGAGGTATGAAAAGCTGAGTGTGTCTATACTTATGAGGACCAAATGTCCAAAACCTGTGATAAAGAGGAAAGCTTCTAGTGTGGATGAAGCTTCATGAAGAGATGCTGCAGATGACTGATGCAGATCTGATCGGATCTTCTAGTCCAGGTCTCAGCTGCTAGTCTGCTGTTTGACAGACGAGTTCAGAGATGAGTCGTCTGTCTGGGGTCCAAATGTGCCGAGAGGTGGAGATTAAGCTGAAGGAATCAAGTGTCAGAGTGTTTCTTTTCTTTCACTTCACAGCAGCATTTCAGAGACAGACAGGAAGTTGTTTTCATGTCAATAACACAGCGAGACCTTCCTGAAACACAAGTGCAAACGTCTATCTGAGCAACACGAGCATTCATTCAGTCTTTGCGTTTCTCTCCCAACGAGTAGAAGTCCAATGTTATCCCTATTTTAGCTCCATGTTTGGTCTCCACCATCTCCTGTGGCATATCTCTGTCTCTTTAGCTGCTAAATGATCCACTTTGTTCACCTGCTAGTTTCTAACTGTTTTAATCTGCTGTTTGCTACCGAGCAGGTCGACCTCATAGGCTTTTTTCTTTGGAAAGAGCGGCCAAAACTCATAACTTTTTTAACAGAAGAAATGTGAATATTTTCTTTACTTCCTCGTCTATGACGGTAAACTGAATATCTTTGAATTGTGCATGATATCTCGGGCTTTGGGAAACACTTTTTAGACAAAACTAATCAATTTATGAGACTAATTGTCAGTAGTATCAGTAGTTTTAATGAAGAGGAATAAAAATATTGTAGTATATACGTAAGTGCATCAAACTGCCAAAAACAAAGGTGCATTAACTGTTCTTCTTTCACTGCTACTCCTCTTTTCTCTTAATGTCTCTTCCACATGTCCTACACTCTTTCTGTCTAAATGTATAAAAATATACGGTGTATATTTTTAACTCGATATGTGCAGCAGCAGAAGCTCATTTTTTGAAAGCGATCTGCAGTCAGAAGTTTTTCGGTCGCTGTGCCAGAAAATGTCTGCTCTCATTAAGAGCTGGAGTTTTTCTGACCGGATGATGCCAAGCAGCAGGGTTACTGCTGAATACACACTGAAACACTAAAATCTGCTTGAGTCCACGTGAAAAATATTATTTCTCCCAAACAAAACAAAACAAATATACACTCGCGATTTGTCGGAATTTAAAAACATCCCTGTCGAGAGGAAGTTGTAAATCAGAGTTATAACTGAAAAAAAGTGATTCCTGCAAACTCTCATGTAAGTAATTCTGTGACGTAACGCAACACGATTTAAATTTACAGAATAAAAGCCGCTACCTTCTGCTGCCACTTGGGGGCTCCAAAGTGCACATTTACAAGATGTGGTTTTGAATTATTTGACGGTTTAGACGTGAAATAAAGTTTTTCGGATTAGGTTCAAGACACTGATGCAATGCTCTAAGAACTCTGGGTGATGAAGTTTTTAAAAAGTAAAAAAAAAAAAAACCTTATCGTAAAAAAAAAAAATCACCTGTCTGATGCTGTTATCAATCAGCGAGAACCAGAAACTGATTCTGGATTCGGTTTGTCCTGGTCTGGTCCTGATACCACACACACATACACACACACACACACACACACACACACACACTCTGAATCTGGGTCAGACCGGAGGAAATGAACTCAGACGCTCAGACTGTACTGACTTAAGTTTGAGAGCCAGAGAAAGCAGCGCTGGGATTCACCTCCACTGCTGCTTCCTCTCCTGTTCGTTCAGATCTGGACCACAATGCTAATGCTAATGCTAATGCTAATGCTAGTGCGTCGTCCTCTGTCTGCCAGCCTGTCTCCTCTTGTCTGCGTCTGTTCTGCAGTGATGAAGTGTAAATGATGGTGGGCAGAGTAATAACAGTCCTGCAGACCCAAACACTCTCTCATGTCTCACGGCGATGACAGCTGCCTCTTCCTCTCTTTTTTCGTCTTCTACACCTGCTTTTTGACAAAAACCACCTCCCATGACACTCAACAGGAAGTAGCTATTCGAACCGAGGTAGCATCTCTGAGCTGCTGCCACACGTGGTGCCTTTGAGTGCAGTTGACTTTTTGAGCATCAGTTTAACATCTTTGCAAGTTGAAAGTTTCTGAAAATGGTCAAAAATCTGTTAAATTTGATACGGGTCTTTCAAAAACACAAGCATTTTCCCATTAACTCTTTGAGTGCCAGCCATTTTTTTTTTTTAAAACACAAAGTGTCTTGTTCCAGCTTTTTTGCCCATTTTGAGTCCTATTTCTAGACCCACAGAATATTTTGTACTATGTCTCTGAAAACACTGAATAGCTCAAATGAAAGAAGAGACTCTCTATTTCATCATGAAAAAAATGTTTGTTTTTACTTTGTTCCATTCTTGTTTTATCAGAGGTAGAGTAGAGGACACTTTCACCAAAATCACCACTTTTTGTCCAGATTCTGTTTGTTTTGCTCTCTAATCTCGATCGTCTCCACTTCCTGTTTTGATTTCTGTGGTGTATACCATCTCTTTATGCTCTGACTACATCTCCCAGAAGCCACAAAATTACTCACAGGCTGTGTGAGAGCGCCCTTTTGTGCCTGCTGCTGAAAAAATACTTTGACGTATAAATACGTCAATGGCACTGAAGCGTTGTATTTTAAAAGACGTACAAATACATCTTTGGCATCCAAATAGTAAAGAAGCATGTGATATGCTGATATTATTTATGCTATAGCAACATTCTTTGGACATATATGTTTAAAGCTCATTCAGATGCGTTTTTTTTACAGCAGTTTGCGACACAAACCAACTAGCTGACAGTTTGGAAGTAGAAACACTAAATATAGAAGTTTTGTTGTCACTAAACTTTGTTATAGAGGAAAGTTAGCATTCACTCAGAGTCTTTGTGTTTGGGTCCAGATGACTGTAAGTACAACATTCTCCCTCTTTTAGCTCTGTTTTTGGTCTCCACCAGTTCCCGATGGAAGTATCTGTTCGTTTAGCTGCTAAAATCTCCTCTTTGTTCACCATCTAGTTTTCAAACTGTTTATATCTGCTGTTTGGAGTCTTTTTCAAGAGCTTTTGTCTGGAAACAAAAGCATTGGATTACGAAATAATGTTGCGGTGAGAGTGAACCGAGCGACTCCTGTCCATAGTTAAAATCCACCTTGACGTTGTGCCGTTCGCCTCGGAGCCTTTCCTGCTTTACAGCACATGAGGGTCTTTTTTAGGGTGGGTTTTTAGGCGGATTGTTCCTTTAAGCAGCTCAGACAGAGCAGGGATTGTGAAGCTTCGGTGGCTTCGTCTATAGTAAGGTTCCATTACTGCGGTGCAGCCCGCTGTGTGCTGCATAGCTGTGGTTACACACACACACAGTAGATGGAAATACTACGAGTACATGAGCGCTCATATAGAGCACAAACTACCACCGCATGAGCTCAGACGGGTCACGTTACGAATTTCTGTCTTTCTACAAGCGGCAGCGTAACTGGCGAGTTTGTGTTTGTTGGGTGATACATAGTTCACCGCGCGGGCAGCCCTTTATGTGTGTCTGTTTAACAGTGTTAACATTCAAGGCAGGACCCTTGAACCTCCGAGGACTCCATCTTCTCCACTCCCAGCTAACCTATTTTTTTTTTCATTTTAGTCCCATTTTTAGTCAATTTAATGACGGGAAAACGAGGATTTTTGGCTTCTTCGTAAAAATACTCGATGTTTTTAGCGCTCATCTATAGCGTTTGGCATCGTCGGTCAATTTTCTCGCTCTTCTATTTGTCCTCGTTTTCTTGGCGCTTTCTAACTCTCCACACTTCTCAAACATTTATGTCAGTTCCTATACCGCCTTTAGCTAAACACAAATCAATGTTTGTGTGGAGATCTTGTGGAAACTGTAATTTGCATTAAATCGCTTTGTCCACTTAAGTTTGAAGGATACTTTGGGACATTTTATAGTGAATTTTGTCCTGTGTTTCTTTCACACCATGCATGGCATAAATTCCCTCCATGTTTTTCTCATCTTCCTCCACTCAGATACTGATTGGCGCTTTATTGTGAAACAATCCAGAGACAATGACCAACCTTTCCAAAAGCATCACTCTCCATCTAGCTTTTTTCCTCCCTCTCCATCGTCCATCCCTCCATCCCTGCCTTCCTCCTCCTCCTCCTCTTGTTCAGGCTAGCAGGAGGTGCTGGCAGCGACTCTCTTGCCCCTTCATTCACCCCAAGAACAAACTGCTCCCTCCTGCAAACACTCTGGCCGGGTATAGAGCCCAATGTCTTCCTCAATGAGCGCAAGGACGTGTCTAAAGGACAGATTACGAACCTAAAATACCAAGGATAAAGCTGATTAATTTTATATTCTTATGAAATCCCTTAAATAGACCAAAAATTTTACAACTTCCTGACGCTGTCTTTGAGCTTTTAGGACATCCCAAAGGTCAAAGTCAAGTACCTGATGGGACGCCCTCTGTTCTTTGCAGTTCCACCCTTTTCCTCATCAGATGAGGAGGAAAATCCTCCCATTTAAGTTTCAACAGAGAACAATTAATGGTAGAAACTTCAGGAACCGCATTGGAGGATGGATCCCATGTATACTACAGACCAAAAGTTTGGAAGCAAGATTGAATTTGTCCAAAAAAAGATCCTAGTTTCACATTGGTATACTTTGCAACACAAGAAACAGGATTATTATATAAACAAGAGTAACTCTTGGTTCTTTACTCAGTCGCCTTTTTCTGCTGTCGTTTGTCAGAGATTTGAACGCAGTTGAGATTTATTGGAATTTTTTATGTGCAAACTCTCAAAAGCCTAATTTGTGTTTTTTACTTTTGCTCTTAAGTTGTGGCTCTTGCAAATCTTCTCCACCCTAAAACGAAGCCCTTCTTTTATTTTTGTTGACATTTATTCAGCAATGATCTGGGAACATCAACGTATAGCTGAAGGTACACTGAGGAAAATGGTTCATATCAATGAAGGCAAAGTCTGATCAGGCAGTAAAAACATCCCAAAATACATGTGACTCATGCTGTTGAGAAGATTTACTGTATTTATAGCAAGCGTCGGCCAAACAGGAGAAAATTGTGCATTTGTTTGTGAATATTTGCAGCTGCGAATGAACACGAGCTGAAAAAAGTTCTCTGATCCCACCTTCTTAACTCTTTGAGTGCCAAAGATGTATATATACGTCAAAGTGGTTTTTCCACAGCAGACACTAGAGGGCGCTCTCCCGCTGCTTGTGAGTTATTTTGGGGCTTCTGGGAGATGTAGTCAGAGCATTAAGAGACGGTATACACCACAGAGATCAAAACAGGAAGTGGAGACGATCGAGATGTGTGGTGATTTTGGTGAAAGTGTCCTCTACTCTACCTCTGATAAAACAAGAATGGAACAAGATAAAAACAAACATTTTTTCATGATGAAATAGAGAGTCTCTTCTTTTATTTGAGCTGTTCAGTGTTTTCAGAGACATAGTACAAAATATTCTGTGGGTCTGGAAATATCACTCAAAATGGAATGAGACACTTTCTGTTTTAACAGCTGGCACTGTTAAATGTGACTATTTCCTGGTTTCTTTCCTCCTCTTTGACATTTTCTGACACTGACTAATCAAGAAAACAACCAGTAATAAAAACCAGTAATAACAATAATTGTCAGCTGTAGCTCATTGACGTTTTTTTGGACAAAACAAAGCTCTAAGTCAGAAACATGAGAAGATAAACGAGGCTTTGGAAGCACACTGTTGCTCTGCTCATTATTATCAATGTAAAAATGGAACTCTGCATGTATTTGTTGAGTAGCACTTTGCTCTGGTGTGTGTGTCGGGGTATTAGCAGGGTCTCAGGGTTAGCGCTTAGAGCGTTTTCAACAACCATAATCTCCCTCTCTATAATGTCCCGGGTCAGGGGCCAAACCCTCTCTCTCTCTCTCTCGCTCTCTCTCTCTCTCTCCCTCTCTCTATTCTCCTTTGCTTTTTGGCTGAACCATCCATCCGAAGCCCTTCTTGCGTTAATCCGTCCCCGCCTCCTCCGCCACGCTCTGCGCTCGCTTTGCCGTCTTTGGCGCCTCACCTCTTTGACACCCGTCCCCCTTTTCTCTCCATCCTCTCCCTCCCCTTTTCGTCGCCGTGATGCGACGGCGTGACGGCGAAGGGACGGGCATTCATTGTGGAGGCGAGGGGGCTATCGCGCCGGTTCGTCGGTATCTCTGGCACCGGCTGAATGATTGACGGCTGAAAGGAAAGAAGGAATTCCCTCACAGCCTTTGACCTCGTTTCCTCTCTCTTTC